>OY720442.1:113015138-113541235 GCA_963082915.1 Dolichopus griseipennis
TTACCGGGTTTTTTCATTTATGTTAAAAACTAGATAAATATTATTGATTTCAATTAAATTAATAGTTTGATTTAAATTAAATTCTATACATTACTTACCTCTTTTTTATTATTTTATGTGTAATTAATTATTAACTGTGACTGCAAATTGAGTTACTTAGGGCCCTAATGCACCAATACTAATCACTAACGAAATAATCATGTTTTTGATTAGTGATTATTATTTACCTAATTAAACTTCCTATGTTTGTTGTCAAAAACTGTATTGGTGCTACAAAACTACTGAAAATTTGATTATTTCATACGAAATTTATAAGAAGTGTATATATATATCTAATAAGGAATATTAATAACTTATAAGAAGTGTATATATATATCGGACAAACATTCATACACAAATTATATTTCCTTTTTTATATATTAAAGTAAAGAATATTTTATTTACATCTTAATTTAATTAAATTTTTTTATATACATTATTTATGTAAATTAATTTTTCGATTAAATTTTATTAGATTTAAGTGTATTAAATTCGAAGTATTATTAAAGCTAAATTGATAAATTGTATTGTTTAATAAAATTATAATCTAAGAAATTCGATTTTATAAAGCAAAAGTATGTTTTATAAAAAACTAGAAATTATTATAAATTTATTTAAGATTGTCATAGGTATTCCTTGTATTATGTACCCAAATAAATTTCAAAAACAATTATTTATTTATTATGAACTTATTTTAAATATCTTTTGTTTTATAACTTATTTAATATTATTACCAGATGATATTTATGAAATTATTCAAGAGTTTAAACGTACTATAAGAAATAACTTATTGGAGTTTTGTACTGTTTTACTTTATATATTAAAGCATATTCTATTTATATTATTAATAATTTCAAAATTTTTTAAACTTTTTAAAATTGAAAAATATAAAACAAGTGTGTTAAAATTTATTCAAAATAAAAATTTTTTATTAAAGGGTAAAAATAAAAGATTAATATTCAATAAATTTATAATGTTAAAATTTTCAATAGAAATATTAATAATTTTTAATAAAATAAAAGAATTTTCATATCATGTGCTTGATTTTACAATAATAGACAATTCATTTAATTGTAAATTAATAAATTTTATAATATGTATTAATTTTTTTAAAGTTGAAAATGAAATAATAACATTTTTAAATATAAATTTAAATATAATTACAAATGAAAAGGAAAATTTAATTAATATATTAAATGTAAAAAGAAATAATAAACATAAAATAATTAAAATATTATTAAAAATAATTAAACGTTTTAGAAAAATGTATAAATTAGGGAAAGAATTTAATAAAATTTTTAAATTATACATTACATTATTAATTATTATAAATACTTATGCGATTTTATTTCAATTTTTACCAATATTTGTATTTATATTATACGGATTGTTTATAAATATATCAAACTTATCATATTTTTATTATTTAATTAATATTATTACAATTATATTTTTATTTGATCGTTTGAAACGAAGTTCTAATATAACTTCTGAATTGCATTTAAATATATTAATTTTACTTGAATATTTTAATATTAAAGATGATTATAGAAAGGTAACATTATTACATTTTTAATTTATAATAAAAATTAAATGATTTTAAAGCATGATTCATAAGAAAAGTAAAATAAAAAATTTAAAAGCGAATGCAAAAGTTAAAATTTAATGAATTAAAGAGCCACAAAAACGAATTAAAGAACCGCTTCTTAAAATACGTTAAATCTACGTCGCAACTATGTATTTTAATTAGCGTGACAAAATGTATCAAAGTGTTACATTGTAAAAATATATTTAGCAAAAAAATTAAAATTTAGGTTTTATTAAGAGTATCTATACTTTTGTGGGTTTTTTTTTTTTTTTTTGAGTTTTTTTTACGTATTTTCTGAATCATGCTTTCTTATATAATTGATAATTTAATTGATTTAATAATAATTCAACTATTTATTCCAGATTGATGTCAGTTTAATGAATCATAAGCAATTATACAAATTTAATATTTCAATTTATGGATTATTTGAATTAAATCGTAAAATATTTTAAATTTTGGAAGTTTTTTTGTCGAATTATTTTTAACAATTCTTCAATTATTTCTGGTAGTGATTGCTAGGATTGTTAAGAATATTTAAAATAAAATTTTTAATCTCGTCAGTTAAATAAATCGAGTACAACTTAGCACAAAATATAAACTTAGCTTAATTTAAATTTTTATTATTATTTAATTCAATTCATTTAAATTTTACAAATCAACTTTTAAACTAAGTTGAACTTTTTTTAACACTATAATATTTTAATGGAATTATTAATTAATAACAAGTTAAAATTACTAATTTACTAACTTTTATAAATAAACGATTGGTTTAAAAGAAATTTATAAATTGTATTATTTGAAGATTTTTTAATATATTTTTGTTAATAAAAAAATGAGCCATGCACAAAATAATCAAATTTTTATCGTGATTTAAAATTTTAGTCCTATCAAAATAGTATTAATATCCCGACGATGGTTTGAGGTTAATAATGAATCCATCAATTGCAAATTTAATAATTATAATCACAGTGTTAAATTACTAAATGTGTACCTTAAAATAGCATCGGTTAGATCACGCGTCTTCATGGTAAGTATTAACAAATCATGGAACTAAATTAAAAAAAAGGACTCCAACTATTAAAATTTACACGTAGTCTTATGGAAAACGCGGGAGTTCTCTTAAAATATTAAATAATAACTAATTTTTTTTATTCAAATATTCAATATTTTTTAAGAAAATTTTAGATTTAATTTTTTCATTCATAAGTATGAATTTAAAAAAAATCGCTTCTGAAAACATTTTTAATAAGAAAAAGCTTCTTAAAAACTTTGAAATTGATCATTAATATCGTACATTAATTGTCAAAAAAAATATTGCGTTGAATGGAAACTTATTAACATTTTGAATTGAATAAGTTTAGTAATTTTCTTAGAAAATTAGAAGTTGAATAATATAAATAACTAGCTAATACCCGGTGCGCGTTGCTGCGCCTCTCAATGGAGGTTTAATTGAAGTTGATGTTACTGCAAAAAGTTAACACAAAAATTACACACGGTTTACACATGTAAAATTTTAAAATGTATGAAAGCAATCTTTTTAAAACGATTTTTCTAGGATTATTCTAGTAATTTTTGAAACTTTCTGTAATTGAAAGCAGTACAAACTACTTTCCAAAATTTGGCGTAAATTACTTCCAAAAAAAATTTTTTAGACCAATCGTAGGACCGACTGTTAACAGACTCAACTCCATTTTCAAGTTGACTATATAGTCATACGGGTATAATCAGCTACAGACACTTTAACTAGCAAATGTGGTTTTTACATGTGCTATAATGTGTCTGTGTTTTCTACAAGTGGTTTTTACATGTGCTATTTAATATGAATGTGGCTGATTTGCTGCAAAATAGCATCTTTATAATACCTACATAACAAAGATTTTAATTAGTTTTATGCATCATGTTGCAAAATACGCCAATAAAAATTTATTAATTAACAACAATAGTGTTATATTTGTCATAGGTAAAATTCTTTATTTATTTTAATGAAACTACTCTCTAATTAAGAAAAGATGTTTGATGGTTTAGTTAATGGTGTTTAAGATTAGAAAATTTTCACTTAAAGGCCGTTCCAACTTATAAATAAACCAAATTTCCAAAATTATCAAATTTTTGGTCTTTTTCAGTTTCTAGTATTTAAAAAATAAATTCTAAGACCGACCAAACAAATATACATATAATTTCCAAAAGTTTTTGAAAATATGTTAAAAAAGCGAGATTCCTACAAACTGTAATGTTAATCATTTAAGTTTTTTAACTTTTTGATTTGTCAAATATTCTTGAATTTTGTGAAAGCTTTACGTCCAATCTTATTATTTGAATTTAAGATAGCTGAAACTGACTGACGGACTGATTGGAACTATTATGTTAACTTTTTAAAATAATTTGCCCATGAATCATTAAGAAAACCAAACCTTTAGAAGATATATTGGCATAAATAAAAAAAAATAAGCAGTGTGCACGATAACTCAAAAACTAAAGAAGCTCGAGTTTCGAAACTTACTCAAAGTAATTTTTGGACAACTTGTAGGTTCACTATTGCTTTTGGTTAAAATCGAACAAAAGCTTCGGGTAGCTGCCATAAAATTTTTTTGAATTTATATGATTATTTCCAAAACTAATAACGAAATAGTGATTAAATAAAAAAAAACAAACAAAATGTAGTTAAATTATTAGTCGATTAATGGTGTAGTAGTAAAGACATCGGGCTTTTAATCAAAACGTTTCGGTTCAAACCCAGGTCGGATCATAACTTTTTCATAAATTCATCTTGCTTTAAGGTAAGAGTGTTATTTATTCTAAATAATTCATTTTTAAAATATTTAACACTGGTTAAATTTTATATTCGACATATAAAAGTAGTAAGTATTGCTCTACCATTTGTTTGATGAAAAACGTAGGTATTTAAAAAAAAAAACTCATAAAAATTAATAAAGTCTGATTCATTTTTAAAAATTTTAATCATTTTGCAATAACAGATTAATTTTATTTTAAATGTCTAACTATATCTAATTACTAGATGTTCTTTAAATTTTACAACTGTTAATCTAAGATTACCCTTCTCAAATACATTTCTATAAGATAAATTGATTAAAAGTTTGAATTCAAATTATATAAAATTTTTATAATGAAAATTTTTTAAAAATTTGATTACACATTTTCATAATTTTAATTTTAATTACATATTATAGCATGTAATAAATAAAATTTACGATCAATCGAGTTCGTCGTTATTACGATATAAATTAAAATTATGATTTTTTACTCAATAAAAATAAAAAGTAGGAAGTAATTTCTTAAGGAATTTTATTTAAATTTTATTTCACTCAAAATTTGTTAATTTTACCAAATTTTACTTAACGAATTTTCAATGGAAAAAAATAATACGCAATCGGTTCTGAACTTGGATATAACATTTTCAGTATTTCGTAATTCTGTTTCTGTCCTTTCAGTGAAAACACAAACCAGTAGAAAATTTTTCAAAAATTCACAAAAAATTTTGTAATTTGACAACAGCTTTATGTTATTTCGTTTCTAACATATATTGTTTCATTTCTAATTAAAGTTTTACAAGGAATATTTTGGAATTAAAATCAAGTTGAAAAAATATTGCATAAGTTTAGGAGGAATATTTATTCCAAACAAAACGTGAAAATAAGAATTGAAAAGTTCTTTTACTTTAAATTAAAAGTAATAAAAAAAAGTAATATTTAAATGTTCTATTATTACAAATCTGATAAGTATAGTATTTGTATTATAAATTCAATAAATATTATTCATAATTATTACGACAAAATTCCACAAAATTATTCAAAACTAAATGAATTTTAAAGAACAATACAAATTATATAATCTCATCTACTTTTTAGTAATTTACAATTATATTTTAATTTTATTATTGTATATAAATATTAAGGTCAATTTATAAATATGTAAAAAGTAGTTATAAAATATGTATATCAAGTTGGCTGTTAAAAAATTTAATTAAATATTTTCTATAGAAAGCATTATCTTATATCACTGAACTAAATACTTCTTAAATCTTAAGATTCAAAGTACTTTCGGGTTATTTTAAAGTATTATAATTATGTTTAGCAACATTTTT
The DNA here is from genome assembly GCA_963082915.1 of Dolichopus griseipennis. Lineage (NCBI taxonomy): Eukaryota > Metazoa > Arthropoda > Insecta > Diptera > Dolichopodidae > Dolichopus > Dolichopus griseipennis. Next base: position 113,020,868 of record OY720442.1, read on the forward strand.
AACATGACTAGGTAGTAGGCATTTCGAATTAACTACTTCAATAAATAATAGCTGAAACATTATTTTTAAATTTTTCATATCTGTTGAATAATTCTGCCAGCTTATAACTATCGTACTTTGAGTCTCCGTATTTATATTGTGTTCAATATTAAATTCATATTAATATATTTTTTTTGATTTTTAATGAATTTTCAATTAATATTTTTATATTTTAAATAACAATTATTTGTTTTAAAAAATTTTTTTACTTTATTTTTCTAAATTCAATAAACTTTTTTAAATCATCCTAGATTAGCCACAAAGTATGCAAATAAGAGTCTATAATTTTAATTTAAATGGAAAAGACAGTTCATGCATAAAATTATTAATTATTGGCATAACATGAAAAAGAAATTTTTAATAATATTTATTAATTTATTAAAATTATTCCATTATCCGACCGAAAAGGATTTTGAGTTCAAACCCTGGTTGGATCTTATAAAAAAATATATTGTTTGTCATAATAGTTTAATGTATAAGAAGTCCAAATGCTACTATTTTCTGGTACTACTAATAAATAAATAACAATTCCAAAACAGTTTCATTCAAAATTTTATTTAATCAGCATTGTTAGTACCTATACGTTATGAATTGTGATGATTGAAATAAACATTGATTGAATAGATATAAGAATATATGGAGGAAAATTCTAGAAATAGACAATAGAAGCAGGAAGATTGACCTAATTAAAAGCCAGAAAAATTAAAAACTGCATTAATGTATTTTTAGTAATTTTTTGAACTTGTACAGGATTTCAACTCTTATTAGTAATATACTTAAATCTAAAGATGTTTGTTCTGAACGTTAATACATTACAAATTTAATTAAATAATTCTTTGGAACATTAAATATTTTTTTTTTTTAATTTATAAATTAAAATACTCGGGCTCAAACCCTGGTCGGATCATATCTAACAAAAAGGTGCAGGGTCAGAACTCCCAGGGTCATTAGTCCCTTAGTGATTTATGACTCACTTAGTGGGACATAAGTCCCTAAGGAATTTATGACCTACTTCAAAATATTTACGAGGGACATAAATCCCTTTACAAGTGGGTGATGAGTCCCTTTAGGGAGGTATGACCCACTAAGTCAGTTATAACTCCCTTTATTATAAAACCATATAACTTGAATTGTTTGATTGAGCGTAGTATATTTAAGTCAAAATTTTGAAATAAAATCTGAAAGTCTTTTCTGATCTTTATAATTTAAAGTATGATAATACAAAAATATAATATGTAAGCAAAATATTAGATGAACAACAATATGTATTTATATATTTATGTATGCGAGATACTATATTAGGAAGCATATTTAAGTTTGTTAAAAATCAAAGTTGACCTTTTTTCCAGAGTATTTATGAATTCATGTACGCGAGACTTTGGTTACAAAATCAGGATTAACCTTTTTGCAAAATAGTCTTTCAAAATGTAGTTTAAATGTAAAATTCTGGTTGTTTTCTTAATTTTGGAAAAAGGGAATACTCTGATTTCGAATTAAACCCCAAAATGTGTACCCGTCTCTGATATTATATAATTAAAATTAATATTTTTTTTAATATTACTAATAATTTTTAAGTTGAGAACTGTATAAGGGAGTTATGACCCCCCACGCTGAGTCAAACTCCCAGGGTCATAAATCCCTTAGGGAGTTATGGCTCACTGCTATGAGTCATGATTCCCTTAGGGACTTATGTCCCACTAAATGGTTAATAAATCCCTAAGGGACTTATGGCTTTGGGAGTTCTGACCCTGCACCAATAAAAAAATATAGTGTATTTTAAAGGAATTTAACAAGAAGTTCAAATGCCAAATAGGTTTTTATAGCATTATTATAATATTAGGCAATATTTACTATTGTTTGGTACTATAAATAAATAAATAATTAAATATATAAATAAATAAATTAAAATAATTGTTTTATTAATTTATTATCATCATAAACAATCAAACGTAATTTTTATTAATTGCATATGTTTGTTTGTGTTTGAATACTTAAATTTTTAAATAAAAATTTAAACATTTCCCATTACGAATATTTAAAAAAAAATATATACATATATATATATATATGTATATATATATATATATATATATATACCAATTAAAAAATTGTTCAAATTATATAATTTTTTTTTATTTAAAAAATTAATAAATGCGAAATAAAATTAAAAAAAATTATGCATTATTTCCCTGTCAAAATAATTGCATAATTTAAAAGAAATTTGATAAATTTCCTTAATTTTGTTAATTTTTGTTAGTGGCAAAAAAAAGAGCAAGTGATGAAAAAAACCAAGGGTTTTTAAAAAACACATTATCAAAATTATATGGTCTTTTATACTGAGTATTTTTATAAAAATAAAAGATAATATTAAAATTTAGTTATTTCATCAATTCATTATTAATTATGATTAACAGTGAAGTCAATACTTAGAATATAATCTCAATGCCCTAAATTTCTTTAGTTTACAAGTGTTGAAAATGAAATGTTGGAGCTTCAATGCAATTTTTTTTTATATTAGAAATATGGTGACTAAGTTACTGTTTACTTATAAATATTACAGGAAATTTTAAGGTCCCAATAGCCCTTATTCTCAAGAATCAAACCACACCTTCCTTCTCTAAAAAATTTCAGATCAAGGAATTTGTCATTGTGAGTTCCATCAAAATTTGGAATTTTTCTTAGAATTTTATTATCTAAGGAAAAATGGTTAAACTAAGAGGCACTCTCTTCTATTTTAAGAACTCGCTTTAAATTTAAAATATGTTAAACTCGCTAAACCCTTTAACATATGTTAAAATATAATGTTGCAGCTTAAGATTTTGTATATTACTAAAAAAGGATTTGGACCGATAAATCTGAATTTAAGTTAAAGGTGCTTACAAAATGCTAAATTTAAATTTTCGACCTTTTACAGATCCGAAACAGGGGCGTGACAAAAAAAAAACTAATCTAACATTTTTAAAAATTTCAATTTTTTAGCTTGAGCCGTTCAGAAGATATGAGAGGGCAAACAATTTACAAAAATTTACTTTTGAATAATGGTTAATTTTAATACCGTATGGTAACCCTAAGCATTTCTGTTTCAAAAATTTATAAAGCTTATATAAAAACAGCTGTCTTTTACAATCTTTTTACAGATTTGAAAATATATTTTATAGAACTAGTGTTGTAGAACCTGTTTCAATACAGGACTTTTTTCGACTTTGGTGTGCTGTAGCTCCGTAACGAGGGGGCTACAGAAAAAACAGCTTCCATGAAATTATTTTTTGTTACAACATATACTGTAGGTAGAAAATTTCTTTTCTTTTCTTGAAATGTTGAAAAAGTTTTGTAAACATACGAACGGACAGACAAAGTGAAAATTGGGTTCAAACCCAAACTATATAGGCAAATTTTTTTCAAAATTTTTATAAATATGCTAAAAACTGAATGATTGATATAATAATTATTTAAAATAAGTGATTGACTTAATTTATTTCTTTTTTTTTTGAATTAAATCACGTTTTTAAAATTTATTAATTATACATTTTTATTATGAGAATCGAAGATAAACCACAAATTAAAAAATTTTAATTCATTAAACCTTCATTAATTAGAAGAATGAATTTTGGTATTTTCCAATTTCCATTTTTTATTATCTATAATTTAAAAGAAAACTTTTTTTATGAATTTTTATTTTTCCTGGACATTTACAAATGACTGCACTCAGGAAAAGTTTAAGATTTGCATATATATATATATATTTTTATACCAGTATGACTATAAGTCAAAAAGGTATACTAAATTTGCCATTACGTTTTTGATACAGAGATGGAGGAGGATAGGTATAGATTTAAAAATATGAATCGGATTAGAATCGAAAAATAAATCAATCTAGCTACGCATATCAGTCCGTCCGTCCGGATGTTAACTCAAAAAATAAAGGAGCTGGAATTTTGAAATTTTCACAAATTCATTTTTATGCAGTAGCCATCATCGCGGTCGAAATCCGGCCAGTTTGCTCCATGGGTTCGAGTCCCTGCCGTACAACTTCTTTTTTTTATATGAAAATAACTCAATACTGGGTAAAGCTGGATGGTTGCAGTTTTGCCAAAAGTAGTTTAGTTTTATGACCAAAGTTTGCGCAAAATTTAGTTCGGGTGGTGCAGTGGGTTTGAGTCTGTCGGTTGATCTTTTATAAGAACATTACTCTATGAATTTTGAAAAAGTGGATATTTGAAATTTTATCAAAAGCTTAACTTAAATGGCCAACGTCTTCGTGTAGTGGAAGGGACTCGAAGAGCCTTTCAACTTACATTTTTTTTGGATGATATATGAATTTTTAACCGGATGATATAATGTCAATTTATGAAATAATAATAAGGAAGCGTTATTATATTTCAAAGTTCTTTCTTCACTTTTACCGGAAATCAAATCAGGGCCTTTCGAATGACAGTTCGGTACTCCAACCACTGTGCCCAGCCATTAATCTGTAAAATAATTCATTAAATATAAATAAGGAAGTTGTGCTATTATATTTCAAAATTCTTTTTCAAATATGCTCTCATACGAGTATGCCAGAGTTGGCACGGTCTACTCTACTACACTCTTCCTCGTTTTTTTGTATATTATAAACTTTGAAAACTTTGAATATTTTTTGACAAATTAATGAAAATATAATTTTACCACTTCTGTTTTAAAAAGTGAGTAAATAGGAAAATGATTTTTTTTTTTAATTTTTTAGTGAATGAAATGTTTCATTGTGGCTTTCATCGGATAATTAGAAATGAAATGTTTCAATTAATCACGTGAATTTTTTTATTATTTTCGTGTGAAATATATTGTTAGGTTTAGGATATTTTTTCACCTTGCAATTTGATATTTGTAAATAGTCTAAGTCATTGAAAAATTGGAAAAGATAATGGATAATCTTAAACTTTGCCTGTGGTACATTAACTATGAGCATAAGTATAAAAATATTACAATATTTGGAGAAATGGAATTGTAATATTTTGGGATACAATATAGTTTTAGTGTACCCACATGTACCTTTTTAAGTAAAAATAGATTTAAATCGTAGGATTTAGTAAAATCATAATTTAGGATCAAGCATGAAGATTGAGATGCAAAAATTTGTACAACAACTTTTTTGTACTAGCAGACTCAATAAAGACATTCAAATTTTTCAGAGAGGTTTAGTAAAATTCTTTCTTACTTAAGTTAAATATATGATAAAGTAAGCAAGCTTAAACTACATATGCTGCAGTATAATGATTCGGTTACAATTATGATTGGTTTATAAATTGAATAAATTGAACAAATCACATATTCTTTTTTTTTTAGGTGCTAACTTCTCAAATGTTAGGACAATTAACCATAGGATTAAATTTATACTATAGGGGCAACTATTGTATTCTTATTTTTAGAATTGATCTTAATTAATTCCAATTACAATTTAAACATGAAATAGTACTAGGCCTTAGGACATGTGAAAACGTCTTAGATTTTTCATAGATACAATTTTATTTGTTATATATTTTAATAATTTTATATTATAAGGTATTTCTATGTCTGTGAGTTATATTACTGAATTATATTATTTGTTTACATTTTTATATTAATGTATTGGATAAACTCTTACAGAGGGGTTTTGAGCTATCAAGATGACGTCATCACATTTTTCAAAGTTTCCGAATATATAAATTATTAGTGGCGATGCATCATTGGTCGAAAAATGTATTACAAAATTTTCCTAACATTTTGTAGTATTTTAGAAGTGTAATACCTTTCCTTTTCAGATGTGGCATTTAAATTTATTTTATATTATGGTATAAACTACTAAGATATAATTTTTTTTTAGATATGATCATACGAAGATTTGAACCCTAAACTTTTCCTGAGCTATCAGTCAGATAACATTGAAATAAAGTATGAGTGAAATAGTTAATTAGGTTGTAAATATAGTTTTAATTTGCAGTCTACCATTAACTTAATTAAATATAACATGTAATTTTAAATAAATTCTTATTTAAGTATTCAGTATTAATTTTCTTCTTATACTAATTAGTATTTTCCTGTTTATATGATTCTGATTTATTAGGCATTTAATTTGTTGAATTTAAAAACTAAAAGTATTTATTTGCAGCTACATAAAATACAAACTTGTCATAATAACACTAATATTCACCAAGTATTCATTTGATAATGTCTGTGTAAAATGATCTTTAGTCAAGTTCGAGTTTTAGTAATTCTTTTATAAGTAAGTACTAACATAGAGTAAAGATAATAGAAAGAGGGAAAAAATCATATAAACTTTTTTGGTATGAAATATTTTTGAGAAAAATAAACGATGGTCAAGGTTTTGAATGTAGTAGTGAACACTTATTCTATTCAGAAAAGATTTTGTTTACTTAACAAATAAAAGTATTTTCTTACCGTTTTTGTAATAATATTATATACACATTTGCTTACATATTCATTTATTAAAAAATAAAATTTCAAAATATACATACAATGTACACAGCAACGCACTCTTCAGATGATAAATACACACAATCATTGCCATATTTTCTCAAAAATAAAATTTAAAAAGTAAATATACGCGATACATGATGTACAAGACAAGGCGATCTTCCCTATTAAATTTATTTTATAAGGACTAAGCACTGTAGTATGTAATCTGTGAGTTGTCAAGGTAAAACTTAGGTAATATTTATGTATCCACCCACCATTAAATTAGTTTATAGGAAAGAGACTATTAGCCAAGCTAGGCTAATTATAGACTTCAAAATAATTATCCTGAAATTATCTGAAGCTTAATGTACATAAAAAAAAAACTAAAGATACAATTTAAGTTTTTTTTTATTTATTTAAAAAAAATATATGTATTTTTTTGCGCAATATTTACACTTGATTTTGTTTTTTATTTTTTTTTTTAATTAATTACTTATAAACTAAAATTTTTTTTTTTTTTTTTTATAAAAATAAAGCTAATCATTTCAGATTTTTTTTTTTTTAATACAAAAGAAAAATAGAAAAGAAATAAAATGAAGGAAAAAATTTATTTACAATATGAATTATATGGAATGAATGAAAAAAATTTAATTTTGATTTTTAAATTCTTTGATTTATAAAAAAAAAAAAATCAAATTTTAAAAGAATGAAAGATACAATTAAAAATAAGAAATATCTTTACTTAATCATTAAGGAATTAACTTATTTAACTTTGACTAAAGCTATTGATGTTTTGTTGTTGTTTTTTAATAGCAAAATCTATATTTTAAATAATTTCATTTTCCTTCTGAATTAATTCTTTTTTTTTTTAAATTATTTCTTATTTTTTTTTTTTTTATTTTTTTTTTTTTTACCAATCTGATGACCAACCCTTATGTTCTTCAATATGTTCATGTTCATGTTTATGTTCATGTTCATGATGATGATGTACTGGAATATGTATTGGTACATGTTTAATTACTTCTTTATAAACTGGAACATGTTTAATAACTTCTTTAACAACTGGTACTTCTTTTACAATAAGTTTTTCTTTATATATTGGTACTTTTTCAACATGATGATGATGTACTGTATGTACTTTATATGGTACATGAACAATAATATGTTCGCTATAATTATGAATTAAAATATAATTTAAAAAATAAATAAAAAATGAAAAATAAACTTGAAGTTTTAAATTACAATTTAATAAAAACGTATATATATTTTAAAAAATGTGTTGGTGAATTAAAGCCCATAAAATTGAATTCTTTTCTATTTTTAAACTTCATTATTTTAATTAAATATATTTAAATGTCAAGGGTTTCTAATTCTTCGGACTTAAATTCACGTCACTGTATTTGTTCATTTCAGTGATAGTTTACAGTATAACTATTTTTTTTTTAAATATATAATTAAGTCTTAAATTGTTTGATTCGTCCTATAAAACTGCTAAATTCTTCAGCGGGCTTGTAGTATTGACATTGCCTTGACAATCACCTGATTAAACTTTGTTTGATTCTTATAATTTTTATAGAAAATTTTATGAAAATATTCTGTGAGTTATAAGATCCAATTAAAAATTCATTTGTAAAATTGTAATCTTTTTACATATAATTACATTGTTTATTAATTTTGAGTTTTTTTAGACTTAGGTATTAAATAGTATTTAATTACAATTATTATTAGGTATAATGGAATTAAAATTTTAGAATTTGAATGTCATTTTCCGACTTTTTACTTACTATTTTTTTCAAATTTAATAATGAGGATTATAATATACAGAACAAACTGCTGTGCTAAGGAAAAAAGTCGTAAGCGCCAAAAACAAATTTTCGGGATAATGGAATATTTGACATCAGATAAATGTCTCACAACTTTTTACTAAAATAAAATGTCCTATATCTCGTTCCAAATTCGTTTAAAACTAATAACTCATATGTCTATTTTTAATTTGGTTCCTTTTAAATAACTTTATAAATCTAGTATTGCTTAGCAAAAAAGTCGTATGTCCAAAATAACCATGAACACTATCTTATCTCTAGATAGCTCAAAAAAATTGGTTTTTCTTTACTTAACATATTTGTTTTTCAAAAATTTAAAAATAATTCAACATTGCGATTCGCAAATATAAAAAGCTAAAAGTTAAATAACCTAAAACCAAGAAAATATAGTAACGACTTTCTGTTTTAGGACGCCAAAATAATTGATGATATATATTAAATACCTATGAAATATAATAAAATTGTATACTTCAAATATATGAATTGATGATCAGAAGGAAAATATAACTTTCACCGAATTGTGCAATTTATTTGATTCAAACCAAGCGTAATTATCTGCATTTACACGGTCATAGATCAAGTTATGCGGAATTAATAAAAGTTGTAAATTAAAGTATTTTGTATTACAACTCTATTTTAAAGTTTTTTTTTTTATATTAATCTACTTAAATTATAATAAAAACGAATAGCCCGGCAATTAACAATTTTGTTTAATTAAAATTAGATTGAATTATTTTATAATTATTTTATAATATTATACATATTATTATATTTTATACATATACATATTATCCGCCTATTTTTATGATATTAAGTGTTATAAAAACCAAGTTTCTTTTTTTACCTAGTTTCTTCAGTCAAATTCAATTTTCTTTTACTTTCTTTCAAATAAAACTCCAATAAAATTTAATAAATTCTTAAGATACTTCAATTAAATATATAACTGTATCTGTATTATTCCAAACTACTTATGCTTAGATTCAGAAAATGAAAGTTTCAAATGTAATTACAAAAATCAAATGTAGTTCAGTAACCTTTCGAATGAAATTGAAAATATAAGATAAAAAACGCGCGGGAATTTATAAAATTACTAAACAATCTAATCTTAATCTTGAGATACTAATTTTATTGTATTAAATTCTTTTAACGAAAGAAATGCAGACTTCTTTTTTCTTTTTAAGATTTTCAATGCATTTTTAAAAAAAAATTTTCCAAGAGTTACCATTCAAACAAGTTTTCATAATATTAATCTGGTGCTACGAAAGTTTACACGCTAACAAAATTTATAGGTTAATATTTCCGAATAATTATATAGATACATCTATTTATATATATCTTTTTCAATTTAATTATTATTAATGTTAAAATTGAAAATTATGTTAGTAAGTGAATTTAGATGATGATTTTCTGGTTTTTTTTTTAATTTTTTAATTATGTAACACTTAATCGTTTTGGCATTATGTGGAATTTTCTTTTAAATATATCTTAAGATAATTTTGTTAAAGTATTTGATAAGTATTTTAAAGTTCAGGAATAAAAATTGTGAGGGATTTATTTTTTATATAAATAATGATTTTTTAAGTAATTTAATTTATAAAGCGTTTTTAATTTTTTCAAGCGATTTTCATTTTCCGTTTTAATTTCCGTGTTTTTTTGAAAATTTAAAATTCGTTAGAAACAATTGGTAGTATTTTATTGTTAAAGTATTTGATAAATTATTTTTGTAGGCAGTAACTAAAGGTTGTTTTTTTTTTTTAAATTAAAATTGTTTCAGTGGTTGTTCTCTTTAATGCATTTTAAGTTAACTGTAATAGTTCAAGTTTTATTATTAGTAAATTAGGAAAAATGTGCTGGAAAAGTTTCAAATGAAAGTGAAAAATAAGTACATGAATGTCAAGTATTTGAAGGCATTATTATAATATTATGTATACGTATATATTTAGATATTATTTAATAAAACTATTATAAAATCGTTCCCGACCGGTTAAACATTAGCTAATAAAATTTTTCGAATATATATTATATTGATATACATACGAGCATATATAAATGCGTTTATTAAACAATAACAATGTTCATTTTGAATGAATTAAAAAAATGGTCTTTTCCTATAAAAAAAAAAACGAAGTTGAAAGATATTATAATGCAAATAGCGTTTTTTAGTTTTTGTTATTTTATTACGATGAAAAGTGAATTTTCGATTGTAATTCGTTTTGATATTTTTAACATAATTTATTCCGATTCAACTGTATAACTTTTAAAGTTAAATCACGTAATAATGATAAATATTATAAAGTAGTTGTTGTAGATATTTCTATGAATAAATCAGATTATTTTGATTATTATTAAGTGTTTTTTTTTATTTGCATATTATTTTGTAATGTTTCGGAAATTGTTCGGAAGATTTTCAGAAATTGTTCGGAAGTTTTTCGTAAGTTGTTCGGAATTCGTTAAAAAATTCAAAAAGTTCAGAATCAATTATAAAATCAATGTTATGATGATGTTCGGAAAATTTTTCGAAATTTAGAGTTAAAGATAATGATTATTTAGCTAAAAATGTTAAAGTTTCATTTGAACGTATTTGTTATAATTACGGAAGTTTTTACAAAAATATCTAAGAATTTTACTGGAATATAATACTTTATAGTTGTTATGTACAATGTAAATATATGCTCGTTAGTAAAATTCAACTGTTGGAAAACTGATACCGAAGTATGTAGTTAAAAAAGAGTTTATATATGTATATTAGATATTTTTAAAACAAGATTATATTTTGTAATATTACAAGTATCTTGTATTTTATTTAAAATTATACCCAATTTTATAACTTACTGATGTTTTTTGAATCCTGGAGCTGCTTGAACCAAAGCAATAATGCAAAGGCAAATCTAAATTGAAAAAAAAAAAAAAATTTTAATTTATTAGAAAAATTTTTAAAAAAATATTATTAGAAAACTTCAAATTGAAGTAGACATTATTAAATTTTTCATTTAATATTTTTTAAATAAAAAACAAATTTAAAAAAAAAAAAATTATTTCTATATTATTTTTTTTTTGTAATTTTATTTTAACTCAAAGATATAAAAGGAAAGCTGATTGAATAGCGTCAATTTGAATTTAAAATATGGCACAAGAAGTTGAAGATACATTAAGATATATACAAGGATCAAAAGGAGTTGTTGGTGCTTTAATAATAAACAGTGAAGGAATACCGATTAAAACAAATTTTGAAAATACAGAGAGTGTACAATATTCAGCTTTAACACAAATATTAGCTGAAAAAGGTCGTGCTATTGTTAAAGAATTAGATCCAACAAATGAATTAACAATTTTACGTATTAGAACAAAAAAATATGAAATAATGGTTGCTCCTGATAAAGATTATATGCTGGTGACTATACAAAAGTCTACTACCTAGCAGCAGCACAATTGATTCATATTTATAGAAACTTTTATTAGTTTGAAATTTTAATGTCAATTTATGGTAAATTGGAACTTTTATAAATTTAATCAATTTTTTAATATATGTATGTTGATTTATGGCAAATAAATTAATTAAATAAAAATATGTGTGGTTACAATATTTAATCGAAATTCAGGAGCTTCTAATTTTATTTCATTTAGAAAATACGTTTATTCCGAATAAGTATTAGTATTAATTTTGCAATTCCTTTATAAGAAAATTAAAAAAATTAATTAAAGATTTTTTGTAAAGGAAGAATGTAGTATTTAAGTTGGTCAATCACAGATTTTCTAGTCACCAATGGTTCAAATTATTTTGTATTAAAAATTTTCCATTAACTTCCATGCGTTGCGCCGACGACTTATGTAGAAGCCTTCATAACATTTAAAGTATTATCTTTGTAATTGCAAAAATATTAACTAATATAGAAATATCCTGACACATCCTGAAAATGCCCTGGATTTTAATCCATAAAATTTGAATTATCGATTTAAAATTAAATTTTAATATTATTAATTATAAAACTTTAAATTTAAAGTTCGTTATATTTTAGTTCCACTGTTCTATTAAAAATACAATATTCGCTATTTTACTTTAAATTTTTATTTTCTGTTCTTCAAATTTTTATTTTAAATGTCCTTTTTTAAAATTTTTAAATTTTAAATACGTTTTTATATAATAATATCACTTCATTTTCAGTTTTAACACTTCTATATTAAATTTTTTTTTAAATATATTCTTCACAACACTTACAAGAACTTTAAGGGCGGCCATACTATTTGTATAAAAAAAGAATGGTTTTTATAAAATTTTAATTTTAATTTAAAAAAAGTGTATTTGCACTTCTTTTTATCACGGTAAAACTGTTAATGATATCAAAAGAAACTAAACAACGGCTTTTATATACAAAAAAAAAAAGTATAAGTAAAATATAAAAGAAAAACGAATTCAATTAAAGTCGTAATGTATTGGGACAATGGTAAACTACCAGAGCCAAAAAAAAAAACAAAAATACAAAATAAGCAAAAGAAAATTTTATTTTTAAATAAACCACAGAAAAATTACAGAAAAAAATAAGAAAAAAAACAAAAAAAAAAAAACAAAAGTAATTCAACGAATGACTTGGTTAAAAAAAACAATAAGAGGATTTTAATTACATATTTAAATTATTGTAAAGTATATCAGCTGTTTACTGTCATCATTATTTTTCATGCAATTTAATATTAAATATTAACAATTAAACTGTTTTAACGATAGTAGCACAGATTTTTGTTTTGTACTGTTATAGCAATAAATGTCGTGACAGTTGGAAAAATTTGAAACATCTTTTCTGTAATGGTTTGTTACAATAAAAATTATACTGTTCATAAGTTACTGTTATTTATTTCGAAAACTTTTGAAAATCTTCAGAGACAATTTGTCTATATATAACCTCACTTTTTTTAAGATGGCAGTTTTGTAAAGACAGTTTTTTTTTTTTTACTTACTGTTCCTCTTGGAAGCATAGGACTTCCACTTCAAATCTCCATCTCCTGATGAGAATCCACGGTGATATTTTAATGTCATTCCAGGAGATGTTGCATTTAGCAATTTCTTGATGAATTCTCCTGCGTCATGTGATGTTGGGACGGCCGCGTCTTCTAGTACCCTTGAGGGTTTCACTCTAATGCCATATGTGTTATGTTTTCACTAGGCTTTCTAAGTATGTGGCCTATCCACCTCCATTTCTTAAACCTGATTTGTTTGGCTATGGGTTCTTCGTCTGTTAGTATCCTGTTAGTATCCATAGGCCTTCGTTGGATATTATGTGGCATATTATCCTAAGACATTCATTTACGAAAACCTGCAGCTTGTGGGTTAACCTGCTGGTTAAAAACTAGGTTTCGCTGCCATATGTCAGGACTGTTTTCACACATGCCCGGAATATTCTTAATTTCGTTTTCTTTGATATCTGGGAGCTTCTCCATAACGGTTGTAAACGACCAAATGCTTTAAGCCTGTGTTCCACGTCTTCATGGGCCCCCATTGGTATATATATAGCATAAGCTGATTACAAATTCTATCTGTTGTTGTAAAGACAGTAGTATTTCAAAAACTCAAAAGACAATTTATCTATATATATAACCTCACTTTTTTCTAAAAAATTCGTGAAGACAAAGTAAAGGCAGAAGAGTTTAAAAAAGATGGAAAAGAATTATGAAGAGCTTTTTTAATTTAATAATTCAATGGAGAATTGAGAAAACATGACTTGACTTAATAATCTACGAATTAACACTTTTGAGTTTTTGTACAATGGATAGGAATTGTGTATTCCATATTGTGAAAATGTGTATGGAGATACGATTTATTTAATATTCTATATATATTGCCATAATTCTTTAGTTCAAATTTATTAAATAGAATATCTACTGAATGAAAATCGGATTAGGCTGACAACAGCGAGTATTGCGCTGGGCGTGTAATCTCTTGATAAAATCAAAATTTACTTCTTCTGACTTCTAAAAATTGAAATAAGTTAATTATTTTATTCTAATTTCTTCTGTCAGATAAGTATTTGTCACATTTTGATGTTGTCTTTTTAGAACATCATAATCATTAATCATATACGAGTAGATTTGTTTTGTATCTTGTCCGGATATCCTAGATTCTAATTTTACGTGAATTATATTTAAGCCTCCACCAGATTTAGATATTGACAATTTAATGAATTGTATATCTTAAGAATTTTGTACATCTAAAAATAATATCGTATTTATTTGTTTGCCTGATATCAGATGCCAGGGAAGTTGCGATTATAACAGATAAGACTCATAAATTTGGAGAACACCTTAAAAAAATTTCTAAATTCCTACTAATAGAAACCAAAGACTAAAACCTTAGTATAGGAACCTCGATGGATTGGTAGGTAAACATTTGGCTTATTAACCGAGTGGGAGCGGGTGCTATTCAAATAGAGTCATATTATTTTTAAAATATACTTTGTAACTCTTGTATAATGAAAAAATAATCAATAACATCAAGATTCATAAAATCGAGGTTTTTGTTTTTTAGAAGGAAAAATGAATGCACTGTTATGACACATATAAAATTTTTATAGACTCTTTTTCAAAGTATTAAAGGTTTAGCTGTCACAATAATAAAAAGGTTTTTAGCGTTTTCATTCATTGACGCGCAGCTTTAATTGGACTATAGAGTTATTATTTAAAAAGTATAACTTGTTTTTTGTGTAGTAATAAAACTACTTTGATGTCATAACATATAACTTTTGTTTTTTTTTTATTTTCAAGTTAATAATAAAGGGTATTATTTTAATAAATTAATTAGCATAACAGTATATTATTGCATTTTTTTAAATTTTTGTTTTTGTAAATTTAATTGATTTGATATTAAGTAGGTATTATTTCTTCTTTTTTTTATTTTTTTTTTTGATGATTAACTGAACGATCATTGTAACTAAACCATTGCGTTGCGTTGCATTATACAAGGTTTTTAGCGTTTTCATTCATTGACTTCTTGAATAAGTAGTATAGTTATTATTGTTTGTTGTGTTTTTGTAATTTTTCTTCTTTTTTACTGTTATTTAAATTTTCTTATTGTCTTTATATGCTTTTTTTTTTTTTTGTTTTTGTTTTTTGACCATTTTTTTTATGACAGATTTAGCTCAAAATTGAAGTTATGTTTTGGATAATAAATCAATGTTTGGAATTTGAAAAAATATATATAAAACAATGTATGTATACATATATATATATAAGTAACAAAACACATTTTATTCAGGAAGCGCAACATTAAAAATACACTTATTGTATTGCGCAGATATTTGTTTGCTTTTGTTTTTGTTTTGTTTTTAGCTTTTATTTGAAAATTTACCGGCTTAATATTGCAAAATTGGTCAAAGTATTCAAATTTTAATGAAATATTTTTTTTTATAATCTGGTAATATTATTGTAAAATGATAATAGTATTGCCGAATCAAACGCACAAATCATTTAGATAATTCTATTATTATATGTATAGGTTATTGGATTTAAATAATATTGTCCTAAATTTGGAAATAAATTTGAAATACATTAGGTAGTAGCTAACTATATAATTTTTGAGATTTATGATTGGAACGTGATTATGATTAGAAATTATGTCAAAATGTATGGAATGTTAGGTGTTAGAAAGATATGTAAACAGCTGATAAGTAAAATTAATATGATTATAATAGGTAAATGATATAATGAAAAAAGTTATTTTGTACTATTTAGCTTAATTAATAAAATTAAACTTACTTTTAAATGAAAAAAAATTTTGATTAGATATTATTGCAATTTTAAGTTGATTTTGCATATTTATGATATTTATGCACTCATAAATGTTATAAACATTTAATTTTTTTTGTATTTTTTATAATGCACTGAAACATTAGCCAAATTAGGATTTCTCATTTCTTAGACGTATATAACGAAACAGTTTTGGCTATATAAATAGGTTGTATAAAACCTTAGAGGAATGTGACAGAATGCTTAAATTAATCAAACAAAATATAATTATAAGAAATGTATAAATATAAAACATTAACTAAATATATAATATTGTAATTGGCAAATTAATAGAAAGTATTTATTTTAAGAAGTTCAAATACCAAATAGGCTAAGGCATATTATAATATTAGGCAACATTTACTATATTATCTGGTACTAATACTAAATAAATAAATAAATAAATAACCAAACAGTGTATGAGTAGTATAGAATCATAGTACATTTTGCCATTTATCTTATATAACTGGTAATATGCAGTCTTCGGGACTGAAATTTTTCCCAAAACTATCAGAAAGGGACTTTTGAAAATTAATAAGTGAAGAGTTAGTAATGATCAAATACAATGTAGAAAATTTTTTTTTTTAAGCGTTAACTGTTCAACTGTTAGGCTAATAAGCCTGTCTATACCATAGGTACATGTTGGAACAGGGGGTCATATTATATTCGTGTTATTAGAATTGGCCTTATTGAATTCCACATACAATTTAAACATGAGATAGTATAGGCCTTATAACATGTAGAAACGTGTTAGATTTTCAATATTTACAATTCTATTTATACCCGTGCATACATATATGACACCGGGTATATTAGATTTGCTCCTCCGTTTGTAACGCATCGATCTAGACGAGCTAGATATAGTGTCAAGGGTACGTATCGGCTCAGAATCGAAAAATGAGTCGATCTAGCTATGTGTGTCTGTCCGTCCGTCTGTGTGTCAGCACGATAACTCAAAAACTAAAAGAGCTACAGTTTTGAAATTTTCACAAAATATTTTTCAATCAATTTCTAGGTTCCCTATTTTTTTTGGTTAAGATCGGACCAAAACTTCGGGTAGCTCTCGAACAGCTAACTTTTTTAACTCCAACATTTTCATACAAAAATTTGAAATTTTGCTATGCATTAACATGAAATTATATGAATTTTGTTTTTTTTTCTTTTTTTGTTTTTTGTTTTTTTTAAAGATAACGATTTCAAGATTTATAATTATTAATTATTGATTATGCCATTAATTTGAACCCAATGGCGAATGGTAGCTGAGTCGAGTCGAAAACCAGAAAAGTTTCTTTTCACTTTCCCTAGAATTCGAACCCGGGCCCTTTCGCATGAAAGGTCGGCACTCAACCACTGTGCCACCCAGTTGTTAAATGTAGATGAATAGGCTTTACTCTAAGCACACAACCAACCAACAAAACAAGAATGGCCCTAGAATGGAATCCCAAAGGTAGTCGAAAGCGAAGTCGATCCAACAACACCTTCTGTCGAATAGTAATCTTAGAACTATCGAGAATTTGAAAACTTGGGGGGAAGTTAAGATAAATGCAAACATTCAAGAATTATTAAAGAGGCTCTTTTGAAGCCCTATGCTCCCTTTAGAAGTAACAAGAAAAAAAACTTGAAATTGTTTTCAGGAATATTTCATAGTTGTGCGCGTTGCTGCACCTGTCAATGGGTTTATAATTTATATTGATATTATTGGAAAAAATTAGCACAAAAATTACACATGCTAGAGATGACAATTACACCTGGTAAATTGTGCCCCAAAAGGTTAACGGGACTCGAAAAAAATTTTTTTAATTCTCTCTTTCGTGCCAAAGTAGTAGTTGGCAAAGTAAGACATACTTCGATTTCAAAATTTTATTGTTCTTAGTCAACAACATGTATACAAAATTTAAATTCAATAGCTTTCATAAAATTTTTTGATCAATCGTCGTATGGAGTTTGTTAACATCCAAGTCTCTTAAAAAAATCCACTCTATTGTAAAAGAACCACACTTATTCAAAATTAAAGTCTATAGTTTTGCAACAAAAAAATTTAATTACCAGCATCAAAACCCCAACTTCGCGGTATTTTAGAGAAAAATTTTTGGCCTAGAAACTCTTTCCGTACTCAAAAACCTTTATATACACATTTTCATGATAATCGAGTAGTTTTAGAGTCTATTTAAAATATATAAAAAAAATTAATTACTTACATGAAATTGCAGTTCAACTAGTAGTTTTTTGAACATTACCAATTGCGATAATCTTACATATATTATATTTTACTTTATTGAAAGTTAACTTATTCAAATAGCATACATTTGAAAGATTTAATGCCCAAGCTTTCATAGTTTCCGACTATATAAATCCTGTTTAAAATTTTATCATTCTAATTCAGAATTAAGAATCCCTAAAATATGAGTAAACTCTCTCTCTCAAAATATGAGTAAACATTAAATATTCCTAAATAACCGTGATTAGTAAATCAAATTTTGTGAATGGAAGTGCATATCTATTCTTTTGATCCGTTATTAAGAATTTCTCTTTAAATTGATTGCATTTTTTAATTTATGATAATTAATTAAATAATTATTCATACTAAATTGCAGAATATTTGAGAAATAAAAATATTTGAATAGATAGTAAGCAACAATATTGGTTGAAATAATTAAAAACAAAACAATTCTGTTGTAAGAATCTTGCGGCGCTACGGATAATAAATTTTTAATTAGTCAAAATAAAAATTTTATTTTTAGTTTGACTCATTTCTACATAGGAAGCAAGTAAAGTATTGAAAGCGTTCGGTTAATTTTAATGAATTTTTTAAATTTATTTGATCCAACGGAAGTAACCTAAAGCTCTAGAACTCATGGACCAGCTAAAACCATATATTGCAGATATTATGTAAATTTGTTCTCTACATGCTACTAGACTTGCTAAAATTTAGTTATAACTCCTTCACCCTTTAAAGTATAAAAAATTTTGACTTTGATGTTTGTCCTGTCTATATACATTTAAAGCCATTGATTCAAAAATTTGTACCGTAAGGGCTGTAAGTTAAAAAAATGGGAAAGTGGGAGAAAATTTTTTGAATTTGTAAACTAGTTCTGGAATTATATATATGAGGTATCTTGACCATACAGAGTTGTCTCTAATAAAGATCTTGGAATTTTTTACACTCTAGTAAAGTTAGAAGGGGAACTATTTTCGGTTACATTGGATTTTAATTAAATGCATAATTTTTATTGAAAAATTGCTTTAGGCACACCTATAATAAATGCATATGGAAGCAATTATAGATTAAAGCATAAATTAAAATTTATTAATTTTTTTAATACTAATATTACTTGAGCAATATTGAGAGTATTAAAATAACACAAAGTGTTCTATGGTGCTTAAACTATAGTAATATCAACTACACATTGTATGCAGTTTGTAAAAAACTGCCCATTTATTCAGCAAAAATTGTGTATTTCATATTTTATCTGAATGATTAACTTCCATTGCATAACAATTATTAGAGAAACTTAAATTTTATTAATAAACATTGCAATCAATATTTTATTTTTAGTTGTTAGAACGTAATCTGAATGATGAAATCTTACGTGCCAATGATCTTTTGCGGCAATTAATAGATATTAGATACATATGAATTAAACTAATTTTAATATTTTTTTTTTGATTTCCTAATAATTATTTTGAATTATTTGTTGCTACTATAAGGTATTTGAAGTGTCATAACAGTCAATTTTTCAGAATTTTAGATTGGATGAAGAACTGAAGCCATTAATATTTAAGAAAATTGTAGTAATATTTTATATGAACTTCCATATGAGAATGTTAGGGGAATATATTATGTTTACATTTATCCTATTAGCGTTTTTTCTTTTCCTGTCCTCTTTTGGGACAATCAATTTTAGAATAAAATGGTTGCAGTTATCGTATATCGGGTCCATCTACTTATTTTTAAAATTTTTATTACCAATTTCCTTGTAAAAACTATATTTTCCAAGGAACAACTGTTGCGTAGGGATGTTGTGTATATGCACATTGCTTATTAACCGAGGGAGTATGAGTACGATTCTTGCACATTCACAAATTTTAAATTGCAAGAAAGTATTGGGAATGAGATGCTAAATAAGGAACAAGAACTAGAACAGGATATGCTATCACCCATTAAAAGCAACATTAATAACTTGTATTTACAATTTGATGAACAACGAGTCACAAGGCCTAGGTGTTAGGTTAGAATATGCTATCCCCAATTGAGAAAAGCAACAACAACGTTCTCCAGGATAAACCAATTTATGCAATTTTAATTTGGGAGAACTATATTTTTTTGGAGCGCCTTCGATAGTTTTTCGTTTCCCTTTTGACATTTTGAAAATTAAATCCTCGAAATGTTTGATGAACGAAGATTGAATTGAAAGAGAAATAAAAACCTAGGGTTTTTTTTTCAAAGAGTGTGGTAATTTCGCATTTAATGAGAAATAACACCCCGGAGTATTATTTTCCATATCTTTGTGTATGAAAGATTTTAAATGAGGAAGTATTTTAAAATTGTATTCGAAATCAAGGTATTCCTCTTTTTGAGTGAGGAAATTAGAAGAAATATTAAAGTTCTATTCCAAATTCTAGAAAAGGAGAATATATCTATAATGTTTTTAAATCTAACCCTAAGATTCCTCCAGAATATTATATATGAGAATTAACACATTGAGCCTTTACTCCACAAAAGGTTGAATTTTGTACCAGGGGTTCTACTTCAACAAAAAGTCGAAAGTTTAATGAAAATAGTAATAAAACCCCGTAGTTTTATTTGTTATCTTATTTCGCAGCGCCTTATTTTATAACTCTGACAACAATATCCATTGATCTATTATTTACTCAAAGACCGATTCATTATCTCATATTCTACTGTAATATAAATAAATTTTATGATCGTAATTTAAATTAATGACACTTGTTACATTTAAAATTTATTTACAAATTTTCAAAAAAAAAAAAAAAAAATAAATAAGATTACACAAATGTTGCATAAACTTATAATACATGCAGCATTTTAAATTTCATTTAAAAATCCGGAAATATATGCAATTGAAAAATTGCAAGTATTTAACTTACATGATTTTTAATATCTTTTAAGTCTTATGTTATTATGCAAAATTATATCATTAAACTTAAATAATAATTTTGAAAATTTTTTGAACGATATGAATTATCTTTAAATCACTACAATTAATTTTTATAAATTTTATCTTACAAACTTTAAGATAAAAAAAATTTTTTGAATAAAGTCTTCAAAATACTAAATTAAAACTAAAAACGGTGCAAATTGAAATGATACCATTCAGCATTTACTGACAATTAACTATTAATCTTAATAATAAAATAAATTAATAAACACTAATACTGACGACGTGCCATAGTCCCACAGGCCATATGTCCATAATGAAGTATTATAATGTTCAAATGTCACCAACTACCGCCGTTTATAAATTCGTCAATTTCTGAAACACATGTCATATAGTGGATAGTGATTCATAACAGCAAAGACGATTTTGATTGGATTATATGACTACCTAACATGGGTTCCTCTTTTTTGCCGAATATTTCTATGTAGTGAGACTCCGTACTAGAAAGCATATTGGGATTCGATTCATAACCAGAGTTATTCTTCTTTTACAGAATAGTAATGTATATCTAAGGTTTTTAATTATGAGGAATTTTAAAATTGTATAAGAAATCAGAGTACTCCCTACTTCCAGAAAATTCATACATGAATTTGTTAGACTTCGATTAAAAGTTTTGGAATAAGGGAAAATTTAATCTAATTTCGATTTTTAACTCTAAAGTTTCTCCAGCAAATCACCTACATATACTTAAGTATACCGGAAACTAGAAATACTCCAATAATGTAACCACCTTATTTCTAATTTTGAACATATTGTTACTTGGGTTTAGTTGATACCGCTAGAAACTTCGGGATTAAGAAAAATAAATGAAATAGCACTGATTCAAAACAAAAACGAAACTCTTATGTGAATTTTGCTGGATCATAAACCCACTAAAAATTTCTTGTGAGTTTATGACGCGTTGTAACCCCATATTAGCAATTATAGTGTTACATGCCACTATGCTGGGACAAAACTCTCTTGTGGGCTTATGATCTGTGGAGCTATGACATATTGCCACTATTACTTTACTTATAAAATAGAATAACGTTTTATGCAACCAATTGCATAATAAATATTGAAATAAATACTTTAATTAGTTAAAAGTTTACTGTATTAATATCTGAGTTTTGTTTACACAAAATCTTAAAATTATAATTTTATTTCTAAAAATATTATTAATCTCATTGTGCAATTAACTTATGACCAATTTAAGATAAGAATTTATTTTTTCTGTATTTTTCGCTTCAAAATCATTTGAAAGTTTTTAATAGCAAAAACTTCTGAGATTTTTAATTTATAGCAATTACAATTTATAAAAAAACCGAATGCAACTTCTTTAATCAATAATCAATAGTAGCCGTAAGAAAATTTTATAATTGTATTTCGAATCAAAGTTTGTATGAAACTTTTCTTAAATGGAATTAATAATATGAAATCTACAATAATTTTATAATAACACATTAACTTTAAATAGCCAAGAATTGACCAAATGACCCTTATTTCCAAAAATGTTAAAGATCATTTCATGACTTTAACTGTAAAAGCTCATTATAAAAAAGAAAAACAAGCTAAATAAACAAAACTAAGTATGTATGTATGTATTAAGATTGAATTTTATTTTTACACAAAACTTACCATCATATTATATATATGTAATATCCCTTTATATTCAACTTTATTCAGTCTGCCCAGACTAAAACTTGTTAAACTTTATCATTTGAGCCACCTGTTATGGGGCATTGGGTAAAAGCAATAAAGTAAAATTTAAACAGTTGAAAATCTAAACTTTAGGATATTAGTTAGATGTTTTTGAAGATTGTAAGGATGCTTTTATAATGGAGTTGCGATAAGTGATAAGAGCATAGCGTAGAAAACTATAAACATGATTTAAATAGAGGCTGTTTATATTGGAGCATCGCTTTGATGATTGATAAACAATATCTCTAATCATTTATCGCACCTCCAACATTAACGCACTCTAAGAAAGAAGGAATTAATTGAAGTCCAAGTGGATAATTTACTCTGAAATCTTAAAAGTGTATATAGGTTTCTACGGAAAAAAATGAGTATTGGTTTTAAATTAATTATGTATTACAGTTATAGGAAACATTGAAAACTTGTAAGATACAATTTAATTGAAAGTGAAAAGGTAAAACTTCCATAATGGAGAGGATTCTTGCAGTCTAATGTATGTCTACTTTGTTGCTACTCTGGATTAGATTTTACGTCTTCATTTTGCATTTCCTGAAAAATTCAATGCCTATCGTGCCTTTGATTTAGTTGAAGATCTGTAGACATGATCGCTCCAATTTAAATTTCCTCAATGGCCTTCTGACTGGTCTAAAAGCGTAAATTTATGAATATTAGATTAAGAAATTTAAAATTATCTTAATAGAATGACCTTTTTTTATGGTCAAAAATTAGATTCTTTTAAAAAAAAATATTTAGTTTTTTGAATAGTTTGTTAAATGACTATTTGAACATTGGGTAAATCTACTTTCATCTATTATTTATTTTTTTTTTGTCCACTTGACACTTCCATCTCACGCGATTCCGCGTTGATATTTTAATGTCATTCCAGGAGATGTACCATTTAGCCATTTCTTGATAAATTGTCCTGTGCTATGTGATGTTGGGACGGCCGCGTTTTCTAGTCTCTTGAGTGTTGCACTCTAATGTCATACATGTTATGCTTTCACTAGGCTTTCTAAGCGTGTGGCCTATCCACCTCCATTTTCTTCTAATATTTCAGTTTAGTCATATTTTTTATTTTTTTTTATTTTATTAATATAGAATTTGTTCTAGAAGGAATTGCAGTACGTAACTGTAAGTCGTAACTCTAATAAGTTCATAAAAACGTTATTCTAACTTTACTTAATATAACCAATTTCATACATTACAATAGCTAGAGCTCTTAATTATAATTTTATAATTCCTGTGATATAATCTTAAAAAAACTTAACTTCATAATACCCTTAGAATTTTCATTCATTATTGTTTTTTAAGTGTATGCCACAACAATTTTTGGAAAAAAAAAAAAAAATTTTAAATGATTTTGGACAATACGTATTTGATTTCATCACCTACTAACTTTTTATATTAACATTAAAATGAAAAAACAAACAAATTTTCAAAATAACTGAAAAAAATTAAAAACAATAACACAAAAATTGACCTACCTAAATTTTTATTGAAGTAATTTTGAAAACTTAAAATAGTCTCAAACTAAGCTATGGTATAAGCATACATTTTAATATCAAAAAAATCATTAATTGCATAATTAAAAAAAAAAAAACTGACTATGATCATCATTTTAAAAAACACCATGTTTTATTTTTCAAATAAAAACAACGGTGCCAAAATAAAAACAACATAAAATCGTGAAAAACGTAAAATTGTGTTGAAAAAAATCACAATATTTCAATTCAAAGTATGATTATTAGTGTTATTAACGCATAACTTTATTGTCATGACAGTGTTATAACAATAATGAATAATAAATAATAAAATTTTAATAAAAAATTAATAAGAAGAAATTTCAGTATTTTTTTTAAATATTGTTTTTCATTTACTGTCATAAAAATTCTTGACGCGACAGTAAAACAATGCATGTCAGTTACACACCACTATTATACTGTTTTCAATTTACATTACTTGTTTCACTGTTAAATGTAGATTAAAACAAAAAAAATAACTGTAAATATTTTAATTGGGATTTTTTATGTTTTTATTTTTTTTTTTGAGGAGATTGCATAATACTTATAACGGTATTCATTATAACGGTTCATTTAACTTGCGATAAACGTAAAAAACAATTGTAATATGTAATATCATGCAAGTGCACGAAAACGACAAAATTTATAATGATAGCGAAAGTAAAACAATGATGTATTGTTGTTAAAAAAGAGTTAAAATAAAGACAAAAAAAAAAAAAAATTGGATCAAGGTTAACTTTTTTTTAACTAGTTACCTTTCTTTTTGGTACTTTTGTTTTTTTTTTCATTAATGCATCCATGCATGATAAAGAAGAATTAAGATACACACATATGGAGATTTAAATTGGAATTTTGATTACAAGATTTTTGTACTTAATTGACTTCAAAAAAGAATGTGTGATATAAAGTAGAAATGTATAAAATGCGTTTTATATATATGGAAAAATGTTTATAACTATAATTGGCAAATTCAAGGTTTTAATTTCGCAAAAAAAAACGAATATAGTAATGAGAAGTAACTGGAGAAAATGGTTTAATATGTGATTAAAAACCATATGTGGGATTACAGAAATGTATGAAACAAGTAATTAATTAGTTAATTGTGATATTAAATAAATTAAGTACCCACTTAAATTACAATTTTAAAATAAATAAGATTATTGATATTTATATAAGGCTTTAAGAAGCTTTATATGTGTGTGTAAAAGTTGTAAAAAGTACTTTATATTATAACAGAAAGTTGAAGCGATGGCCCAATGCTAACTTTGGTTCTTTTATATTCTTCGAAAACTTTGATAGCTGAAATGAAGTACATTATTTCTTATGCTAAATAAGAAAACTATAATGTAAAAAATAACAAATAATTAGGTAAATAATTGAAATAATTATAAAATTATGTTAGAAAAATATTTTAAAAAATAAAAAAATGTTAAATATCATTAATTTTAGAAGAAAAAAATTAAGTAGGCAAAATATATTTAATTAAAAACTGTTAAGAATTCAAATTTAAAATTATCAGATTGCTCGACATTTAACATATTTTTCGAAACATAAAAAAAATTAAATGATGGTTCGATGGTAGACTGGATAGTGTAAGGTAAGGTTTGTAAACATGTCTGCCTACCAAGTTGAAAAATTGATCCATCCATGTATGGGCTACATTATGGCACTCGACTAAATGCATACAAAATACTCAAAGTAAAATTGACAAATTCTCATTTCAATATTTTGCTTTGCTGACATTAACAGTTTTGACAGTTAATTTTATTAAAGATGTACATTCTTAAAAATTGAAGTATTGGTTTTATAATTATCTTAAAACATGTAAAAAGGTGTTTTTTGATAGGCTAAACAGCCTGACTATATATGTGTATGGCGGGACAGGGAGATATATTCATACATTAGAAGTGATCAAATGAATTCCTAAATAAATTATATTTTTTTATATTGGTATAGGTATTAACGTATTTTTTATTAAAGATATATAATTATTAATTAAGCCATTAATTTGAACCCAAAGCCGAATGGTAGCTGAGTCGTGTTGAAAACCAGATAAAAGTATGTTTACTTTCACTGGGATTCGAACCCGAGGCCTCTCGAATGAAAGGTCGGCACTTTAACCACTGTGCCACCCAGCCGATAAAATTTATAAAGAATAACGTCGAGCTTTAGCTGCGGGTTCTTGAAATTATTTTATTACAAGTTTTAATTTAAATAATAACGACTCTTCTGACTAAGGATGGGTTTTAGGAGTATGAGAAAATAGCTTTTCTAAATGTAATCATATTTATTTGAATCTCTGTCTTCCTTAGTTTTTCTTTAAAACGTTTCGAAGTTAAAAATATAGAATTTTTATAATTCCTAATATATTATATACCATTTTGATTAGTGACTTAATTTAAACTTTTTACATTTAGGTTGTAGTATCAGATGAAGAAGAAAAATCATTCATTAATTAATCACCTAATTTATAGCATTAACATTGCTTTAATATGCTTAAATTAATATGAAACTAAAGATTTTTCTAAGACATGTTCCAAGAACAGAATACACTTCAGGGTACTCATATGGTAATACAATAGATAATTTGGATTGTTATTTGTTAAATTATAGTTTTGCTCTGACTATTAGCATTTTAATTTAATTTATATTACATTAAACTAAAGATGTTTCCAAAGAAGCAATTTCTAGTGAGGAATAGTGAAATGTCAAATTATAAGAAGCTATATGCAGTTAAGCTGTCTAAATAAAAATTATTCAAATAACTTTCTGAGGAAGTGATAATTGCTTGTTTTTTAAATTTTGATTTGGTGCGGTATCAATATAAAGGATAAAAACACATATTATCTACAATGTCGAAAATTTGAACATCAGGTGCAAGCCAATAAGGGCTAAATCAAGTTAAGACCCATATAAAAGTTTTATTTTGGACACTTTTTAATGAAAACGTGGTACTATAACCTTTGTTCCATCTAGTTGTCATATTTTTCAAAAATTTTCCATGAAAAATACTTGTATTTTGACAACCGGTCAATTTTTTTTTGCCACCAAATTGTAAAATACAATCGATTTTCTGGAATTTTATGCAATTATTACATTTAATAAATGTTTAACACAATCAGCTTTAAACTCTTCCTCATTTTTTCTATTTAATTAAAATCAATAATATTAATTAAAATAATATTTATTATTTAATAATTAATGTACTAATTAAAATTTGTTAAAATCACAAAAGTAAATAAAAATGTGATAAATTTGCTAAGATATTAAATTACAAAATAATTTTACTGTGACAGTTATTAATTGTTTTAACAAAATATTTAGACTGAACTATATTGTAACATGACAGCAATATAAAATAATTTATTATAGTATTTTTTAATGCAAGTTTTTTTTAACTGTCATAATTGTATTGTTTTATGGTATGGTGAAAGAAAAAATATTCTGATAATCATCATGGAATTGTAGCTTTATATTATATGAGTATAACTGCTAATATACTGAACTAAAAATTTTTTATAGTTAAATACAAGGTTTGTTTTAACAGTAAAAATTTTTGGGAATGAGTTGAAATTTTTCTGTTACATTGATTAAAATTTGGAAATCACATAAACTAAACTTGATTAGGCGTTTTTTTAAATGTGAGTATAGATCTTACCACGCTCTGAACAAAAGAAGCACACTCTTAGCAAAGCATGTACAGAGTACACACAGAGCGCTCAGATTTAATAAAAAACGAGGAAGATTATAGTTGCCCTTGTCAACTTTTAGATACCCGTGCATACCCACTATGGTGTATAAAATAAACCGTAATTTACTTCCCTTATACATTTAACTCATTACCCCATAATTTTGACGTAAAAAAAAAAAAAAAAAATTAACAAAAAAAAAAAAAAATCACAAAACAAAAAACAAAATTTTCATTCATTGTCCCATAACTTTAGCTTAAAAAAAAAAAAAAAAAATTAACAAAAAAAAAAAAAAAATCACAAAAAAAAAAAAAAAGTTTTCATTCATTGTCCCATAACTTAAGCTTAAAAAAAAAAAAAAATAAATAAAAAAAAAAAAAAACAACAAAGAAAAAAAAAACAAAAAAAAAAAATTGGCCCACCCTAAAAGTCCGATGGTCCGAGTGATGTCCAACTTTGCCAAGTAACTTGCCCTATTAATTTACCTGCCCAATTTTAATTTTAACCTTGTAGCTTTATTAGATTCACAGTTATTGAATCGAAAACTTTGTATGGCAGCCCCCCGAAAATGGGGCCCTAACATTTTGAAACTTCATATAAGTGCTCGATTCATTATATAACTAACCGTGTGTAATTTTCAGCCTCGTAGTATAATTAGTTTTGAAGAAATTCATATTGGTGCAAAGAAGTTGTATGGCAGCCCCCCGTAAATGGGGCCCTAACATTTTGAAACTTCATATAAGTGCTCGATTCATTATATAACTAACCGTGTGTAATTTTCATCCGCGTAGTATAATTAGTTTTGAAGAAATTCATATTGGTGCAAGGAAGTTGTATGGCAGCCCTCCGAAAATGGGGCCCTAACATTTTGAAACTTCATATAAGTGCCGGAGTCAATATAAAACTAATTGTGTGTAATTTTCATCCCCGTAGTATAAATAGTTTTGAAGAAATTCATATTGGTGCAAAAAAGTTGTATGGCAGCTCCCCGAAGCCTTGGTCCGATTTTAACCAAAAACAATAGGGAACCTAGAAATTGTCTAAAAATGACTTTGTGTGAATTTCAAGACTCTAGCCCTTTTAGTTTTTGAGTTTGTGCTGACACACGGACGGACGGACGGACGGACGGACGGACGGACGGACAGACACACATAGCTAGATCGACTAATTTTTCGATTCTGAGCCGATACGTACCCTTGACACTATATCTAGCTCGTCTAGATCGATGCGTTACAAACGGAGGAGCAAATCTAATATACCCGATGTTCATATATATATGCACGGGTATAAACACGGTTTGGAAAAACTGTCATTTTTATTTTAGCTACGTTGTCAAAAAATTAAATCAAAAATTGATAACCTAAAATAAACAAAAAATCTTGACTTTTATTTTGCAAGTATAGTTTTAAACAAACGTCAAAATGTCTTTATATTATTTTGCTCAGCCGTACACAAAATATTTGAACTGAGCACGTAGAGCACGCTATTAACGCGCTCTGATCACAAGCTCTGAGCTTTTAGAACTAAAAAAAAAATTTTTTTTTGACAGTTTATGATCCGCTTAGATTTCATAAAAAAAAGCCTACTGTAATGCTTTTTAGAATTTTAAAATTTTCGATCTAGTACGAATTCATTTTATTTTTAGTAGAACTAAGCAGCATTAATAAATGCTCTGTTCCATATTAAACGGGATCGGCTATGGGTAAAACTTCAATTCCCTAACTCAAACCGTTTGGAAGATATAAGAATTTGCTAAAATTGAGTTTCAAATAACGGTAAATTAAGATGCCGTATTGCAACCTTATATGCTTGTTTGACCCTTATGTATAGAGCTACTAGAGAGATTAAGACCACTATCTTTTAGTGTTTTTTACAGATCGAAAATCTACGTTATAAAAATTGTTAACTATAGAAGTATATAAGGATTTTCCGCACTTGGGAAACTGTAATTACGTAATGGGTAAAACTCCAGAGAAAAGTTCTTCCACGAAATTATTTTTCTTGCAATAACATCAAAGAGTTAAAATTTTTTTCTTTATTACAAACGTTATGTAAAAGTTTTGTAAAAATACGGACCGACGGACGCACGGCGGATATATATAGGCTCTTTTTTTTCAAAATTTTATGAAAATGGGCTAAAAATTATATTGCCTTAATCTGAAATTAAACTTTATTAATGCAATATAAATTTTAGCTTATAGGAGTACTGAAATCAGCTTTATTGGAAACCTAATATGGTTGTTGCCCCATTGTGTAACCTAAACAATAATCAACATCGTCGAGATGTTATTTTATTTACTAAGTATTTAGTATGTTACTAATGTAATTAGGAGATGGGACTCTTCTTGGTTAGGGTGAAATTCCTCGATCAGACTCATTAAGATGAGCTTCTTCAACTAATCGTTTAGGAAAATACAGTTATTTTGAACTTCTTTTATACTTATTGAATTTACCTAGTTATTTCAAATATTTTTATATAGATATTCTGAAAATTGTATCTTCTTCATTCATACGTACAATGTAGTTTTTTTAATGTTTATTTTAACCACGCATTTTCATGTTTTAATCATTTGTTTAAAGTTTAATTCATTTTCTAATACAAATTATTGCAATTATGTAATTTAACATATTCAACATTTTTAATTAAAAATTCTTCTTCATAAATCACAATTTGTTTTAATAATGAATTAGACTTTGAAGTGATTAGAAATAATTATTTTTCAGATATTTACCACATAATCTTACCACATATCTTTCTGTCATCATTGAAAAACAATGGTATGTATATTTATATTCAAATAAATTTATGTCTAAGAAATATTAAGAAATTGCAATAAATGTTTTTTACTAAGTATTAGGAAAATTTTTGGTTTTGGTATTGTAAGTTTATAGTGTTGTTCAGTTTCATGGTTTCATTATTTTGATAAAAATTACATTACACTAATTAAAATAAGTTATTGAAACCACTAGTAACATATATTATACTACATTAATAGAATCAATTATGGTATTAAAATTACTAATGTTAATTACTTTCAGTCTCCTATGAAATTTAAATGCTCTTTTGTATTGAATTTGAAGATTTTTATTTTCATAAAATATTTTTATTTTTATTCTCCGACTTTTAATGATTTCTTTAATTTTAAGAGCCATTATAATGTTATGAGAATAGATGGATTGGAGAATTCTAAAATATTCTTCCTTTATCCTACATGATTTTGAAAAATTCCAGTCTCTATACCTTAAATTTTCTGTCCTCGTCCTTATCCTAAAATGCTAACCTGTGTTAAAACTGTTATCTTCAAGTTAGTTTATGTAGAGGCTGCGTTTTGTGTTTTTGTTGCTTAAATAGTGCCCAGAGCTCCCTACTGCAGCATCTCTGGAAGAGTGTCAAATCAAACATTGTTTTTGGGCTTTAAGTTAAATGAGGAAGTGAGTATAGTAGAACTTATCAAATCTGGGGTTTCCGTATGGATATAATACAAACACAACAATAGCCAGTTTAAAAATCCACAAAATTTTTTAAAATTTTTGACAGTTTTATGGCACTTTCTCGAAGCTATTTGAGAAGATAAACCAAATTTTGTGGCAGTTTTCACAATAAAACTTAAGTATTTTTAAAAATTTGTAAACTTTGTGATTAGTAATTAGACCCTGGTTTATAAATAAAACTAGTTGTTTGGCAGCCAATCGATTTCTTAAGCTTAACCTACTTTTGGCAAGAAAGTAGAAGAAAGCAATAGCATAGTAATAAAGAAGAAAGAAATAGAATGGCAGGTCTATGTACTTCATGTCCTTATTCACAAAATTTTTCCCAGTTTTTTAGAAACTTCTATTCATTTAAAATGTGATTAAACCCCTATTACTATAAGTCCAAAGGGTATTCTTAATTTACCATTACGGTAGTAGATAAAGAACTAAAGGTATCGATCGGATCAGAATCGAAAAGTAGATTTGATTTCTATATGTGTGTCCGTCCGCCCATTCATCCGCACGATAACTTAAAAAGAAATAAAAATAACTCAGCACCGGGTAATATACAAAAGAATAGTTGTAATTTTGCGAAAGTAGTTTAGTTTTATAACTAAAGTTGCACGAAAAGTGTTCTTAGGTTTTTTAAATTAGCTTCTTCTTTTGTAGCACCCTTGACTGGTCTAAAAAGTTAGCTTAATTAAAATTAATAAAAGAAAAGCTTTGCGGCTATCTTGAAAATTTGTTTTTTAAGGTTTAACGTAACTCGAATTAATGCTTAAGGAATCAAATTTTTTTTTTAGTTTATGTTAAGATATATGAAATTTAGGAATAAATTCTGCAACAAATTTTTTACATTTTAACTGAAATATTTAAAAAAAAAAATTAATTTTATGATTTTCTGGTATGATAATTATTTTCCTGAACAGTAGATTAGTATTTTACGAACAATTAAACATACTCATATATTTTTAATCTACAATATGCTTTAAAAAGAGTAGCGCAAAATTTATATACAAAAAGAAACTTTAAATATAAAACTATTTAATTTGTTTAAACATTTAACATTTAAATGATAATAATTTTTAAAAATTAAAAAAAAAAAACAGTGATTCATAAACATATTTTTCAAAACTGAAATGGTTAGAAAAAAGTAAATACAAATATTATGTATATTGCCTAATTATTCTTTCAAATTTAATATTTTCTTAAAAAATTTACTATTTTACTCATAAGTTAAGATTTTCTGACACACCTCTTTTTTGAAAACATTTAATTTCAAGTACATTGACTTGATTTTGACATTAGGTTTTTTCATTTCCTAGTTGTTGAATCAATTGACATAAGAATGATGTATTTGTGAAACTTTGCTCTAGTGAAAATTCTGTAGCAATTTCAAGTGCTAGCAAACTATCAATTGAAATGTCATGTTACAAATTCTGAACACCATTTTTTGTTCCTAAGTCAGGATAAAATTTATTTATTTGTAGTACCAGACAATAGTAAATATTGTCTGATAATAAAAATTCTTTTCCTATTTGACATTTGGAATTATTATTTAATTTTTTGAATATACATTATATTTTTTTATTAGATATGATCCGACCAGGATTTCAACCTGAGATTTTTCGATTGGAAAACCGCCAATTTACCACTGAGCTACCAGTCAGATAACAATAAAAGTACACGCTTTGATAAAATTATTACAGATTCATAGAACTTTGAGAATCTCTGATTAAATATTTCAGAGACATATATAATATAAGTTTTTAATAAATAGCATCTGATTACAATTTCATAAACTTAGTACACTAAATTTGTTCATAAAAAAGTTAATCAGTGCAACTATAAAAATTGATATGTATAGCTATATGTATAGATATTATATACATGCATATTATATGCATAATATTCTGCATAGTGTAAGCAAAACTTTTCATTCATAATGTTCGTAAAATTTTAATTTTTTTTCATTACATAACAGTTTATCATTATCATAATCATTTAAAATTATATTACATTTTTTTCATACATATTTTTTAATAATATTGTAGAGTTTCTGTAATGCATATAGTATATACATGCATTCATGCAATAACTGTGATGACAGTAAAATTAAAGTAGACCATTTTATATTATTGAATCGAACTATATCTCGCATTCATTATAAATGTCAGACTGGTCAGAAGGAAAAGTGTTATAGTTACATAAAATTAGTATTAATACTGGTTTAAAAAATAACGGTATATATTATTTTTTTGTTGTTTTTTTAATTTTATAGACCAGCTGCTCGAAAACTTATGTTATATGGAAATTATATTATTTAAATTAAAAAAAAAAGAAAATAAACAAAAACAATTTTTAAAACTGGTTAAAATGTAAACAATTTATATTTTGTGACAGTTGACTGTTTTGTTTCTTAAATTTCCAGTTTTAGTTTTTTACTACATTTAATTATTTGTTTATCCGTCTTTTTTATATTTCAAATAAAGAGTGGCGCAAAACGACGGATATGATTTGAATGTTTAATAATTTTTTAAATTTATTTATATTTTTTATTTTTATTTTAAAATTTTGTGAAGAAAGCTTGGGGAATTGGAAATGGAACAGTACACAACAGAATAGCGGTTAACAATTGTTGTATTTTATTTTGAAAATCTAATATTGAATTTAATTTTGAAATTTTAATTTGATAATGAACGATGAAGCCCATTTCCAATTGAATATTTCCGTAAACAACAAAATTTCAGGATATGGGCTGCGGAGAATCCAAGAACAGTTCATCAGCGACAATTACACCCACTTAAATGTACTGTCTGGTGCGGTGTATTGCCTGAAAGGATCATTGGTCCATATTTCTTTGAAAATGCACATGGCGCCTCAGTTAAGGTTACTGGGGCTGAATATAGGACGATGTTGGACAATTTTTTGAAGTTAGCTGTAGAAAACCATCCACAGTTGTGGTTTCAACAAGATGGAGCCACAGCCCACACTTCAAGGGACACAATGGCTCTGTTGCGGAACCTCTATGGCGAACGCATTATTTCGCGCAGAAGCGATTTCAATTGACCCCCACGTTCACCAGATTTAACAGCGCCAGACTATTTTCTTTGGGACCAGAGCAAAAACAAAACATTCGCAATGAAATTCAAGCTATAACACCGGAAATTTTATGAAAAGTTATGGAAAATGTACTAGAAAGAGAACGAATATGTGAAGCCGAAAATGGTCACCACTTGCGGGATATAATTTTACTACTTAAGCTAAAAATATTCCCCATTAATATACTGTATAACAAAAAAATAATAATAATAATTAATTAACCATTAAATAAAAAAGTTATTAAACTTTAAACCATATCGGTCGTTTTGTGCTACCCTGTATTGTACAAAATGTAAAGTGATTTGAAAATTATTTTAGGCACATATTAAGGTAAATTTTATATTTTAGTTGGCTTTTTACAAAGTTGAAGAACTCTGAATCCAATTGAAGCTTAGAAACAATATTAATGGGAAGAATTTGTATTTGTTTTTCACTTGGTGTTTATCAAAAAATGGGCAATAACGGCTGCCTGTCACAGTGATTCGAAAACGAGGTGTGAAATATAGATATTATATCAAATATTATTTTTATTACAATTAAAAATACAATTTATAAATGGTAATTATATAAATTATAAGGTATCTATTTGAAAAATATTGGATTATTAAATATTTCTATATTATTATAGAAATACTAGCTAATACCCGGTGCGCGTTGCTGCGCCTCTCAATGGAGGTTTAATTGAATTTGATGTTACTGCAAAAAGTTAACACAAAACTTCACACGGTTTACACATGTAAATTTTAAAATGTGTGAAAGCAATCTTTTTACAACGATTTTTTTAGGATTATTCTAGTAATTTTTGAAACTTTCTGTAATTCAAAGCAGTACGAACTACTTTCCAAATTTTGACGTAATTTACTTCCAAAAAATTTTTTTGAAAAATCGCAAGACCGACTGTTAACAGACTCAACTCCATTTTCAAGTTGCTTCACACATATAAAATTTGAGGTAAACCGGTCAAATCGTTTCTACTTTAGAGTTAAGTAACGCAAAAATCTATTAAAAGCCACTGTGCCCCACTGGGTTAACGGAACTACATTTTCACTTTGGGCAAAGCAGTATTGCGCAAAATTGGACGTAATTTGCTTCCAAATCACTGAACAAAATTTTTTTGGGGCTTTCTTTTTAGCCAAAGCAGTACTTTGCAAATTTTGACAATATTAGCTTCCAAAATTATTTTGACCAACCGTCGGGCCGACATGGGTTAACAAATTCCATATCTGCTAATAGTGTCAACTCAATTCTCACAGGGGAGCACGTATACAAAATTTAAAAAAAAACGGTCAAACCGTTTTTAATTTAGAGTTAAGTATTGAAAAAACCTATAAAAAGCTGTTGGCCCCAATGGGTTAATGCAAGTCAATAAAATTTTTTTCTGGGTTTTCTTTTTAGCCAAAGCAGAATTTCATAAAATCGGACAAAATTCGGACCCAACATTTTTTTTCCCGAACCCAAAAAGAACCCAAAACCCAACCCAAAAGCTGTCGGCCCAACGGCCCCGAACCCAAAAGCTGTCGGCCCAACATGGGTTAATAAATTCCAAAACTGTTAATAGTGTCAACTCAATTCTCAAGGAGCATCACGTATGCAAAATTTTAAGTCAATTGGTCGAACCGTTTCGAATTTAGAGTAAAGTATTGAAAAAACCTATAAAAAGCTTTTGGGCCGCAATGGGTTAATGGAACTCAACAAAATTTTTTTTGGGGATTTCTTTAAAGGTAAAGCAGAATTTCGTAAAATCGGACAAAATTTGGACCCAAAATTTTTTTTGACCACCCGTCGGCCCGACATGGGTTAACAAATTCCAAAACTGTTAATAGTGTCTACTCAATTCTCAAAGAGCATCACGTATACAAAATTTGAAGTCAATCGGTCAAACCGTTTTCATTTTAGAACAAAGCAGTTTAAATACTTGCACCACAGCCCCAACTTGGCGGTCCGTTAGAGCAAAATTTTTGGGCCACGATTTCTTTCCGTACCCAAAAACCCCTATATACAAATTTTCATGAAAATCGGCTGGGCAGTTTAGGAGTCTATTCGCTACATACAAACAAACAAACAAACAAACAAACAAACAAACAAACAAACAAACAAACAAACAAACAAACATTCCCTTTTATATATATAGATTAAATATAATTACCTAAAAACGAATGACAGAAAAAGTTTTCTCAACAGCTGCTGTTCGAAACTGCGTCAGTTAAAAAAATATACTATATAAGACTTCAATATAATTAATTGTGCAAGCTGTGCGATCATTTTGAAGGTTCCTTTATATAAAGTACTAGCTAATACCCGGTGCGCGTTGCTGCGCCTCTCAATGGAGGTTTAATTGAATTTGATGTTACTGCAAAAAGTTAACACAAAACTTCACACGGTTTACACATGTAAATTTTAAAATGTGTGAAAGCAATCCTTTTAAAACGATTTTTCTAGGATTATTCTAGTAATTTTTGAAAATTTCTGTAATTCAAAGCAGTACGAACTACTTTCCAAATTTTGACGTAATTTACTTCCAAAAAATTTTTTTGAAAAATCGCAAGACCGACTGTTAACAGACTCAACTCCATTTTCAAGTTGCTTCACACATATAAAACTTGAGGTAAACCGGTCAAATCGTTTCTACTTTAGAGTTAAGTAACGCAAAAATCTATTAAAAGCCACTGTGCCCCACTGGGTCAACGGAACTACACTTTCTCTTTGGGCAAAGCAGTATTGCGCAAAATTGGACGTAATTTGCTTCCAAATCACTCAACAAAATTTTTTTGGGGCTTTCTTTTTAGCCAAAGCAGTACTTCGCAAATTTTGACAATATTAGCTTCCAAAATTATTTTGACCAACCGTCGGGCCGACATGGGTTAACAAATTCCATATCTGTTAATAGTGTCAACTCAATTCTCACAGGGGAGCACGAATACAAAATTTAAAGAAAATCGGTCAAACCGTTTTTAATTTAGAGTTAAGTATTGAAAAAACCTATAAAAAGCTGTTGGCCCCAATGGGTTAATGCAAGTCAATAAAATTTTTTTCTGGGTTTTCTTTTTAGCCAAAGCAGAATTTCATAAAATCGGACAAAATTCGGACCCAACATTTTTTTTGACACCCCTTCGGCCCAACATGGGTTAATAAATTCCAAAACTGTTAATAGTGTCAACTCAATTCTCAAGGAGCATCACGTATCCAAATTTTGAAGTCAATTGGTCGAACCGTTTCTAATTTAGAGTAAAGTATAGAAAAAACCTATAAAAAGCTTTTGGGCCGCAATGGGTTAATGGAACTCAACAAAATTTTTTTTGGGGATTTCTTTAAAGGTAAAGCAGAATTTCGTAAAATCGGACAAAATTTGGACCCAAAATTTTTTTTGACCACCCGTCGGCCCGACATGAGTTAACAAATTCCAAAACTGTTAATAGTGTCAACTCAATTCTCAAGGAGAATCACGTATACAAAATTTGAAGTTAATCGGTCAAACCGTTTCGAATTTAGAGTAAAGTATTGAAAAAAGCTATAAAAAGCTGTTGGGCCGCAATGGGTTAATGGAACTCAACAAAATTTCTTTTGGGGCTTTCTTTTAAGCCAAAGCAGAATTTCGTAAAATCGGACAAAATTTGGACCCAAAATTTTTTTTGACCACCCGTCGGCCCGACATGGGTTAACAAATTCCAAAACTGTCAATAGTGTCTACTCAATTCTCAAAGAGCATCACGTATACAAAATTTGAAGTCAATCGGTCAAACCGTTTCGAATTTAGAGTAAAGTATTGAAAAAACCTATAAAAAGCTGTTGGGCCGCAAAGGGTTAATGGAACTCAACAAAAATTTTTTTGGGGCTTTCTTTTAAACCAAAGCAGAATTTCGTAAAATCGGACAAAGTTTGGACCCAAAATTTTTTTTGACCACCCGTCGGCCCGACATGGGTTAACAAATTCCAAAACTGTTAATAGTGTCTACTCAATTCTCAAAGAGCATCACGTATACAAAATTTGAAGTCAATCGGTCAAACCGTTTTCATTTTAGAACAAAGAAGTTTAAATACTTGCACCACAGCCCCAACTTGGCGGTCCGTTAGAGCAAAATTTTTGGGCCACGATTTCTTTCCGTACCCAAAAACCCCTATATACAAATTTTCATGAAAATCGGCTGGGCAGTTTAGGAGTCTATTCGCTACATACAAACAAACAAACAAACAAACAAACAAACAAACAAACATACACACAAACATTCCCTTTTATATATATAGATTAAAATTGATAGGTATGTCAAACTGATTATATTATTTTTATTTATTAATTATGTACAATTATAAATATTTGCACGCAATTCTGGGACCCTTTGCCACATAGACATGTGGGCCAGCTGATAGATACTTAATTATAAGTTATTTTTATATTTTATATTTTTATATCCTATTTATTGAGTTTATCCAGCCAGGGATCGAACCTGGGACCTTTGGCATGAAAGCCCGACGCCACAACCACTGCGCCATGATCACACACTTCATTGCGTAATTATGTGTACTAGCCAATCTAGTGTAATATTAAAAATAAAACACTTTTGCTACAGTTACACAATATTTGTATAAACATTTTTAGTGAATATTATTAAAAATGTGTTTTTAGCCTTTAGGTTAATGTATACAATAATTTGAAATTAAAAAAAAAAACAAAACATAAAAATCCAGGAAATTATTGGAAAAAAATTCCATAAATAAAACTATTAATATGTGCAATAAATATACAATAATATGTTTAAATTTGAATTTTGGGGTACCTACTGCCTCTTTTTTTTTGGTAAAAATAAAGTGAAAGATAAAATTTATTCATTTTCTACTCATATTTTTTTGGCATTTTTAGTTTATAAATTTTTTTTTTGTGTAAAACACGCTACACAAGTCACAACACTTACATAACAGTTAATATAAAAAAAAAGTTTTATTTTTGGCGTAAAAAATGCACGTGATTTGTAACAAAAATTGATTTTCGATTAAAAATTTTTTTTAGTTTTGTAGTTTATTGATAAAATTTTGTAATAGATAGCAGCTCATATTAAATAAATATAGGTTTGTTTAAATTTATTATATACGTTTATCAAAATTATATCTATACATACTTTAATTTTACTATCTCATCCCCTAATTGTTCATTCAAATCGCAAATATATAAAACGTGTACGAAACCGATAATTTTATCACGATAAAATTTAAAAATTTTGTTTTATTTGTTTTTCTTTTTCATTTTTCATTTTCGTATACGAGAGAGCAAGCAAAGTATTGTAATACTTTGAAAAAAGAGCAATTATGGATTTATTATTAACTATACTAGTTAGTAACTAACTTATTAGTAACTAAGGTACCACTTATGTGTTTTGACTATGTTTAGGACGTGGACTGTTCGATATTTCGGTTTATAAATCTTGTAAATTAATATCTCGATAATCAAAATTTCGGTTTTCGAAAATATTTTGTTACAAAATCTTATAAAACCTCGTTTTTTTAAGGTATCAAAAAATATATGTCTTTATTTCCAAAATATTGTATAAAATTATAAAAAAACTACCAGATTTCGTGAAAAAAAAGAAACCAAAATATTATCTTCATTTTAGTTTTAGATGCAAAATCTAGCTTCAATAATAAAATTAGCGGTTATTCAGTGACAGTATTCAAAACAGATACAAAACAGTAATAACTACTTTTAGCAAATATTTTAATACTAGCTGTTGGCCCGTCACAGAATGACGGAAGGTCAGTTGAAAGAAGAACTTTTTCTAATTAAGAACTATTTCTAATTTAATTACATATATTACATAAACATATATTATATATCAATACCATTTTCTTAAATAAAATGGTAACCGTTGCATTCTACGTAATACAGACTATGCTTCAATTCTAGTTATGTACAAAAAAAACAAAAACTTATATGTTGTTGTATCTAAAAATTTGAAGATGAATAATTTATTTAGTCTACCTTTTTTATGTTTTGAATTTGATAAAATTTTGGGGCTGTTAGTTCAAATCCCTTCTTAGTGAAATGTTTTTTTAATTTCAATTAATATTTTTTTTTTTATTCAATTACGTACTTTTTAAAATTAAGTTCGATAAATTTGTGTTAATAAGAGATGTGAAATAGATTTATTTTGTTTCAATAATGATTTATTTCTCCAACTATTAATGTTTTGTATATACATTTTTAAAAAATGTTGTTATACATTCTATATTGTTTCCTTTGCTTAGATTCAAATCAAAATACTTGTTTGAAGGCTAACCGTTCTATAATGTACTTATTCAACATGCTAAATAATGTATCTATTTATATGTACGTGAAATTGTATTAAATAAATGTTGATTTTTGAATTGAGTTTTGCATTATCAAATGCAAATTATAAATTTTATTTGAAATTTTTTTAATATACCTAACCCTAACTAAGTTTAAAATCTATTTTGTCTGGCTTTTATGGTGCATTGAACTCAGAGGTATTGTATACCTGAACCCACTTTCCCAACCGTCAGTTGTTACATAATTTTTTTCCATTTTAACTTTTAAATAGATAAATAATTAAAAAGTTATGAAGGAAGGGATGAGAGATAGATGAGGTAGAGTTGAGAGCGAGATGAGGGGAAACTTTGAAATTACTTTAATACATTTCTTGGTTTATTTGCTTAAGCAAACCAAGCAATGCATCAAAGCATACATTGGGCTTTCGCCCTTATTTCAGATATTTACTGAAAATTATTAAGACCAACTACACAAATGTTCCTGTGAAGCATTGTCTTCTTAATTTTTATTGACAAAATGTCTTACTATATATTTAAAATTTCCAGAAAATCTTCTGTGATTTTTAAAACTGAAATGAAATTTTTCATAAACTAATAAGTAAATTTTATTTCAAAAAAAAATTTTTTTTTTTTTATTAAAAATAAATAAAATATTTTTTGGCCTGCTTATGATAATTTATGATATTTTATTTTCTAAAATAAAACACATCCAGCAAAACGTCAATATTTTATTTTTTTATAATTGAACACATCCAACAAAACACATTTAATTGAATGCGTTTGTTACACCTCATTCTAGACAAATATATTATTAATAATAATAATAATAATAAATAATAATAATAATAATAATAATAATACTCATATCTAATGTCGAAGTTGTTTAATTAAGAAGTTTAATGTTTTAAATAAAATAACTTTAGCTTTAAGGGGTGGGAAGCGCCCTACTTTATGGTGTGGTCGAATTGTATAAAACCCAAATTCCACTTGTACTAAATAGACACAATTAAAGGAAATGTTGAATTTTCTAAAAATAACTAAATAATAAATGAAAGTTCAAATTTATAATATCCAATAATCAAAAGAAATATACGTTTTATTGGAAAAATGGTGGTGGAAAATTTAGATGCTTAAAAAATTATCTGAATGAATAAATGAATGAAAATATAAATAAAGTTTAGATCATAACTTTCAAAATATTTACAATAAAGCCAGGTGGTACCAATACAGTTTTTCTAGGAAAGTTGGAAAAAAAAAAAAATTAAAAATTTCCAAAAGGATTTTCAAAAAGAAACTTTAAATCAATAAAATTTTATAAATTTTTTAGAAAAAAAAATGGTTATTTAAGAAAATTTAAAATAAAAATAAAATTAATAGAAAGGTCAATAAAATAATTAAAATTTATTACCTACAGATTTTGATTTAATTTTTTATATTGATTATGAGAAAATAAAACACATCCTAAAAGTATGCAATGTGGGTAGGATTATGCAATCTACATAAATTTCTTTCATTCGTGTTCCACAGAATTTTTATTATTGTGTTTTTTTTTTTGTTCAAAAAATTTTTCCATCAAAATAATTTTGATAATTTTTTTGCATATTTTTAGGAGATTTTATAATTGAACACATCCAACAAAACACATTTAATTGAATGCGTTTGTTACACCTCATTCTAGACAAATATATTAATAATAATAATAATAATAATAATAATAATAATAATTTTATATGAAATTTAAGAAATTTTTTTTTATATCAAGTAGATGTGCCACATGCACATACAATTTTTTTGATTTAAGTTTTGGATGCAAAATCTAGCTTCAATAATTAAATTAGCGAGGGTTCAAACAAAAAAACGTACAAAAAAGTGTTAGTACAAAAGTCGGCAAAAGGGACTGATACAAAAACGAAGCTATGCTATATTAACAGGTATTTGGTTTTTCAAGATTTTAGGATGATGCAATTTTGTATTTCGAAATTAAAAATTTAAAATTTACAAAAAAAAAAAAATTTAATTTTCGAAATTTCGATTTACAAAATTTTGAAAACGGATATCTCTTTGACACTTTTGTCACATGTACATTTACCAATCAGATCTTTTGAGAACCTTGTTCTACTTGAGTTAAAATATGTGAATCAAAGAATTTTATATGTGATGATAACTAATTGCCATTCATATTAAATATTAAGTTGTTTCAATTGTGGTTTGTCAATTTAAAAATTAAACGATAAAGTTAAACTGAAAACAGTATACCGGTTTATATTGTGTTTTACTACTGAATATAAGATGAAGAGTGACCAAAATTATAGTAAAAGTTGCAAAATTTAATTAATATATATATTTTTGTTTTTTTTGTGCAAATTTTGAATTTTGATCTGAAATTTTATGTCTAGTCATGTTTTATTAGCTTTTGACGTATTTTCGAATATAATATTTAGCAGATATTAAAAAAATTGATTACATTATAATACTTTGTGTCACACTTTTATTTAATTCCCATATTGTAACTTAAGAAATTATGTATACTGAGTGTTCCGTAAATTTGTAATCAAAAATCAGTGGAGGATATGAAAAATCTAAATTAAGTCTTGCAATAGGGCAAAAAAATTAGCAATGTTAAAATATGCCATGATCTTCTAAAAATATGCTGTTTCTATCATAGACCCAATCGCTATTACAAAAACATCTTCTTTCAAATATAAATTTTTTTATCATACACAATTTTATTTAA
The DNA here is from genome assembly GCA_963082915.1 of Dolichopus griseipennis. NCBI lineage: Eukaryota > Metazoa > Arthropoda > Insecta > Diptera > Dolichopodidae > Dolichopus > Dolichopus griseipennis. The sequence continues at coordinate 113,064,581 of OY720442.1, forward strand.
GGTAAAGTAACTCGTTATTGTGTTAATAATTTTCAACAAGATTTTTGAAAGATTCCAATTTTATTTTATTTTTAGAAGTTGGACGCTCATTTTTTTACAGTTTGAATTTTTTAATGAGTCATCTACATGACCAAATCCTAAAAATTTTTATTCATGCGAATTATATAATAATTTGGTTTTAAAAACAAGTGATGAAAAAAACCAAGGGTTTTTAAAAAAGCACATTTTCAAAATTATATTGTATTACATACTGAGTTTAACTTTGGAAATATTTACTTGGAAATAGTTACTACTGACTTATAAAATTTACTGCTAACAGTAAATTTTTTATTTAAAAGTTGTTATAGCCCTTTAATGGGGAAGGTTGCCAAATTTCTCAAGAATCTAACTTCAACTCCCCCCCCCCCCCCCTCCCCCCACATCATCTAATTTTTTAGGTTCTAGGAATTAAATTGTGAATTACACATAAATTTGGAATTTTACTTAGAATTTTATTATCTAAGCAAAAATGGGTAAAACTGAGAGACACTTTCTTCAATTTAAGGAACCCCTTTTAAATTTAAGGAAAACCTTTAACATATGTTAAAATATAATGTTGGACCTTTAAATTTTGTATATTAATAAAAAAAAAATTGGACAGGTATTCAAGTTACAGGTGCTTAAAAATAGCATAATTTCAATTTTCGGGCCCTTATAGCTCCTAAACAGGGAGCTTGACAAAACTGACTCCTACTATTTTTTTAGGATCTAACTTCTCCCAAAATTTCAAGATCCTAGCTTGAACCGTTTAGAAGATATGTGGGGCCAAAAAATTTTGCAAAAATTGAGTTTTATATAATGGTAAATTTTAGTACCGGATGGCAACCCTATACATTTAAATGACATATTTTTGTAAAGCCTATAAAAGCAGCTCTCTAATGCCGTTTTTCGATTGAAAATAAACTTTAACAGAACTCTTGTTATGTTTATTTAAATATAGGGCTTTTTTGGAATTTGCAGGAGCTGTAACTTCATCACCCTTCAAAATTAAGAAAAACCTTTGACACATGTTGAAATATAATTATAGGGCTTTGAATTTTGTCTATCACTAAAAAAAAATTTGGACAGGTATTAAAGTTACAGGTGTTTAAAAATAGCAAAATTTCAATTTTCGAGCCCTTATAGCTCCTAAATAGGGGGCTTGACAAAAAAAATTTGTTAACCGTTTCCTACTAATTTTTGAGTATCTAACTTCTCCCAAAATTTCAAGACCCTAGCTTGAACCGTTCAGAAGATATGTGTGGCCAAAAATTTTGCGAAAATTGAGTTTTGCGTAATGTTAAATTTTAGTACCGTATGGCAACCCTAAACATTTGCCTTGTAAAAATTTATAAAGTTTATGAAACCAGCTATCATTTGCCGTTTTCAGATTGAAAATATATTTAACAGAACACTTGTAGCAATTTAAATATATGGCTTTTTCCGACATTGTGGGATGTAGCTTCGTAACGGCTGGGACTATAGAAAAATGTTTTTCGATGATTTTATTTTTTTGCAATACCTACTATAGTAGTTAAAATTTTTGTAAACATATATGACGGACGGACAGAATGAAACTATATAGCACATTTTTACAAAATTTTTTGAAAATGTGCTGAAAAGCTTTATGCTTATGATAGTTATGGAATATCTGTGATTAAAAGTATAAATTGAACTTTAAAACTTATTTTTTTTTATTTATGGCAATATATCTACTAAAGATTTGGTTTTCTTATTGATTTATGGCGAAATTATTCACATTTGAATTCTAGCAGCAAATAATAAGATTGGACGTAAAGCTTTGACAAAATTCAAGAATATTTGACAAATCAAAAAGTTAAAAAACTTAAATGATTAACATTAAAGTTTGAAGGTATCTAGTATCTATCTATGTATCTATCTATTTTGGAAATTTGGTTTATTTATAAGTTGGAGAACGGCCATCAAACATCTTTTCTTAATTAGAGAGTAGTTTCAATAAAAATGAAAAAAGTGTGCCACATTGTTTAATATTTTTAAATGATTCATTACTTACTATTATTAATATTAATAAATTATTTAATTATTTTATGAACACGAATATAAAATCGGGTTTTCATCAGCTTAATATTTATTACAAGCATACTAATTTTTAATTTATTTAAAAGTTTTTTCAAAAAATTTTTTTAGAATTTTACCTATGACAAATAAAACTATTGTTGTTAATTAATAAATTTTTATTGGCGTATTTTGCAACATGATGCATAAAACAAATTAAAATCTTTGTTATATAGCTATTATATTTATACACGTGCAAATAAATCTTGATTTGGGTTTAAAAAGTTATTCTTACTTTTATAATGTTATGTGGTGGAAGAATATTAAATAAAGATGTTATTTTGCAGAAAATCAGCCACAGACACATTAAATAACACACGTAAAAACCACATGTAAAAAACACAAACACATTAAACTCGAACCCACTATACTAGACTAACCAAATTTTGTCAAAGGGCCACATTGGTAAAACTGGCTGGATTTCAAAAGCGGAGACTTTCTTCCTTGTTTGCGTCCCAAACGAAGTATACCTAATTTAGTATACCCTTTGACCTATGTGAATACGGGTAAAATCATTTTTGACCATAAAAGTGCTGAGGAAACTTGTCAACTCTGAGATACTATACATAGCAAACATTATAAAAAAAGTTTCAGATGCCTGAATTTAATTTGACGCTCAACTATGCACATAAAAAAAGGTAATTATAAACAGCTTTATGAACTTCTTGCTCTAGATAATTCAAATTTGGGGCAGGATATTGGATATTAAATTTAACAACATTTGATAAAATATCATACATCCATGCTAGATAAGTTAAGCCGAATCCTCTGAAGTTCTTGTTTTGTCATTACAAACGTATTAACGTGAATTTAGTATACCCTTAGAATTTTTACCTAGACGAATAACAATTTCTATAGAAATTATCTATTTACTATTATTTATTATAATAATATAACCATCTATTGTCATCATCTTTAATAGTGCGTATAGTATTGTTTAATCAAACAGTTTTGAATTAAACTTTTATGCAAATTTAGTAATAAAAATTTAATTATAACATTTTGAATATTAGCATATTGTGTGTTACGTTTATTCAAAGAATTTATTATAATCTAATTATGTATGTAGCAAATTTTTCATAACATTTGTGGGACTAAAAAGGAGAAGCTATGAATAAAGACTCAAGTGTATTGAACAGATTTAAATCGATGCCCGTTCGTCCGTTCGATGCTTCAGCATCTCTAACTTTAACAAATTTTATAGCACATTTTCGAAAAATTTTGTAAAAATGTCTCTTTTTACCTACGGCTGACCACAAAAAATCAGCAACGAGTAGATATTACAATAAAAATAATTTAATCTTAAAACTTTTTTCTGTAGCCCCTCCGTCATTACGCAGGTACAGCTCTTCAAATTCGGAAAAAGAACTATATTTAAACAGTTATAACAAGAGTTATATGAGGTATATTTTCAACATGAAAACGTCAAAAGACAGCTGTTTTTATAAGTTTTACAAATTTTTAAAAAACACAACTTCTGAACGGCTCAAGCTAGAAACTTAAAACCTTACGAAATGTTAGATCGTAGGAGTCGATTAAGAAAATTTTTTGGTTTCGCCTTCCATTTAAGAGCTGTAGTTTTTCAAGAAAATGTGCTTTCTTAAAAACCCTTGGTTTTTTTCATTGCTTGTTTTCTATTAATATTGAATAAATATATTCGGCGGATTCGAGTAACTGTCATAAGACTTCCTTTTTATTTTGACAAAATAAAGTCTATAATAAAGCTGGTTGTTTGAAATCTGCCCAAAAGATTATGTCTTTTGGCAAATTGCTTAAATTAGGTCGGGATGGCAGATTTGTGTAGCTGCAGTTACTGCGAAATTTTTGTTCTAATAATGAATTTTAAGTTTTGAAAAGGGTAATCATCTTTAGAGTAGAACATATGTCATACATACAATATTATGTTCATACGTGAGGGAATCCCCAAGTTGATTCAGTCTAATCTAATCTTTTCATCGTTTTTAACTGTTACAGAAATAATATTTTAATTTGAATAGGTTGTTTTTGAACTTTATAAAGTTGTTTTTGTTTTTTTATAAATTTTATTAAGTTTTGTAATAAAAAATTGTTATAGAAATGTAAAACTATGTGGTGATCTGTAGTGTAGATATGTTAAAATTTTTAGTATGTTTATTTTATGTTTTTTAATAATGTATGTATATTATAAACATATAAAGCTTCTTGATATTTATTATCGTTAATATCATAATTTGCAAAACATTAGAAATTTTATAATTCTTTTTTTTATAAAGTATACATAAATTAAAACCAGTTTTAATGAATAGAAATATATTTTAACAAGTGACAGAATAGTTAAATTATTACTCTAAATTAATTAAAAACTAAATTGATTTAAATGAGTAAGTATATTTTATATTTTATAGGGTGGTTTTGTATAGGGTGTTTTTTTGATAATATGAATCATAATTATAAAGTGAATGGTTAGAGTGGTTAAAGGTTATCGGTTAAACCTGTAGTTAACAGTATTTGGAATATCAGCTTTTAGGACTGGATTTCTAATAAATTTTACGGGGAGACTCTGGCTTTTTATTTGTGTCAGCTACCATTCGTCATCGATTGTAAATTCGAGTATAGATTTTTGTGTATGTGGAATGCATTAGGAATAATCCTAGCTAAAGGAATAAAATTTGTCCAATAATTTTCCTAGTGTTGAACATTTGAACAGTTGACACAAAACCATAAATATTAATAGATTGTACTTTAATTGCTTAAGAGGGTTTATGTAATTGTCTATTTGAGATATCTGGCAAGGAATTAGCTTTTACAATTGTTTGACTTCGAACAATCGATTAAAATTTTTTTTAAAAAAGCGTTTATTTTTACAAACAAAAAATTTACGAGCTTGAATATAATCCGAGGCTAAACATTAACATTAAAGCGAAGCTCTAACATTATATATTAACACTTTTGTTTAGCAGGTTTTCTTGATTACCTTGGGCTTGTGTTCTAAATAAGGATTCTATGAAACCGTGATATAACGCCTTTTGATATAATGCTATAGTGGCTTTATAACTTACTCGATTTACGATTGAGTAATTTTCAGTGAATCTCTAGGCACGTGCATTCTCGACAGTCGCTTATATTTATACGTTATTCCGAATTGAAAGGGGTGTATTTAAAATCAGAGTATTCGCTTTATCCAGAATATTTGAGACTTGAGATTTGAGTTAAAAAATATATATAAAAATAAATTGAAAGTTTTATAATTTATTTATAATTTAACTCATTATTTATTATAATTAATGGGATCGGTGCTCTGATATAAATCCATATGTCATAAAGTCATAATGGTTTTATGATTTACTCAAGTCTATCATAAAGCCAGGATTAGTAGTTGATTAGTTTCGAAAATGTGCTTTTTTAAAAATCCTTCGTTTTTTTCATCACTTGTTTTTTTAGAATGAATGAAGCAATTAAAAAATTAAATCCTTTCAAGTAAAATCCCTTTCTTATATTTATTTATATTTTTTTCGTATATCTTTGTATATTGTGATATTTCCTACCATTCTTTGCAATTATTTTTATCTATCATAAAAAACACCCTGTCCTAAATATTATTCAATAAATATTGTATTCTAATCTTCTATTCTTTAAGTCATAAAGATAAAATATGTATAAAACAAAAGACAAAAAAAACATATTGATAAAAAATTAAAGAATTTTTAAAAAAATTCATTTTAATTGGTATATTTATTGATTAAATAGTACTACATAACTATTGATCCAGGACAGTTGTACCTTAAGAACAAAGAACACCACAATTATAAAATATAAAAATTGAAAATTAATTAATAATTGTTTTTAATAAAAAAAGTTTAAAAGTTAATAAAATAAAAATTATGTCAAAATTAACTTATTATAGTGGATCATCAATTAATTTACAAGAAATTATTGATAGTGATTTATTTAAAAAATATGACGAATCAATAATGATATGTGATTTAACAGATGTAATTGTTAAATATCATTTATGGAGAAAATTAATACCGAGGGTAACACCATTTTATGCTGTAAAATGTAACGATTCATATCCCATATTAAAAATTTTAAATGATCTTAAAGTTGGATTTGATTGTGCGTCAAAAGATGAAATTGAAAAAGTCTTGGAATTGGGATGTTCACCAGATCGTATTATATATGCACATCCTTGCAAACTAGAAACACATTTAAAATATGCTAGAGATACAAAAGTTTATACGATGACATTTGATACAGAATGTGAATTATATAAAATTCATAAATATTATCCAGATGCAAGTTTAGTTTTAAGATTTCGTTGTGATGCTAAAAAAGCATTATTATCATTAGGTAAAAAATTTGGTTGTGATCCGTACCGAGATGCACCAAGACTTATGGCATTAACAAAAGAATTGGGTTTGAATTTAATTGGTATATCATTTCATGTTGGATCCGACTGTTTAGATTTTCCCATTTATGAAGAAGCTATTGCACAATCCCGCCAACTTATCGATTTGGGAATATCCATGGGTTTTAATATGAAAGTAATAGATATTGGTGGTGGATTTCCAGGTGAACATAATTCATATTTTGTTGAAGCCAGTAAAGTTGTTAATGCTGCTGTCGATAAATACTTTCCAAATAATGATATTTTATTAATGGCAGAACCTGGAAGATTTTTTGTTAGTTCATCAGTTGTTGTTTTGTGTAAAATTCATACAAAACGTGAAATATTGAATGCAAATGGTGATATTGAAGAAATGATGTATTATTTAAATGATGGTGCATTTGGAACATTTAATCAAGTCTTAACATGTGGTGATGTATATCCTGTTTTTCCAAAATTATGGAAAACAAAAGAAAATTCTTTGGAAAATTCTCAAATTCTTTATAAATCAACAATATGGGGACCAACATGTGATTCAATGGATTTTATATGTAAAAATATATATTTACCACAGTTAAATATTGGTGATCCCTTGGTGTTTGAGGATTTTGGTGCATACGTTTTACCATTTCGTAGTAATTTTAATGGTTTTGAACGTTCTAGAATTGAATATTTTATAAATAAACAATTTAAATGTGTTACAAATAAATATGATGAGGAAAATTATGTTAAAAATAATGCTGTACCGCAAATTAGTTGTAATATTCAAGCAAATTATAAGAATGGTGCGTACAATGGCAAATGGTGTAATGAGAAATTGAGACAAAGTTTATTTTAAAATTAAATAAATAATTTAGGTTTTAAATAGATGAATTATGATTTAATAGATGTCTGATTTTTAATTGATTTAGAAATATATGAAAAATTTTAAAAATTGTGTAAATTTTTATTAAATATGTAGTGAAGTTTACAATTATATTTTTTTTAAAGAATATGCTGGATCGTGATTGTGCTCCTGTTTTCTTTTGCTCTAAGTGATCATGTCCTATGTTATTAAAAAAATTAGCTTTACTAAAAATCACAGGGACAAGCAGCCATAGTAAGTGGAATGTTAACAAAAAAAAGTAAGTTTAATGTGAGACAATCAAAGGAATTAATCCTGGAAAAGTGTTTGTCATTTTACTATATTTCATTTGCCAATGTTTTTTGCCACTCTTTTAAGGGATATTGAGCATTCAACAAGTCTATTTAGAGTAGGTTTGAGTTTCTTTAATCGTTATAATCACAAAACCTTTTATTACTTGGCTGTATACAATAGACAGATGTTAATTTTGTGCGTTATCTACTATCCTACACAAGACCTATTTGTATATTTATATTATATATTATTTTATACGATATTAACTATTACGATATCATTATACAATTTTATGATATATTTTTATTGGATATAATTTGACCGAAGTTTGAGCCGAGAATTTCCACATGAAAGGTAGCGTTTTATCGGTCAAATATTTGCCGATGTACACACATTTAGCTGTATATTGGATTTCATTTGCAAAAGTAAATTAGACCTACCCTACACCAGCATTTTCAGCCCTAACATTTTGAAACTTCTTATTGATGCTATACTAACCGTGTGTCATTTTCACTCTCCATTTTCATTAGTTTTAAAGAAATTCATATTGGTTCAAAAAAGTTGTATTACAGCTCCCCGAAGTCTTGGTCCGATTTTAACCAAAAACAATTGGGAACCTAGAAATTGTATCAAACAAACTTTGGGTAAATTTCAAAACTCTAGTCCTTTTAGTTTTTGAGTGATCGTGCTGACACACGGACGAAAGGATGGAAGAGAAGTTTATGTTTACCAATTTGTGTTATATAATATTTATTCCTTGAAAATTTGAACTTGATTTTCAATATTAAATTTCCAAGTGTGCTATTTTTTTTGATAAGAATATTAGTTTTTAATTTGAAATATGATTTACAAACTTTTTAATCAATAAATTGTAATAACGATAGCAATTATCATATAATAGTGCTAATAATATATTATATCCCAACATATATTCAGGCAAATGTTACGTTATAACTTTTAAAATTATACAATGTTTTAGAATTCAAGTATATTATGCAAAAAACGAGGAAGAGTGAAGTAGAGTAGACTCTGTCAACTCTTGGATACCCGTATGACCGTAACATATACATTATATCATCCGGTTAATTATTTTTAACAAAATTTCAAACATTCAGCTTTATTAAGTGCAGTGGAATACTCATATAAAAGAAGGAGTTGTATGGTAGCTACTCGAACCCTTTGCAGTACACTAACCAAATTTTACTGTAACTTTGGCCATTACTCTAAACTAATTTTGGCAAAATTTCAGATACCCAGCTTCATTAGGTGGAGAGTAATGCTTATATAAAATAAGAAGTTGTATGGCAGCTCCTTGAACCCACTGCCCTAGACCAACCAAACTTTGCAGAAACTTTGGCCATAAAACTAAACTACCTTCGGCAAAATTTCAGATACGCAGCTGTAATTCGTACAGAGTAATACTCATATAAAAATAGAAGTTGTATGGCAGCTAACCGAACCCACGGTCCAAAATGGCTGGATTTAAATAGCGATGACGGCTATTGCAAAAAAATGAATTTGCGAAAATTTCAAGATCCTAGCTCCTTTAGGTTTTGAGTTATCGTGCGGACGGACAGACAGACGGACGGACATACATAGGTAAATCGATTTATTTTTCGATTCTGATCCGATCCATACACTTGAGTCTATATCTACCCCCCTCCTTCTCTGCGTCGCAAACGTAATGGCAAATTTATTATACCCTTTGACTATATAATCATACGGGTATAAAAATTTTTATAAGTAAACTATTTGTTTTACTATATGTACGTAATCACTATTGATATTAAGAATATCTTTAGTCAATAACTTTGGCCTTCTACCTACATATATAATAATAGTTTCTATCCAATTAATTGTTCCAACAATCTTAAACAAAAGTAGGCACTACCTTCAACTTTATAATAGAATGCAATAACAATTAACTTAGAACTAATCACAGATAAGTACTTAATCAAATCTAATATGATAAAATTTTTTATTATCAATATAAGCTAATATCAATGCTAATAAACGATAAGAATAACAAAAAGCTTATCAAAATTTTTTGATATTATTTTATTGAAAATTATTTACCGATTAGTTTCTTACTACCCTTCATCTAGGACAGTCACAAAAAAAACTTGATAATAATTAAATATTGGAACATTTAATAAACCATAGGAATTGAATAATAATATGAGTATTTGAAAATGACTTTCAAAAAAATATTGGGAAGTCCAAAAATTAGTATTAAATTTACTTACGTCTATACTTATTATCAATTCGCATAGAAAACTAATTTCGTTTTAAAATTTCAATCATGTGATGATGAATAAATTGCATTTTAGAAGGATTGAAGATGTCCACAAACGCTTTATTAAATCTCTTGTAAAACGGAATCATAATGTTTATAGTAAGGACAGCTTTTAATCACAAGGGGCATGCGATGACTCAGAAAATTTATCAACTATAGAAAACAAACTTCAATAAGTTTCAAAAGTTAATTGAGGTATTCTAAACTTTGCGGCTACGTTGGTTTAAAACACAAATTTATAATAAATTGGATATCCTATCAACAGAAACCAAATACTATTTATCTTTAAATATAATATTTGAAAGAATGACATGGATCAAAATGCAGAGTTGCCAATTAAAAACAAGATAGCTCCCTACTATTTGGTCAACTTTTGAGAATTGACCTAGGGGATATGGTTCTATAATAGCGGGTGCGAGGATGATGTACGAGTCAATAGGCTGGACTTCGTCACCTGGGCATTTGAACTTTTTTTAACATTGAAGAACTTTGAATAGAATTACATTAGTGTTTTATTTCCTTGGAACAGGAGCTAATTTCTAATAAAGAAACAAGGTTCAAGGTCCAATTTTACGTTAATAAGTGGCGTTAATCTAATCGTTGCTGGGAACAATGCTGGGAACATTAATAAAACAAATAGCTCTATTATGAATTTCATCCAGATATTGCAGCGACATTTAAGGGATCGTAATTTAATTGGCTGGGTATATTCAAGAGAAAGGTGTAAAACCTAGTTATATATAGATTAAGCAACAATTAAGAAGAAAAGACTATTCTGAATAAAATTGCCAAAGGAATTAATAATCAAAAAACGTTATTTTATTTAAAAACGTTTTAACCTTATGTATTGGTAAAATTAACGCGCATAAAATAAAAATAGATGTAATATAATTAAAGCATTTTATTTTCTAATCAATCTACTCAAAAAACTGATTAGAGGCACACTTTTCAAGTACCCTAAATATAAACACTTCTAATCGGAAGAAGCAGTAAAAAAAATGTTTTACCATAGAAACGGTAACAATAGTTGATACAAATATAAAACGTTTTCTAGTGTTATATTGTACTTATTGTTATATACGATATTACAAATATTATACTTACAATTTAATATAATTATTACGTATTGTAGGTATTACGTATATAGTTTAAATATATTTTTTTATTGGTCAGCTGATTTTTAGTTATTTCTAATTGATGTAAAATAATCGTAAACAGATCACATAACATTACAAACGAAAAAGTTCTACGTAGTGAGAATACAGAAAGAGAACTACTTATGAGGCTGAAGAAACAAAAAATCTCTTACTTTGGGCGTAGAAACAAATATGAGCTACTTCAGTTAATAGTTCAAGGAAAAATTGAGGGAAAAAAGGTATAGGAAAGAAGCAAGTAACATGGTTGCAGAACATTAGAAAATAAGCATCAGAAACATTAGCGTTTTAATCCATTCAGCTGATCGAAACATCTTTCAGACCATCTCTGCCAATATCATATGACCGCTGAGATCCAATTATAGATAATCAACAAAAGAAGAAGAGAAGATGTAAAAGTGTTTTGTATTGCACACGGGTCAAGACTTCGACAGCGATCATAAACATTTCAAGAGCCAGTCTATGCACAATATTAATAGCGAAAGACACTGTAATTAAACTTATGGTATTATTTGTAGTATCGCAAGATCTTTAGCTGAATATTGGCTTATATTTACATCATTGCATCTGACTTATAGCTAAGTGGTTATGGTGGCTGAAAAGTCTGATAATCCTGGTCAGATCATATCAAATAAAATAATATAACTTATAATTGATATCGTAATAGTTTATACCATAATATAAAAAAAATTTAAATGCCACAATTGAAAAGGAAAGGCACATTCACTCACTTATCACATTTTATGTTGTAGGGGACTGTACATAAATAAATAAATAAATAAATATATCATTAAAAATAATGGACTTAAAAAGTTGCAAATTATTTTTCTACGATACTTGTTAAAACATTAAATTTTTGAAATGTATTTTTTATTATTAAATACTTTATTTTTTATTTTTAGAATATGAAAATAAAACTGAAAAATTTCGAAGTGAATTCGTGAATTTCTGGTGGACTTTTAGTTAAAATAAAGCAGTTTCTAGCTTTTCAATTGATTTCATTCATCTAAAACCCGTCATCAGAAGCAGATTAAAGACATTTAAAAAAAAATAATATCACGATTGTCATTTTATGCATTATAAACGTTCTACATACATCTTACATTAAATAATCTAAAATTTGCACAAAACAAGAATCAAAAACTAACAAAATGAAAATGTCATATGTTTGAAATATGTGCATGCATAAATTATGTATGGGTCTAATGAAAAAGTTAACGCGAAAAGGGGCAGCGAAAAGGGGTGATGAACAATATGGGATGGAATAAATTCAGAAACATTCTTTGAACCATATTATTTTGAAAAAGACGAACAACCTGCGGTTAATGTGAATTTTATTCAATACTCAGTAATCATTGAAAATTTTTTAAAGCCAGAAGTAGATTTCAATCCAGAAATTTGGCTAAAATTATATGGGACTACAGCTCACACAGCTCGTCCAACTATGGCTCTCATGTGCGAAATTTTTAGCGATCGAAGAATATCAGTCCTTTCTTATTTTAACTGGCTACCTAAAATATAATAAATGCTGACGTTGAATAAAATCAGAAAGAAAAAATTATTTATTAAATAAATCATAACATTACCTATGCGCCACCCAATACTACGATTCAAGATGACTAGACTCACTAAATAACTAGAAAAATCGTTTTTATTCCCATAGGTTGTATTTTATATTATGTTAAATAAATAAATATATAAATCGGGGTTGATAATATTTGCCCTTTTCAACTTTTAGATATCCACTCTGATAATATTATATACTTGTATATAAGGAAAAACAAAAATCTGAAAGAAAGTTGGCTCACTAAAAAAACGGAAAATGCCTTAAGAGCTTTTCAAAAATGTGATCCAAATATTTTAAAATTTCGAATAATTGCTTGTCATATTATATTAAAAACAGATTTTAGTTTAAAACTTTTTAGTATTCTATTTGTTGCAAATAAATCTGGTTCCAGCTTGGCCTCGAGAAATCTCGAAATTTCCAAAGTATAGATTATCATATTATTTCACTTGCCTAATTTTATTTTCAGTTTTGTAATTAGTTCTAAGGATATGTATGTAGTGTTGTAAAATTTGTATGAAAACTACGTCAAAATAATATTCACAATGGTTTTAAAAATTTTTGTGGCAGCAACTCGAAGTCTTGGTCCGAGTTTAACCAAAAACAACATAGATAACCTACAAATTGTCTAAAAAACACTTTCAGTTATTTTCAAAAGTCAAGCTCATTTAGTTTTTGAATTAACGTGCTCACGAATATACATACACACACACACACACACACACATAAACTTAATCGATTTTTCTTTTCAACGTGGTCCGATCCATATACACTTGAGTCTATATTAATCTCCTAGATGGATGAGTTACAAAGGGAAGAGAAATTTTAATATATCCGTGAAATTTATTTAAACGGTATTTTAATTGTTTACGTTCCAGAAAACCATTTTTAATTCTTGTAGTAAAAACTTTAAGGTCCTTTTAAATTAAATACCAATCTTCTATCTATCTATCTATATATATAAAAGCGAGAGTTTGTTTGTATGTGTCGAATAGACTCCTAAACTGCTCAGCCGATTCTCATGAAAATTTGTATATAGGAGTTTTTGGGTACGGAAAGAAATCGTGAGGTAAAAATTTTGCTCTAGCGGACCGCCAATTTGGGGCTGTGGTGTAAGTATTTAAATTTTTTTGTTCTAAAATGAAAACGGTTTGACCAATTGACTTCAAATTTTGTCAATTCCTCCTCAATTCTCAAGTTGACACTATTAGCAGATTTGGAATTTGTTAATCCATGTCGGACCGACGGTTGGTCAAAAAAAATTTTGGGTTAAAGTTTTGGCCGATTTTACGAAATACTGCTTAGGCTAAAAAGAAAGGCCCAAAAAAAATTTTGTTGAGTTCCATTAACCCATTGCGGTCCAACAGCTTTTTATAGGTTTTTACTCTAAAATAGAAACGGTTCGGCCGATTTTCTTCAGATTTTGTATACGTGTCCCTTTTTGAAAATTGAGTTGAGACTATTAACAGATTTGCAATTTTTTAAACCATGCCGGGCCGACGATTGTCAAAAGATAGTTTTGGAAGCAAATTACGTCCAATTTTGCGCAATACTGCTTTGCTCAAAGAGAAGGTCTCAAACATTTTTTTGTTGAGTTCCGTTAACCCATTGTGGCACAGCGGCTTTTTATAGATTTTTGCGTTACTTTACTCTAAATTAGAAACGGTTTGACCGTTTGACTCCAAATTTTATATGAGTGAAGCAGCTTGAAAATGGAGTTGAGGAGTCTGTTAACAGGCTTGGTGTTTGGTAATACATTTCAGTCCTACGATTGGTCAAAAAACAATTTTTGGAAGTAAATTACGTTCACTTTTGGAAAGTAGTTTGTACTGCTTAGAATTACAGAAAGTTTCAAAATTAATGGAATAATCCTAGAAAAATCGTTTTAAAAAAATTGCTGTCATACATTTTAAATTTCACATTTACACTGTGTGTAATTTTTATGTTAACTTTTGCAGTAACATCAACTTCAATTAAACCTCCATTCAGAGGCGCAGCAACGCGCACCGGGTATTAGCTAGTTTTTTATAAAATTAGAATCTAAAATACCAAAATATATATGTCGCTTTTTGGAGGAGTGTCAATTTAAAAGTTATACGACTGTGCAATACCACTGTGTCATTATCATAATAGTAACTAATTATATGATACTTGAGGAAAATTTTTGAAATAAAATATTTATAAACAAATTTTACATATTGCTAATTTTTTTTTTTATTAATTAATTGTTTGTTAGACTAATTTGAAGAGGGTACTTTACATATACTTATATTACTTTAGCACCAAGCAACTAATGTTTATTAACCTTTTTGTACTATAAAATCTAGTTTTATGAAATTTTTATTATTTACTAATTCTCTTCAAATAATAACTGATTTGGGATTTCCCAATTATTTTAAAGTTTTTTAAGTACTTCGTTGATATTTAATATTGTTATTGACAAAAGTATTTAAGGATTTAATATTTAATTATATATAATAATAATATATAAATTTTATTAGAATATTTATAAACATTTTGAGATAATTAGGTATGAAATTTATAGTTAAATTGGTTTTATCAACTTGGTTAGGTACCTACATAATTAGAAAGTTTAGTTCAGAAAACCAAATAATATATTTTTTATGTATGTCCCCCTTCCTAATCATTGTTTATGTTCTTTACCTTTTGAACATCCTGCAAATGCTCAAGGTAGTAGGAAAATCATCTTTCTGCACTTCCTACACTCACGATAACTAATTATACCCTACACTTGGATTTTTAGGTGTGGCCGTGTGGGATATTACTAAGTTGGTTGCATCAAATACCTGTTGTTTCATTAATTGATTTTAGGCAGTTTAATTTAAATAAATTGGGTTTAAAGAAATTTTAAATAAATTTTAATGTTCAAATAAAATATTCCAGCATTATTTAAATAGTTTTAGCTGGTTTATAATAGCCTATCTACAATGAATGCTCTTGTTTCGCTCTCTATAAGTAGCTATCTGTCAAGTTAGTTAAATGTATTGAATTATATGAAAGTATCTACAATAGACGCAGCTAAGAGTATAGTAGAGTAGACTGTGTCAACCCTGCGATAACCGTATGACCGTAACATATACATTATATTATCTTAAGTGTAGTGGAATACTCACATAAAAGAAGGAGTTGTATGGCAGCTCCTCTGCAGTAGACCAATCAAATTTCACTGTAACTTTGGCTATTACACTAAACTATTTTTAGTAAAATTTCAGACACCCAGCTTCATTTGGTGTAGTGTAATGCTGATATAAAAGAAGGAGTTGTATGGCAGCTACCCGAACCCATGGACCAAAATGGCTGGATTTAAATAGCGATTGTAAAAAAACTAGTTTGTGAAAATTTCAAGATCCTAGCTCCTTTAGTTTTTGAGTTATCGTGCCGATGGACGGACGGACATACATAGCTAAATCGATTTATTTTTCGATTCTGAACCGATTCATACACTTGAGTCTTTGTTGACTACGTTATGAGAGCAAAACGAGAGCGTCATTGTAGATTTCTAAAATAAATAAAATATTTATTTTTAGATTATAGATTTTTATAAAAATCTTTATTGCATCCTGGCAATTTCTCTGTTAAAACAATTAAATACTGTACATTTTAGCTGAGATTTTCAAGGCTTCTGATTTGTAAAAAATAGAATGTTTTTCTTCTTTTAGTTTAGGATTTCGAAATCCTAATAATGCCTTACGTTTTCTTCCAACACACTATCACATCTTCATTAATAATTATAATTTATGTTAAAGTTGAGAAAGATATGGTTGTACTTAAAGTGCTTAGGAATAATTTGGTTCACACCTTAATTTTATTGTCATTAGCAAAGGATGATAAAAATAGATATATGTTCTACGACTTCTCCCGGAACCCATTATTGTCATTTTTTCACTCTTTTCTAGAGACATTAATATTTGAATATAAGTTGATACACATTACAAATTTATTAAAGTTATACATGATAATAGATTGACAGGACACTTGCGGTAAAAATGATCGAAATTTTTTACAAAATCAATATAATATTGTACAACCTTACAAAATTAATATAATATCAAACTTACAAAATTAATATAATATTGTAAGTTTTTGTATCTCAACGAAATTTCGACAGGGAATACGCGAAAACATTTTTTATCTAAAAATAGTAAACATATTTTACTAGTAAATAGTAAGTTGACTTACAATATACTAGAATGAGCTGTGCGATGGGATCTGAACGACATTTGAATTCGAGACCTACTACTTGAAAGGTTGGCGTCCTAACCACTACGCCATTAGCCAGATAATAAATTATATATTAAGTATATTTTATAAATACTAGGTTTTTTTGGTGTGTTTAGAAGATTACCATCTCCCTTAAGTGAAAAGATAAATAATATTGCATATAGAAAGAAAAAAAAATTACAAAAATATTTATGTCTTATGCTTAATTGAATTTTACAACACAAGATCTATTTACGTGTTAATTCAAATATATCGCAAAATTGTGGGAAGTGTTATAAAATTATTCCAGAATTTTTTAAAATTTTTATTAATTTCACCGGTTTTTCCTGATAATATTTAAATGTTATTAATCTATTGCCCCGATATATTTGAATATCTAGATTTTTATATTTAAAGCTTTCCTATTTTTCCTATATAAATTTTAAGCATTTTCGAAAATCTTGAGTGTGCTTTTTTAAGGAATTTGTAGAGTTTTTTAACAATTTTCAATAAGGAAACATTATGAAACAAATTATTAGATCCGTTCACTGAGCGCTCAAGTTCTGATGAAAATATTTATTTAATTGTTAATCATAAAAAACACAAGCTTGGCGCTCCTAAACCAAATTCTCATTTTCAATCAACTTAACTGATAATTATGTTAAATAAAGTAGTTAAATAGCATTTCACTAAATTGCAAATCCGTAATAAACTTATTATTAATTTTTAATACTTCTGATAAAAAATTCGACCCCCTTTAAAGAGAAATTTCCTTTGATTTGACTTCATTGTAATGCGACCTAGAACAACAAATTTATTGTATTATTTTAAGATTGTAAATTAAAAAAATGGAAATTTCAGTAATAAATTTTAATAATCAAGTTTTTAATAGAACATAATTTAATAATCCATTTTAGCCTAATATTAATTAAAAGAGAATTCAATTTTAAATTATTGTAGAAAATTTTTCACTGCAAACCCTGATAAGAGGCAAAATAACACAAATTCGAAGGCCATATTTTCATCCACAAAGGGGTTATTTGGTTTTTCCATAAAAACAAACAAATAGTTAAAGTGATATGTACGAGTATTTCAAATATAAAACTGTTAAAAAACCCGCTTTTCAAAAATAATATATATATATATATATATATATATATATATATTAATGTTTGAATTATTAGAACACCTGGACTGTTTTGTTAATTTTATCTTAAGAAATAGAAAAGATTATTTTTTTATTTATTTAAATTAAAAAAAATTGCCAACATAATATTATTCTTTTACCTCCATTGTTTCATTTACCAAAATTTTAATGAGTTGATAGTTTCATCATTTAGGTTTCAAAACGGGTTAAGTTGTTGACTCGAAAAGAGTTAATAATGTGGTCAACACATTTCAGAAGAAACTCCAGCTACAAATGGAATTTCATTTATAGTTTTTTGTAAACTAAAAGTACAGTGTATCTGACCAAAGGCGTAGTGGTAAATATGCCGCCTTTCATGTGGTTCAAAAACCGGTCAGATCATATCTAATAAATAAATATCGTAAAATTGTGTAATTATATTGTAATATGTCCATATATGATTGAAGAAAGTGAAGCCTAGTATAAATAGATTTGGTGAATGCCTGTTATATTTATGAAAAGAAATGTTGAGCGCTTCTGTTATAAATATGTATTACAATCATAATTATAATATTGTTAAATTATGTTCACGGATTTTAATTTTGACGGAAGGGTAATTGCTGTATGTATGTTAAACAAAAAGAAGAAAATAAACAAGTACAGTGTAGAAATTAATGCGTAATTTTAAATTTTTTTATTTTACGTAGGTTGGTTGGAATCTTCAAAAATACAAACTGCCCCGTAGCAGAAGTGTATGCCTGATTCTTACCGACTAAACAAAACCCTTCCCTTATTAAAACTAGTCGACCTGACTAACCATTAATTATTTGCTATCTTTGGTTTGAGTATAAGTTTTGTGTACTTTCCCTTAGGAAATCTGTACGAAAAGTCTTTTTCTTTTAAGCCTTCCTGTAACAATCTAATTATTTATTAATTGAGCAGGTGCAATATTTATATGCCCTTCTAGACGAGCTTTATGCTTTATAGCCTATCTACTTATTTCATCTATAACTTTAGGAATTTGTAAATCTTTATAAATGTCACTATTACGTACATACCAGAGAGAACTTACTATGTTACGTAGGAATTTATTCTGAAAGGTTCGTATTTTTTTAATATACATTCGCTTGGCACAACCCCAAAGTTGAATGCCATATTATAACCACATAGGTTTAGTTACTTGGTTGTAAGTGAACACTTTATTATATATTGTTAATTTATTCTTACGCCCCAGGAGCCAGTAATTTTCTCTATATTTATGTTCAAGTTCTATTTTTTTCTTTTTAACATGTTCATTCCACCTTAGCTTGAAATCCAGTGTTATTCCTAGGTAGGTATTTTGCATAATTTTCGATTGATACAAAATACTCCAATTAAATTTATTTTAGGTGGGTTTCTTATATATCTATTACTAAAATTAAAATGAACAGATTTACTTTCATTTAATTTTATTTTCCATTTGTTAGTCCAAAAACATATTTTTTCACTTTCTTTCTGTAACTTTCCTGTAGCTTCGTCAATATTCGATCCTACTGCCAATATAACAGTATTGTCAGCAAATGTTGCTACAGTTACATTTTCTACAAAAAAAAGTAAATAGTATTAATTTACAATATAACATAAACATATAGCATATATACGTGTCAAATTGTATGTATTTTACTTTTTATTTATTTCTTAGACTGCTTTTTACAACTTCTTCTGTTTTTAAATAAGAGAAATAAAGATATTATGTTGCTATATGTTTAATACCAATTTGCATACTTATAGGTGGAATATGTATTTTCCCTATGGTCACGAGTAATTGAATTGAATTTCGTATATTTTTTAACACTGCATAAACGACAGTTTTTAAATAAATCGAATCGATAAGGGACCTCGGTGGCTTAGTTGGTTAGTACGTATAAAGTATCAGTAACGAAATCGATTGAAAAGTCTCGGGTTCAAATCCTGATCAGATCATATCTAATAAAAAAATATGATTAATAATTGATATCGTAACAGTTTATATCATAATATAAAATAAATTTAACTACCACACCTGAAAAGGAAAGGCATTTATAATTAAAATTCATTTATAATTAAATTAAATTAAAATTAAATTAAATTATCTCTTAGATTTCTATTGATAAGTGCATAGTTTTGATAAGTACTTCTCCTGCATAAGTAGTTTCCATTTTGGTTATTGGGAAGTTAACGATATTCAACTGTGCCCATAACAGTAAGGAATTTAGTAATGTGGAAAACTCCACTCATTTGCGTGTCATCCTTGTGCATCAGGGGTCATGCTTATCATTTTTGTATCACTTCAATTTTAGTAGCAAAAATTAAAAAACAAAACAATTTAATAAATAAGACACAATTATTTTGTTTTGTACAAATTTGCATATCATTTAACATTGCTATATTATTATTATTTATTGATTATTATGTTATTATTTATTTTTGATTAATTATTTCGGAGAATTTTGAAAAAATAAAAATTTTCCAAAAATAAGTTATAACGCTTATTATTAGTAAACAAATTATTAAAGACTTTTTATTAGAATGTTTACACATTGTATTTGTTATTTTATTTATTATCCCTAATTTACTAATAATAAATCTGGATTTTTATTTTAAACTTTTTACTTAGAAATCTTATCGATAGATATAGAAATCACTAATAATTCATTACAAATAAAATTTATTCCTCGTTTAATTTATTTTTATATTGAATACTTGTACCTAATTAAAATAATAAACAAAACAAACAAAGTAGCATATCAAATGAAGCTTTTATATCTGGGAATTTTCAATTATCAAGTATTATAAGTGAATTAAAATCCTGTTATTATAAAATACTTTATCTACTTAAAGTGTGACTTATTTAAAAAACACCACTTCTTGAATTTTAAAGAAAAGCGTGTTTCAGGTGATATGAAAATATCATATTAGCACTTTTAAAAACAGTTACTTAAAATCTTCTCTAAAAACTATCAATTATATTAAAAAAGAATTAGCTCCTCATTAGCAAGAGAGAGAGAGTGTGTGCATATTTTATTACCAAGACACATATGCTTAAAGCTTATTAAAAAATTTCTCCACTATATAAAAGCTTTCGTTTCGTGTGTGCTAAAGTGCTAAAATGTATCAACTTTTAGCACTTATTCATTAATAGATGCTAAAATTTTGGAATCAATTCATTTCAGTATGTCTGATGCTTTTAAAATTTAGCACGCGAATGAACGGACAGACGAATTAACGAATGAAAAATAAAGCTAACTTGTTCAATATTATGGTAAACATTGTATCAAAGAAAGTTTACGAAATATTTTGCAAATTCCTCGAAGTTAAACTCACATAGTTCAATTAAAATATGTTAGAGTAGAAAAACCCATTAAAACATTTTTATTAAATATGCATCATATTATTTACCTTCTATTGTTTTCACATTAAATTCAATTTAAGCTCAAACACAAAAAAAAATTTAATTCATCATCACGTGGAAAAATTAAAAAAACTTTTGTTATATAATAATATTAATAAAAAATATCATTGTTTATATAGATATGCGTACATATCAATTCATGGTATTAGTTTTATATTATGATTATGTTCCTATCTAATATACTTTTTTAATACCCCCCTGAACTTTAGAATCCAAAATTTCCCAAATTACGTTCTCAATTTTTCTTTTGTATTATTTTTCTATGTTAATGATGGCTTTGTAAAACTTTTGAACAGATATGAAATTCTTTTTTAAAATTTAAGGAAAATTTTATTTTTGTTTATAGGTAAGTTTATTAAACCTTTACTTGCAAAATCCAAAAGCCTTACCCAAAGGGTTTTCCCAAAAATTTTAATCCTAATGGAATTAAATTCAAAAAAAAATATGAACGTTTTTCTAACTAAATATTTTTTCAAATGTGCGAATTACTTATTTGTTTACCTAACAAACCTTCACACTCTTGGCCCATGTTAGGACAAAATTTTAGGTATTGAAGCAGTATCAGACCTTAATATATTATATAAGAATATCTAGAATCTTACGAGCTCAATAATATCCTATTAATAAATTTCTATAACTAAAACAAGCCATTTCCCGTAGGTAGGAACTATATTAATATTTTTAATATAATTAGAATTTATTTTAAAGTATAGGACTATGGTAGGTAAAAACTTACCATATCTTAGATTCTTACCAAAATTATACACTCGAAATATTCGAACTGTACTTTTCTAACATATTATTATATATATAGGTCTAGTTCCGAAATTATTGACCACTGATTGGCCATCCAAATGTAGAAGACAGCCCTGGAAGCATATCAAAAATATTATCAGTATATTAAAAATAAAACTAAAGAACTTAGATTAGAAATCAAAAGTAATAAAAAAGCAAAAACAATAAAACAAAAAAAAAAACAAAACTTACTGATATGACAATAGACGATATTTATACCTGTCACATTTAACTTAATTGCTCTAAGAATTATATAAAAGTGGATAGCGTTCTCATATTTAAGCATCAACGCAAAGAACAATAATTCAGTTCAAATCGGAACATACGACGTTACACTTTAACAGTATATAAATAGTAGTAACCAAACGAAAAGTTTTTTTTTTATTTTGTTTGTTTTTTTTGTATTAAAAAAACTTTTTCTTAGTAAAATTTTCTTAATTAAAAAAACTTTGTTTGTTTTTTTATAACGAAACGGAAAGTCAGAAATCGGAAAGTTTTTTTCTACATTAAGGAAAAAAAAAAAACAAAAATTCAAAAAAAAAAAAAACAATAAAAGGTATTTTTTGCTATTCAACACTTTGACACATTTGACACGAGAACAATATAACTGGAAACCAATACAAATATAATGGAGAAAGTTACATATTATACCGGTGAATCAATAAATTTACAAGAAGTTATCAATAGTGATCAATTTACAAAATCTGATCAATCAATAATTTTATGTGATTTAACGGATGTTGTTACAAAATATCATTTATGGAGAACATTAATACCACGTGTTACACCATTTTATGCTGTAAAATGTAACGATTCATATCCAATATTAAAAGTATTAAATGATTTAAAAATTGGATTTGATTGTGCATCAAAAAATGAAATTGAAAAAGTATTAGAATTGGGTTGTCAATCAGAACGTATTATATACGCACATCCAAATAAACCACAAACACATTTACATTTTGCCAAACAAATGGGTGTATACACAATGACATTTGATGGTGATTATGAATTATATAAAATAAAAAAAGAATTTCCAGAAGCCAGTTTAATATTACGTTTTCGTTGTGAAGCTAAAAAAGCCCTATTACCATTGGGTAAAAAATTTGGTTGTGATCCATATACTGAAGCACCAAGACTTATGAAATTGGCAAAAGATTTAAATTTAAATATTGTTGGTATATCATTTCATGTTGGTTCCGATTGCTTAGATTTTCCAATTTATGAGGAGGCAATTGAACAAGCCAGAAAATTAATTGATATGGGTAATGAGATGGGTTTCAATATGAAAGTGTTGGATATTGGTGGAGGATTTCCAGGTGAACATAATTCATATTTTATTGAAGCAAGTAAAATTGTAAATGCTGCTGTTGATAAATATTTTCCAAATGATGATGTTATGTTAATGGCCGAACCCGGCCGTTATTTTGTAAGTTCATCAATGATTGTGCTAACAAAAATTCAATCAAAACGTGAAGTAATCAATGATCAAGGTGAAGTTAAAGAAATTATGTATTTTTTAAATGATGGTGCATTTGGTACATTTAATCAAGTTGTACAATTGGGTGATGTATATCCAGCTATACCAAAATTATGGAAAACTAAAAGTATTGAAAATTCTCCATTATATAAATCAACAATATGGGGACCAACATGTGATTCAATGGATATTTTATGTAAAGATTATTATATGCCAAATTTAAATATTGGTGATCCGATATTATTTGAAGATTTTGGAGCTTATACGTTACCATTTATGACGAATTTTAATGGATTTCCAAAAGCCAGAATTATGTATTTTATACATAAACAATTTAAACCACAATTAGAACGTGATACAGATAAAATAAAAATGCCAACTAGTTGTAATATGCAATCAAAAATGATGGACATTATGCAATTTGTTGAAGATAAAAGACAATTTGTACCCGGATTGATATGACAGTCTCTAATTATGGTATTTATAATCTGTTTAATGGAAAAATACCATATGAAATTGTTTAATTGTTATTCTGTGTATGGATCTTTGATTATGTTTGTAATATATTTTGATGATATGATGTATAATTTATTGTTTAACAAAAACTTATTATTAATAAATGATGATACTTATAAGCGAGATTATAGGAAAAAAAAAAAATGATTTGTTTAAATTTATTTATATTTTTCTTAGGGTTTAAAATTCTTTAATTAAAACATTTTTATAGTAGCTATGCAGATTTGGAGAACACGTGTATTTTCAAGGTAAACAAATATAATAAGGGATTTCTAAGTTTTAGAATGAAACTATTATCAATATTATCAGCACCCTTTTAAAGTTCCTCTATTATGATAAGAACTTTTTATTAAAAAAATTATGAAAAGAGCCGTATTATTAAAAATTAATCTAAAGAGTATTTGAGAGACCAAATTGGCACATACGTGTCGATTAGATTAATAGTAACAACACGTGTGGTGAAAAAATATATAAAGGTTATTATATATAGGTAATATATATAATTATTGAAAAAAATTTAAACTGCATTCAATTTATAGTTGATAATTGAATTTAGAATACGCAGAGTTCGAGGGTTCCGTAAAAATATCTAGAATTCTAAAATTGCACAGCAAATCACATTGTTTCAAAATGGGATTGGGATTTGTTTTTATACAAATATTTCAATTACCTATTAAAACCTTCTCCTGCAAGTTAAGGTCCTAAGAATTTAAAAATTTAACTTGGGGGTTATTTAAATATTTATGCCTAGGTCTAAGAATAATTTATATCATAACATTAAATAAATATACCTGTCACATCTGAAAAGGAAAGGCTGACCCTACTCACCGTTACATTGAATGTGTGGAAATGAATAAATAAATAAACTATGCCCCAAACTTCTTAAAATAATTAATTAATGATCCTAGAAGTCTGCAAAATGGTTTCCGAAGATAATCGAAATAATTTATTGGGTTTAAAACTTGATATTTCCAATGATTTATAGTATAACAATTACTTTCTATAAAATATAACCTGGTAATGGCGACAAGCATTCTCTTAAATTCACCTAGCGTTATCAAATCTTATCAATTCTTCTGCATTAATTTTGTTTTTATAATAACTTTTAAATGTCAGATATGAACAAATTTTCTTATCTATATAGTATCATATGTATAGGTATCATATGATTCAATGAAATAAACAGACGTCACTATAATTTCCAACTTTTTCCAGTCTACCAAAAGATTGATAAGTTCTTAATCTCACCTTGATAAAATTCTATTAAGATAATAGTTATTCTATAAATAAATTTAGAAATGATGTCCCATTTCTTAATCCAAATAACCTATAAGATTGTCCAACTTATCTTCAAAATTAATTCTAAATTAAAAAATTGGCAATCTTATCAAAATTTCACATTTATTGCAAAAATTCCTCAAATGAAACGCCTTTCAATTTTTTTTTTGCAATTCATTGCTTTTTTAGACTAAATAATCTTATCACAATTTCAGTTTAATTAAATGAGATACTTGAACACCTTTTTAAAGACTTAGATAGAATGTTAAAAATAGATTTTAAAATTATCTAGAATTCGTCTAAAAAATTGTTATAAATTATAAAAGAATTAGAAATGTTAAATATTTGATTTGATTGGCAATATCATAAGTACCCGAAATAATATTATGGGTATAAGTTTTCTATGTTAAGTTCTTTATATTTTAAGTAATTAGGTTCAAATAGATTAGATTACATTTTAATTTTATTTGAGTTCGTATTAATTTTTTTTTTTTTTTAAATTAAAATTTCCGTTTTTAAAGTACTTATTGTAATCAATTAATGGATTTTCCCAAAAACTTAAAATAAAACTTATCTAAAAATAGAATTTTAAAACCGATTGACGCTAATATTATTAATAAAATAGTCAAATCATTAATAAAAATATAAAATTAAGTCGTATATAATTTTTGTTCGTAAAAGTATTCTTGAATAGGTGGCAACACTTCAATCAATTGATTTAATCACCTGATTAATGATAACAAAATATTATGGCACACGCCTAGCAACATTTTGATTTTTTCCGCCCAATTCAAGTTTTAATTAGTTTTTAGGTTCTGCAGAATGAAAAATTATGAATGAAAATATTAAAAAAAAAAAAATGCGTAGTTACGAATTAACAAATAAGTTTAAACGTAAGTAAATAAATAATGGATAGAATAATTTATTACAATTATTTTTCTGTAATTTATTGTTAAATGTTTTATGGAAAATCACCGTAATAAAATTAATTATTTATTTTATTAAACTAATTAAAATTTTGACATGTGTTTACATGGAATTGTTTTTTTTTGTTAAACGTGAGTGATAGCAGTTTAAAGATTAAAAATACGATATGGAGGTATTAAAATTGGGCTCGTCCAGGTGAACAAAGCCTTGTAAAATTATTAAATCGCTTATAGAACGCTTAAATCGTTAAGCATAATTTTGCCACAGGGTTTATTTCAGCGCTTCACGTCACTGTTTGCTGCATCGAACTGAACTCATGGTTTTTATAAAGAAAGTTTTTCATATAATTTAAAATTTTGACAATTCCTTGCCTTGGTCCTTGATAGTTGATTATTTTTTAACAAAAACCGGAGCCTAATTAATTCTAAAGTAATGAAGCTAGAAATATGTATAACTGCTACAAAAGTTTTAGAACTTTACCGAATTCGTAGCCTTCGTTGACTTATCATTAACTTCAATTTCAATTTGTGAGGTACCCTATATTTATTTCTAAGCATGTTACTCCGAATAAAATTTTAAAGTTTTATCAAAATTTTGCACATTATGATTTTGAACAATTAGATGAGGGAGGTTTTTTATCACATATTATGTTGTTAGGAAATGTTATTGGAGACTCTAATCGGATTTTCAGGTTCTCGACCAGATTTTCTACAAAATAATATTTTCAATTAGGTCAAATATATAAAAAATAGAAACTTAATTCACTGAAACATATTTTCCAAAGGAAAGTCTTTAGTAATTAAATGATAGTCTAAATTTGCAAATGAAAGCTAAGAAATAAATTTTTTAATAGCATCTTTAATTTTTATTCCATTGCAAAATATTTATCCAATTTAAATTCTTTATACTCCTATATCAATAACTTTAAAATTCGGAATATAATTAAATAAAAATTATGTTAATAAAATTTAAATATCATCAAATATATTCTATTATAATTATTTATTTATTGCATTTTAAAATGCCTTTTTATTATTCACTGATATTTAATTTAGAACTTTTTATTCTTAAACTCTACTTAATATTTAATTAATTTATAATTAAATATTGTAAATGATTTTTAATGTATTATCTTTTACATATTCTACATCAATATTGTCCACCATACAAAATCATAAACAGATGTACACAGGTGTGCGCTTAAAGTCTTCGTGTCTATGAGTTGAGTCTAAATGAATTTATTAAAATTTTACAAACTTATTCTTTTGTTTAATTTTTTAAATTCATGTTTAAAACACTAAATTTAACATAAATTTAAAACTAATTTATTTTATTTAATTCTAAGTGTAATATTACTATGTGAGAACTAATTACAAAGGCAAAATTTAACCTATTTTTGTCTTTAAGTATTACTAACCTAATTCTTAACTCATTTAATTAGACTTAATTAATTAGAATAATGTAAAATTATAACATTTATCATAATGCATTAAGACTTATAGGAATATTCATGAAATTAACATTTTAAATATTATTTTAATATAAATATGTAAAAACTGCATTTAAGTTAGTATATCAATTAGTGTAATCTTAAACATAGATTTGTATTCTTATTGTTTTGCAATATTTCATAATATTGCATAATAAATGCATAATTCTGTGTATTTTCCATTCCATTTTCCACAAAACTTCATTAAGTCTAATAATTTGTTTTTCAGAAATACGTGTAATTTATTACTAAGTATAGAATACTTGTAATTTATTACTAAGTAGCTATTTTTAAAATGATACGTAATAAGATCAATAAAAGATATTAAACAACACCTATCTATTTTCAATAGTTACAAGTGTTTGTTTCTTATCACAAGTTTCGAAAAACAATTGTTATTTACTTATGAATTATTACAAAAATATAATTTCAAAAGTTAGGATTGTTATTTTATTTTTAAAACATTTAGTAATCTTTTAATATGAAACGATGAAAAATGTCAAAAGTCACTCATGAATAGCTGCACTTGATTCCTAAAAAATCAAATCAATCGAAGCTTTTCGGAACTCAATTTTAGGTTGTTTTCAGATTTTGAAAATTATTTCAGTGATTTTAACCCCATTTCGTGATTACCTATAAAAATTTTTATAACTGAACTTAATAAAATGAACGTTTGTATGAAAATCTTTAAACTCAATTTTAAAGCATTTAGAATCGCTTATCGTTTTTTTCAGGGGTTTTACGTTATTTCATGATTTTTTCCAAAAATTGTATTTTGCATACAAAAGCGAATTGATATTTAGCCATGGTTATACTAAAAAATATCTTGTTAAGAGAACTTTAAAGTTTGATAACCACAATTTCAAAAATTTCAAAAACATTTTCAATTATTGAGTTACACTTGTACGTTATACTTCAAAAATAAACAAATTTTAATGGGTTTTTTTAAAGTGTTATAATTGAATATTATAAATTAATAAAATTCCAAATAAAATTTAATTTGTCATAAAAGCCATGATTTCATTATTAAATTTTCAAGAAACAAAACTTTGAATTAAATTTTCATTCAAAATAAACGTGAATCCAAAAAAAAAATTGTAATGACGTCAATTTGATAAATTGGATTTTTTGTTTTTGTATTTTTCCTTAAATGTGAATCACCTGCCAAATGTAAACGTCATAAAACAACTATATAATTTAAAATAAACAACTTATAATTTTCTATTTAGTATTTTAAATTCTATTTGAATAATTTTTCTGATTTTTGATTTTGTTTGGTTTTTTTTTTTAATTCAGACATCTAAAGTTCAAGATTAAACCATATTTTGTTTTTTTTTTTTAAACTTCAGATTCTTGTACTAGTATTATGAAATGTATTGTCCATTTATTATATAATAAGTTATCACAACTTTAAAGAATAATTTAAAATTTAATAACTTGTAGAATGAAAGATTCACTATCCGTTAGGCGTTAATATGCTAAATTAATTTTAAAATGTCATAAATTTAATGTCATTCACAAATCATAAATCACAAATTAATTATTACAATTAACTTTTAATTGTTTTTACATTTTATTGTAATATTGTGAATTCTTTATATGTATTACAATTAACTCTTAATAAATGTCAAATAAGGGTAAATAAACTATTAGAAAATTTTTCAAATATAATAAATACCATGAAACTATGAATAATGTATATTTTGTAAAAAAAATTTTTGAATATATTATTTGGAAGTTATAACAGTAGGTAGGGTTTTTCACCTAATTGATAGAAATTATTTTTTAAAAATTTTAAATATTGTATATTTTAAAGTATTATAAAAAACGTAATTGTTTCAATTTCATAAATATTTATAAATTTTTTTTGAAAATTTTTTTATTTTATTTATTTTCTTAGATTCATAAATAATAAATCATCAACTTCTAATAAAAATCGAACTTCTAAGAATCTAAAGCAACTTCTAAGTATCGAAAGCAATATTTTATAATATTTTCAAAATATATCAAAATGGTATCCATAAAAATTACTGACATGCAAAATCGATTGAAGCAAATTTGTATCTATGATTCTAAAGTTAAGAAAACGCTCTTATCTCAAATCCCTTCATTTTATAAATTTGTATTGATTTGGGTTCGACATCAAGTTTTTACTCTTTTTGCAGAATAAATATGTGGTACTTTAAAGATTTTAATATTGAAATATGTATTAAGAAATATAATTAGGAGGGAGGTTTCAGCTATAGCAACAAAATCAGGATTTCGATTATATTTTTTAAGCGAGGGTTTCCAATATGTATGAAAATAATGATTGGGAAAAGTTTAAAAGTTTTGATACCCAATTTTTGGTTACTATACCTTTTTTTTTGTAAATTGAGCTAAGAATTAAAGAAGAAGAAAGTTTTAATACCCAATTTTTGATTACTATATCTTTTTTTTTGTAAATTGAGCTAAAAATTAAAGAAGAAGAAATAAGATTTCCAAAAACGGAATTTTAATAAAACGAGATTGTAAGATATAAGGTTTAAAAAAAATTAAATTTTGATAAAACGAGAATTTAAAATGCTATATTATTTTCAGATACGAGTATTTGTACCCTACCTAAAATATTAGTTGTCTAAATAGTATATCAAATAACAGACACGTGGCATTTGAAATTTAAAAAAAAAAAACTGGTTTGTAAAAATTAATACCATCTATGTCTTAATATTATTTAAAAATTTTTTACTTAGATTTCTGTTTAAGTTATTGGTTTTTTGTATGTAATTAAATTAATTTCGTCATTTAAACGCTAAATTAATTTGACGAAAAAACATAGTATTGGTTGACACCTGTCAAAATGGTACATGGCATGCGTCTAACTAGAATAGATTCAATAGAAATGTTTGAAATTGTTAATTGTGATACTATCAGGTCTATAAATACCTTATGGCGAGAAAAACCAACTATTTATGTCTCTTTTCCAGTAGTGAAATAATAAATAAAAAAAACTCTTTAAAAATTGTTCCTAGGTAATGATAAGAGTTTTATGTCATGCTACACGATATTAATGTGTTATAATTTACATAATATAAAATTGAAAATAAATCAAAAGAAAAGTGAAATTAATTCATGAGTGTAAATAAATAAATAATAAGTACCTATACATATATTTATGATAAAATAATTAAATAAAATTACATCATTTCAATAATTTGTATTATTATATTATTATTATTATCTAGAAGTCATATGCTTTTTAGCATATTTTCAAAAGATTTTGTAAAAAAAAGCTTATATAGTTTGACTGTGTTCGTCTGTCTGTCTTTCCGTCTGTCCATATGTTTACAAAACCTTTTACACTATTTGAAATAGAGAGAAGAAATTTTAACCAAAGGTAGGTATTGCAAAAAAAAATAATTTCATGGCAGAATTTTTTTCTGTAGCCCATTACGAAGCTGTAACCCTCCAGATTGTGAAAAAGTTCTATATTTAAATCATTATAACAAGAATTCTATTAGGTTTATTTTCAATCTGAAAACAGTAAAAGACTGCTTCTTTTATAAGCTGTATTAATGTAGAAATGCAGATTCATAGCGTTAACATGCGGTTTTAAAATTTCAAAACTCAATTTTTGCAAATTTTTTTGCCTCTTATATTTTCTGAACCGCTCAAGCTATTAACTTGAAATTTTAGGTCCTCAGAAATTAGTAATAGTCGCTGAAGAAAATTATTTTGTCACGCCCCCTGTTTAGGAACTGTTAGAGGTCGAAAATTTAAATTTAGCTATTTTTAAATATCTGTAACTTGAACATCTGTCCAAGGGGCCCTTAAAATTGAAGAAAGAGTCTCTTAGTTTTAACTATTTATTCTTAGATAATAAAATTCTAAGAAAAACTCTAAATTTTAGAGGTAGTCGCAATTTAATTCCTATAACCTCAAAATTTTGAAGGTGGGTATAATTTTGAGAATCAACATGAGTTTGCTTAGAAAAAATTTGGGAATCCTCGCCATTGATGAGCTTTTAAGTCATAAAAGATTCCTATATAATTTTGTAAATTTGTTTTTTTAAAATCCCTCGGTTTTTTTCTTCACTTGTTTGTTTATATAGATTGTCATAATATAATTTAAATATTTAGAGCTTATCGACAGACGATAAGTGAATTATAAAATTATACTTTGGCGTTTCATAATAACTAAATTCTTGGAAATTTCTAAATTTTACTAATACAATTAATCCGTATTATCAATATTATATTTTGTTTCAAAAAGGGCATACATAGTTTCAATTTAGCTTAAAAGTTAATAGTTAAGAGTTTTATTGCTTAGCTTTACATTTTTATGAAAAGATATGACATATTTAAATTAAAGCCAATGTAATTCGAGAAAATTATACTATTTTTTTTAATTGCTTTTTACAATGGAATTTAATTTTCAAGTTTAAAAAATTCTTTTAATTACAATACTAGTGTAATAAAATTTATTAATTGCACCAAATTAAAAAAAAATTCTATTACATAAAAGTTCAATTACATTATTTGTCAGTTTATTGTTGTCAGTTAAAAAATTTTTTAATTATGGAATTTGTTATCCAATTCTTAATTATTGGAAACAAAATTATAGAAAAGCTGTTCACAAATATATTTAAGTTTTTTGATTTAAATTTGCAAATAAAATTATTAAATAGTTTAATTTAGTTGTCCGCCTGTCCTTTAATTTTGAAATTAGTTCCGCTTCATTATTAATAAATTAATAATTATAAATCATTAATATTTATTTATTTTATATTAAGTACATAAATGGTTCAGGTAGGCGCTGTTTCTAATTTGAAATGTTTACGATATAAATTTTAAAAAATATTTTTTTTTTATTAGATATGAATATAAAGGTTTGAACAGCGGACCCCTTTGGTCGGATATATCATTAATAAAAATCTAGATAAAATACGTATTGCAACTTGGAAACCTAATGGTGTCCTCAATAAAAAACATGAACTAGAAGTGTTCTTAAGATCTTAAAATATTGATATATGTCTGCTATCAGAGACTCATTTAACAATAAACACAAAATTTAAGATTCTAGGTAATGAATGCTATAAGGCAGTTCATCCTAGTAATCACCCGAGAGGAGTCAGTGTAATTCTAATAAAGGGCACTATAAAGCATTAGGAAGAATTCAAAATTGGATCTGAAGAAATCGAACTTTCTATGATAAAAATTTCATCTACTAAACAAGATCTTAAAGTGCAGTATATTGTCCACCAAAATGCCATATAAAGAAAAATATCTTTAAAGAACTTCTAAATGTCAAAGGACATAAATTTGTGCTAGGAGGTGATTACAATGTCAAACATACATACCTATGAAGTTAGGTTTTTGAGAAATTTGGCTACCTTCCCCATTGAAGGGCCATTAGAACTTTAAAATAAAAAATTTACTGTTTTTATAAGTAAGCAGTAACTTAGTCACCAACGTATATATTTCCTTAATTAAACGTTAATATTGAAGCTTTAACATTATATTCTGATAAAATACTCAGTATGAAACACTATATTATTTTGAAAATGTGCGTTTTTAAAAACCCTTGGTTTTTTGTCATCACTTGTTTGTAATTAAAAACGGAAAGTTGTTTTATTGAAATACAGAAGTGTTTAAACAGACAAGTCCTGCAAAAATTAAGACAAAGAATAATTTTGAGATTTAGCATTAAATTAGATAAATTAAACGATTTTCTTTATTTTGTATTTTAAGCGAATATTAATTAAAGATATATCCACTTAAACTGAACTTAAGCCTCTTCAAACCCAGTTTAATACAATTCTACAAATTTAACTTTTTAAATTATTCTTTTTAAATTTAATGCAACAAATGTTTGATAAATATTTTAAGTTTACCGTATATTTCAAAAACTTTAATCAGAATATTTTTATATATTTTTTTCCAATTATATTTCAGGATTACATTGTTTCAAAATTTTATTTTTTTAAATCATGTTAAATACGAACAAAGAGTGTATTGATATATTTATTAAGAATTTTGTATTTTCAGCTGAATTTATTAAATTCTATTGAAGTTTAAATTATATACTTGTATTTGTCGATTCTGATTCGATCCACACTTTCGAATCCATATCTATTCCCTATTCCAGAGAATGCTTCACAAAAAAAATGTCAAATAAAGTATACCATTTTGACCCATTCTCATACGGATATAAAAATTGACAACAATTTATTACAAATCATTTTGTAATAAATTTTAAATTAATTTTTATTAATTTTTTATAATCGTTTATTTCGTGTTTTGAAATAATCGATATTAATGATTGATGAAATTCAAATTTATTGATTTAGTCATATTATCTTTATCCGTATATTTTATTATGTAATTTGGCTCTTCTTTCAATAAATTAAAGTCGTTAATATTAAATAATTCACAATTAAAATTTTTTTTCTGTTCCAATAATCTGAAAACGAAAATTGCAAAATTGAAAATACATAGCATTTAATAGTTAATTTTAAAATAACTTTTTTAGACCAAGACCAAAACATATAAACATGGATATGGTTTTTTTATGTGTCTTGCGGTGGAAAGAACCTTTTATTTAACTATTTTTGATGTAATGAAAGTTTTGAATACAATGGTTGGCGGATTAACGAGTGATCTCTTGTTTCATTGTGAATTATAAAATTTTATCAAATATTATGAAAAAATCTTTAAAAACATTTTACTAATTGGGATATACTTCCGGAGAGGGGTTGTGAGCTATCAAGATGACGTCATCACATAACGGTACTAAATATCTAAAAGTTCCCGAATATATATACTATTAGTGGCGATGGCGAGGGCATGATATTGTCTTTCATAAACATCTTGTTTCATCTGAATCGGTGCTACCGTTTTTGAGATATTGCAATTTCAAGTGGAAATTTAAAACAAAAATATTGCTACAATATTGTAAGATATTGGTTCCAGTCTATTGTCTTACAGTAAAAATATAACATTTTAATTAAAATGCTACAAAATCTTAGGAAATTTTTGTAATGCATTTTCGACCACTAGATGGCGCCATCGCCACTAATAGTATATATATTCGGAAACTTTGAGATATTTAGTACCGTTATGTGATGACGTCATCTTGATAGCTCACAACCCCTCTCCGGAAGTTTATCCACTAACTGAATCCTGACTGAGTACAAGGAAATTGTATATAAATACAAATGAACTCGATATAAAATAGTTAAAATACTTCGAAAAATGTAAATACGTGTATAAAATAATGAACAAGAAAATGAAATCTCCATTAACAATTTTAACAAGAGAAAACGTGCACAACTACAACACTAGACATAGAGGACATCTTGTGGTACAGCAACTACAACTAAAAAGCTTAAAGGAATAAATGGTAGTGCAATAATGATGTTTAACACTTTACCTATCCAAGTAAAATGCAGTCAAAGCTTACATGAATTTAAAAATAGACTTAAGAAACATTTAAAAAGCCTTACAAATTAAACGTTGCAAATATACAAATTGAATACAGCAGTGCACTTAATAAGGAAACACCTTAAATAATTTTAGTTTTTTATACACAATTTTTATGTAAATTGTCTGAAATTAATAAAAAAAAAAAAAAATTAACTATTCCAATTATGTTTTAATCATAAGTAAATTTATTTGAATAATAATGCATATTATAATTTGCACGAGCACTTAAACACTTGCCTTCCAATATTCTTAATTTTCCCATAACATTATATCATATTGGATATGCTGTAGGTTTAATTTATTGATAAGTGATAAGAAACTTTAGTTTTATTTTAAAAAGCTTTTTTGACTGATAAAAAGTTCACATGATTTTTTTGCATATGATTTATTTAAAACTTTTGTTTAATTGTTTGAGTACCAATTATTATGCACTATAATTTTTGAATAATTTAGAATTTTAAAAATAATTTTTAGAAGTAAACTTATGAAAAAGTATTAAAAAATTAGGATAAATATAATAAATAGTATCTGACACTATAAAAAAAAACTCATCAAATGTTTTGAAATTATTGTTAAATTAAAAATTTTAAGCTTTTGAAATTTTTTGTTTTTTTTTGAAAATTATTAAATTTTTTCTGTAAAAGCTTTTCTTATAAAAGTTTCATTGATAAAAATATAAAAGAATATCTCATGATATAAATTTGTGTCATATAGAAGGAAAAGCTTTTAAATAATGTTTTGTTATTTCATGAAATTTCCGATAGAAAATATTTATTTATAAATTTTAAAATAAAATAATTGCATAACTTTAGGATGGTAATATTTTGTTAATTTATTAATATAAGAAAATTACATTCGCTTTTATTGCCAAATATTTTTTTTTAAAGAAAATATAAAAAAAAATTAAAGAAAATATAAAATAAAAATATTGAAAAAAGATATTTCAAATTTCTTGACAAGTTAGGAAACTTTTGAGCTTAATATAATTAAAGGAAACTATGCTTAATTCCATTATATTAGTTTACAATCAAAATTATAATAAAAAAAATTTAAAAGTACCTAATAAATAATTACCTATGTTATAAAGTTATCATTATATGATAGAATATTTTTAAATTACAATAAGATTTATTCTCCTCCGTAGCCTAGGTGGTTAGAGCGCAACCTTGCAATCTAAACACTGTGGCAGTCCCGGGTTCGAATCCTGGTGGGAGATACCATATCCAGTAAAATTAATAATTATAATAAATTAATATATAATAAATTATAATATAATAATTCTATACCTAAAAATATAATAATAAATAATTAGTAACAAATAATATAAAAATATACCTATAATCGTGTTTCCAGCTATACTCTATAATCTAATAATTAATACTGAATAAACAATAACCTATATGTAATTGAACGACAATGTAATTGCAACTGTCATATGCAATTACAATGGCAGTACGCACCTAACAACATGACACGGTTTCTCTACTTGACCGATAGATGACACTAGGGAAGAAATTAAAAAGCAACATCTTGTAGATAGATTACAGTAGACCAATCATTTACTTAATTGAAAAAGGAAAAAACGATTCGAAACACAAGGCAGAGCCTCGATAAGAAAAAGCAGATGGAGATGCCTAGTAGATATCCTATGCTCCCAAGAGGAGTAATAAGGACAAAAAAAAAAAAAAAAAAAAAAAAAAAAAAAAAAAAATTACAATAAGACTTTAAATGACTTTAAAATATTGTTTGGCTGTAGCATTATATAAAAATAAATATCAGTAATTGAAAATATAAATATAATTTTATTTATTGAAGATAGCTATTAATATTTAAAAAGTTATAATACCTATTCAAGTACTTATAAGTACTTATCCATTTGATCAGATGTAATAAATTAGCTAGTTGATATTTCATTAATTAGGTATTAAAATTCATAAAAATATTAATTTATGAAACCTACATAAAACATATTTTGAATTGATCATTAATTTTGACAATAAATTGACAATTAAATTGACAGATTTTTTTTGTAAATAAATTACCTACATATTTTTATATTGAATTAAAACATCATAATCTGTCTGAAAGTCAATGTCATAAAAGCATTAATCGATTTTATCATTGTTATCTATATAATCAAATTATTTTATATGAAAATGGATATATATATATTATATATGTATGTATATACTTATATTTTGCACTTGATAAAACTGCCAAAGTAAAACTAGTAAATTGGCCATGAGAAAAAAAGAGGTGACGAAATACAACTTCATAATCGGTTTATCATCATGAATCACTAAAATGTTTTTAAAATTTTTTTTGATTTTTTCATCAAATATGAAAATTTTTAATATAATTTCTATTCAATAAAATTTATAATATTGAAAATGGATCGGCAAAAAAAAAGTAAATAATGAAATTACACCTTTTAGGTTTATAATACACAGTCATTCGTTAGGAATTGTATTCAAAAACATATAAAGGAAACAAAATACCCTATAGGTGATTAAGTATAAAAATCCTACACATAGACAGCAAATTGACAGTTAAATCAATTGTTTAAATATCCAATAAAATGAATTAATAATGTTTCAATCTGGCTGTCAAAATAAAACAATTACGCAATCAATCAAATACTAAATTTATCAAAAGAATTGTATAATTTCGATTGAATA
The DNA here is from genome assembly GCA_963082915.1 of Dolichopus griseipennis. Taxonomy (NCBI): domain Eukaryota; kingdom Metazoa; phylum Arthropoda; class Insecta; order Diptera; family Dolichopodidae; genus Dolichopus; species Dolichopus griseipennis. The sequence goes on from OY720442.1 coordinate 113,102,617, forward strand.
TCCTATAGTACTATAATGCAATATTTTTTCAATAAAAGATAATCACCTATTTGTCAAATAATTTTTTTCTTAGTTATTTTTTCTTATTCAATTTATTCCTGATTTAATACTGATAAAATGCTCACAAAAACATGTTCAAAAATGCTTTGTGCAACTTGTTTTATTTTTCTCAAAAAAATATTAAAAGAAAGTGAAAGTAATCAATGTCGCTTTAAGTGAATCCTAAAATATTCAAATGCATTATAGTAGCTACAGTGAGAGTTAAAATGATGTCAATACCTTTAATTTGTAATTTAGAAATTTTGTGATTGGAAATGATGGAAATTTGTTTTAAATTTAAGTGATGAGTTAACTAGACGACATAGGATCAACAAACTAACTGTGCATTTCAGTTGCATAAAATACTAAACTATAAAAAGCGGATCATGGCTGGCTGGCACTTTCATGTGAAAGGCCCAGGTCCTAATCCCAATGAAAGTGATTAAACTTTTCTGAAGTTCGACTCGACTCAGCTACCATTCGCCATTGGGTTCGAATTAATGGCTTAATCAATAATTAATAATTATATATCTTAAATAAAAAATACATTAATATAACAATACAAACAAATGCAAAATATAAAGAAATAATTTAATTGAATAATATAACTCACAGATAAAGAATACCATATAACTCCAATACAAAATATTACAATATAAACAAAAATAGAATTGTATCGTTAAAGGGCCTAGTACCATCTCATGTTTAAATTGTATGTGGAATCATTAAGAACAACTCTAATAACACGAATATAAAATGACCGCCTGTTCCAACATGTACCTATGGTATAGACAGGCTTATTAGTCTAACAGTTGAACAGTTTAAAAAAAAATGTGAGTTAATGATATTAATTTTTACTACTAAGTAAATGATACTTTAACAGCTTTAGTGAACTTTGAGATGGCACAGGATTAACAATTTGAAGCTCACGTGGATAAAATTGTATCAGTGGAAAATATAACATAGTTAAACATCTGGCAGCAGATAACTCGGCTAATGAATCGCTAATAACAGAATTTATTTGGATAAATTGAGTATTAATTATTTTAATTCAAGTGTAGGCTGTCCGAATCTTTTTTATTAATTATTCCAACACAGGATTTGTTTTTTTTTACACGTTTTTTAATCAAATAAATATCCACGTATATATAGTATTTAAAAAAAACCTATAATTAATTTTTTTTTGTAAATAGTTGCTATTTTTAAACAAAAAAATTTTTGTGGTGCAATGGAACGAACGGAACTAAATATTAATTTACATGACAATGTCGAGAAATCAATAAATTGGTATTTCCTTTTTTTTATATATTATTTTCCATCTCTTACTTATTTAGATTCCAGATTTTTGTTTTTTAATTGCACTTGATATGCAACTTCTTGATAGTTTGAAGCTATATCATGTTAAACAAGTTTTATACTGTATAACTAAGAAAATTGTTATACAAAGTGTTAAATAAAATATTAAAGTTAGTGAGGTGAATAAGCGAGAAAAAAAGAGTCTTGAAGACATTTTGTACTCGTTTTGTTTTGTTCATTTTTTTTTTTTTTGCTTCTTTAAATATCTGGAATTAAAATCATTATTACAAGTATTGTTTTTATTTCATTGTTGAATTTTTCCAGTTATTTGTTTTTTTTTTTTATTTGGAAAAAAATTTCAGGAAATATTTTAAAACTTGCTTATTTGAGATGTTCGTTGAGTATTTGTTTTATTTTTTTAGATTTTTAATTGAATATTTTGTAGAGTTTTTGTAATTTTTCTAAAATGTATGAGAAAATATTAAAAACCTAATTAGTTAAATAAAGGAACCAATAATAATTACTTAAATATTAAAGTTAGTTTTTCTTGCACCCTACTGTAGAGAACTGCTTAAATTTGACATTTTCCATAGAGTGGCAATCAATTGTACTTTTTGTATTATAGTTTTATACATTACTAAGCTAAGAGCTTTCGAGTATTTACTCAAAAACTTAAAGCTTAAAAAAATACAAAAGTCAAATTAATTTTAAATTTATTTTTCTTCCGCACAAAAGTAATTTGACAGATAACATTTGTTTTGATTCAAATTGACACTTAATTTGACAATTTAGCTTTAAAATTTAACCTTAATGCTTTTTTACATTTTTTTTTTTTAAGTGCTAACTGTTAAAGGTTAAAAATCTATCTTTATATGTGCATGTTAGAACATGAATAAAATATTTTACTTTTATTATAAGAATTGATCTAAATAGTTTCCACATACAATTTAAACATGAGATAATTATTTTTTATGTCATTAATTTGAACCCTATAGCGAATGGTAGCTGAGTCGAGTCGAAAACCAGAGAAGTTTTGAAAATCAGATAAAAGTTTTTTTTTCACTTTTACCAAGAATCCAACCGGGGCCTTCGAATGAAAGATCGACACTCAAACCACTGTGCTATTCAGCTATTGATTTTGAATTCAAATTAATTAGCATAAAATATTATTAACATTTTTACAAATATATTTAAAAGTTGACATTTCAAAATGTATTTTTAAAAAATCAATTTTGGTAAAAATACAACAAAATCATATTGATAATTTTAATATACCAAATTATTTATAGAATTAACAACATATATTATAATATGAAACAATTTATGGTATTAATCTGTGATAATTTCATTAGAATGCAAAATTTTCACCTTAACTAGTACAAAATGGTTTAACATATAAAGTGCCGATGAATATAAAAGACGTTCCAAGTAACATTAAATCTCAAGATATTTTTAATAATAATCCAAAAATTTTCATAACTTTAAAATAAATTATTTTCTGTCTGTAAGCTATTAAAACTTCAGATTATTTTGATATTAATAACTAAAAAATTAGTATTGATATTTGATAATCGGTGTCCTGGTATGCTAAGGTACTTTTTCTCTTAATAATAAGTAAAAAATTAACATCTATTTGCCTATGACAATTTGTCTCGAACACACTATTTAATATGCCAATTAAGTTAAACCATTGGGTTTTTTTTACAAAGTTCACTATACTTTTCTAGCGGAAATAGTAATTAATTATTGAGTGAATAAATTTACAGCATATCGAATACTACAATGTATTACAAATGCAAAACCGGAAGGCACATTAATCTCCTGACATACAATATTAAGTTTGTAGGATTTGTCTTTAAAACCCAATAGCTAATTAATAAAGTAATAAAAGCATTCAATAAAAACTTAAAAACCCCTTAGGCAATTATATGTCAATAATTGAACTTATAAATAATCCTAATTATAAATTCATCTTACTTATCAACAACATTTGGATATAAAAATTAATCATTATTATGTAACATGTAATTTTCTAGAATTTGATTTATGTTCGAGAAAGAAAGATTTTTTAATTGAATCACGTTTATATCTGAAGAATTCAAAAAGAAAATGTATCTTGTAAAAAATTTTATTTAAAAACAGAAATGCATATAAAATTTAATGAACAAATTAAGACATTTATTTTCTTACCGGTTTTCTATTCAATAGATACTTCCCTTCTTTTTAAAAAAAAAATGATTTGAAAACTTTGATACCACTGTTTCATATAATTTAAAATAGTAATAAAGAAAAACTTGTGAATCTAGACAATTAGTGAATTAAATAAGATACTTAAATCTCTTTAATACATCTTGTATGTTCAAAAGTGTATTATGACATAACATAACATACTTTGTTTGGTATATTTTAAAAAAAAGAAAATAGTTAGGTACTACTTATATACTATAAATCATAATTTAAAACCAATTGTACCAAATAATAAAAAACTATTACTAAAGATAATAAAAATTAATTATATTACTTAAAAACATGCTTGTTTAATTACTAAAAAAAAATAATATATAATTTTTCATATTTAAAATTGCTATTTAAAATGGAATAAAATATATATGAATGATACAATAGGTCTATTTTATAATGTATATTAATTCTGATATAATATTATAAGAAAAGTTAGATAATAACGTTTTTTCAATAAGAAAATATTTTTTAACCCTTTGAAGAGTACATGAATTTATTAATTATATTATTGGTACTGTTATAAATTTTTTAAAACAATATTAAGTTATAAGAGCTATTATTGCTCTAGTGTTTCATTATCACTGTGATCATATAAAACGTTAACTCACTAATAACCATATCAACTTTTTTACATTAATTTAATGGGTTTTTAGTATTTTTGTAACTCTAGGTAAGTTCAATATTTTAAATGTTTTTTTTTTTTTAAGCGCCAATTGTTCAACTGTTAGGTTAATATGCCTGTCTATACCATAGGTACATTTTGGAACAGGGGCTCATATTATATTCGTGTTATTAGAATTATTCTTACTGAATTCCACATACAATTTAAACATGAGAAAGGACTAAGCCTTATAACATGTAGATACATCTTAGATTTTCAATAGTTACAATTCTATTTTTTTTTGTTTATATTGTAATATTTTTGTATTTGAGTTACATGGTATTCTACGAGTATATCTGTGAGTTATATTATTCAGTTAAATTATTTGTTTATATTTTGGATTTGTTTATATTGTTATATTAATGTATTTTTTACTAAAGATATATAATTATTAATTATTTATTATGCCAATAATTTGAACTCAATGTCAAATGGTAGCTGAGTCGAGTCGAAAACCAGAAAAGTTTTTTTCATTTTCACTAGGATTCGAACCCGGGTCTTTCGTATAAAAGGTCGGAACTTAACCGCTGTGCCACGCAGACGTTCAAGTTTTGGAACTATTTAAAAGTCTTCTCTAATTAATCCCATAGCCAATTGTAAAAGAGTTATACGTTTGTTGCAATTCTTTATACTAATATGAAATTGGTGTACCACCATACATGCGAAATGCGCACTGAAATAATTGCAATTCAATTAAATATAAGATTTCTATTTTCATATGTATATATTTTGAAACGTTCTTTTAAATCTTTGAATACTCCCTATTTTAATATAGCTTGGGAACTTATTAATAGAATGGGAATCAAATTTGCGTCTCTTCATTAATAACGATTCCTCATTTTCACTTCTGCCGAAAGTTTTTAGTTTTTTGTAGTTTTCCAACTTTTTCCGTAAAATGTTTTGATTAATTTAAAGATGAGATTTTTATAATTACTGTACTGTACGAAAAAAGGCCCCAAATCAAAATGGTTTCTAATTTCCCAAAATCTAAAGTCCTTAAAGCGTTTTAGAGTTGGTTTCAAAGTCAGAAATCCAATAATTTGTTAAATTTAGGTTTGGGGATGGCAGTCTCATTATATTAAATGCTATAATAGGGATAGAAAAAACACATTATATCTCAAATATACTGAAAAAAATTATTTTAGGGACTTTTTTCATATGCAAGAGTTCCCAAAGTACAATTTTCTAAAAGTCCCCAAAGTACAACTTTGTAAAAGTTTCCAAATTTTCACCAGCTCTTAGCAAAATTTAAATATTCGATGATCCCCCATTACTAGCATTTTTAACAACATATCGTAGTAGCAAGTTCTCCTGCTATCGATATTTTTACCGACGTTTCCAATTACTTATCAAAGCTCCAATATAAACCCTGAATGCTAAATCTAATCATTATATAGTCAAGGCTGTATAGTCAAGGCTCAATATACATCTACAAGCCACAAAATCAGTTATTTTACTAGTTCAGTTATTAACTTAGTCCACTAAAGAGTTAATATGTACAATATTCGTATGAATTTCCCTAACGTACCAGCTCATTTATTTGCATATAATTTTAATTTAACATCATTTTAAATAATAATTTAAATTTTTTTTTTTTATTATTAAATTTAACTTTCAAGGTTGGTTACACCCAATCAAACATATTTTTGGGTCCATTTAACGCACAATATGATAAAAATACAAAAGTAAGTTGTTTTAAAATTAGATGTTGGATGTTATCTAAAATTATAATATAGTTCCTCATTTTTTTTTTAATTTAAATTTTTTTCTTAACTTAGTTTTTTAAATTTCTCTTTTGCCTCAGCGTTTTTTTTTATTAAAGAGGTAATAATTAAAAAAAGCGACTTAAAACTATGAAAAATAACAGTAACAACTTAAAATAAGTTAAACAGTGTATTCATAAAATAATGTGCGCATAATATTTGAACTTAAACCTTATGTTTTAATAAATTTCATTGTATTTCACTTTCTTACTTTACAGTTTACACTTTACAAAATTGTTTAAATTATTACGTACGTAGATACTGTGTATTTTGTTTTATTTTAATTTTTTTTTTTTTTTTAATGTTACACTCTCATTATTAACACTAAACATTTAATAATTAAATTTTCAGCAGGTTGTCTGTAAATAGGTATACAATAATAAAATGTAATTATAATAATTTTACTTTTTAACAGTTATTTTCTTTAACCTTTAGTTTTTAATTTGTAATTCCGTTATAAATGGGATTCGGTAACGATACCATATATTTAATTATTTTGATTTAAATATTTTGCGGAGTTGTAATGGTATTGAATATACTTTAGATAGTTTTATAATTTTATTTTTTAAATGTATTAAAAGAGTGATCATTTTGAGTATGGTTTTAATTTGGTGTCTTTGAATCTTAGGTTGCAATAGGGTTAATTTTGCATATTTTTCTGATTCTAAATTGATTTCCGTATTTTTAAAAACATAGTTACTTTTTTTTTACTACTTAAGCGTTAAGGCTTCGTATATTGAAAATATAATAGTTTTATAGTTTACGGTTAACATGTTTAACCCTAACAAAACTTAAATATATTTTAATTCCCTACATTACATAATTTATTCTTAAGTAGTAACAGAATTCCTAAACTTATCTATGGCAACGATCTTAAGTGAATTTTCGTTTATAATTTATAGAATACCAAACGACTCTTTAACTTGAAACTGAAGTATCCCAACCACTCCTCCAATTCATTCAAAACTTAAGGGACAAAAGGGATATAGGAAGAGGTGCCCTTCAAATTTGAAGGTTTTATTTTTATTTTTCAAGGAGCTCTGTTCGTTTGTCTTTGGTTCGATCGGAAGCTTCCAGAATCCGAACACATTGTCTGATTTCAACCATTTCCAATGCCCGTCATATTTTCTTCATTACTAACCTAGAATATAAATTCACAAACATAAATTCATTATTTTTGAGTTATTGTGTTTAAAGACGAAACGACGGATATCGCTAAATTGACTCAGGGTTGACGCTTAACAAAAATTGAAAATATTCTTTTTTTTTTATAAAAAATAAAAATTAAAAGTTGCGGATTCTTTTCCTTTACATTAAAGCATTGAAAGTGTTCAGAATTTAAGTGATAATAAGTGGATCTTAAAAAGGCACTCTATATCTTTTTGAAATCTATCCTATAAAAGAAATCCTTTTCCTTTTTAGCAAAATGAGTTTCAATTCCGCAATTGGACCTCCTTTTCCCTCCTTAGAACAGAATAATAATACAATTTCAAAATATAGGGCTGAAACTTTTTTACACAGTATATTTGGGGAATGCTGGGAAGCTTCATGCTTATTGGTTAAAAGGAAGGTATATTCATTCAATAAAACTATTATAAAGCCAAAATTAACTTTTAATTAAGTTTATAGACATTGCTCACATGATTCCAGCATTTTCTAGTGATAAAAAATTTTACTTCACATTAAAATTAGAGAAAAAAAATATTTCATTATAAGTATGCTAGATTTATTTTGATTAATGTAAAGTGTTTACATGTTACGCACTTTCAAACCAAACATAAATATAAATTATATAATACAATTAAAATATAAATATGTAGTTATTTAGTTTATAATTTCTTTTAAAGAATTGTGTAATTCAGTGTAAATAGAGTAATAATTATGACCAAAATAAGAAATCAAACAAATGTTTTATTTTTTAATTATCTGTTAAGTGTTTCAGTTCCTGAAACACAAATCAGATATACCAACTTATATACCTACCTATTTGAAACAAAACTTCATCGCATGTTATTTTTCGCATAAATATATTCGCATATTTTTATACTCGTGTGAATTTAATACAACTAGTTGCGGGTATATTTATATTGATCCTCCGTTTGTAACGTATTGATTTAAAAATGCTATCTTTCGACTCTAGAGTACCAAATTTTCAGAAGCAGCTACTCGAACCTGCTGCACAAAACTAACCAAATTTAACGCAAAATTTGATGATTAACCTAAACTACATTTTTGGCGTAATGATAATGTAAAAGGTGGATGACATCTTTTCGAAGCAATCGAACAAACTGGCTGGAATGCAATTGAAGAGACGGCTGATGTATAAAAATTAATTTATGGAAATTACAGAATCCTAGTTTCGTTTTTTTGGCGAAATTTATATGAGTCTATATTCAGCTAATTTTCCTTTTTTAGCTGAATATTTTGTTGATATATAATATATAACATGCTATAGATATGGCTTGAATATCAATTATACATACAATTCAATATTAAATCGTATTCATAGCTATTTTATATTTTTTCTTCTTGAATTTTTTTTTGTTATATTTTTTTTTTCAATGCATATTTTGTCTATTTTTTTATTTAAATTATATTATATGATATACCGACATATTCAATGTATGCGACAGCTATTTATATTATATAACTAGCTAATACCCGGTGCGCGTTGCTGCGCCTCTCAATGGAGGTTTAATTGAATTTGATGTTACTGCAAAAAGTTAACACAAAACTTCACACGTAAACTTTAATTCACATGTACATTTTAAAATGTGTGAAAGCAATCTCTTTAAAACGATTTTTCTAGGATTATTCTAGTAATTTTTGAAACTTTCTGTAATTCAAAGCAGTACGAACTACTTTCAAAATTTTGACGTAATTTACTTCCAAAAAATTTTTTTGAAAAATCGCAAGGCCGACTGTTAACAGACTCAACTCCATTTTCAAGTTGCTTCACACATATAAAATTTGAGGTAAACCGGTCAAATCGTTTCTACTTTAGAGTTAAGTAACGCAAAAATCTATTAAAAGCCACTGTGCCCCACTGGGTTAACGGAACTACACTTTCTCTTCGGACAAATCAGTATTGCGCAAAATTGGACGTAATTTGCTTCCAAATCACTCAACAAAATTTTTTTGGGGCTTTCTTTTTAGCCAAAACAGTACTTCGCAAATTTTGACAATATTAGCTTCCAAAATTATTTTGACCAACCGTCGGGCCGGCATGGGTTAACAAATTCCATATCTGTTAATAGTGTCAACTCAATTCTCACAGGGGAGCGTATACAAAATTTAAAGAAAATCGGTCAAACCGTTTTTAATTTAGAGTTAAGTATTGAAAAAACCTATAAAAATCTATTGGCCCCAATTGGTTAATGCAAGTCAATAAAATTTTTTTCTGGGTTTTCTTTTTAGCCAAAGCAGAATTTCATAAAATCGGACAAAATTCGGACCCAACATTTTTTTGACACCTCGTCGGCCCAACATGGGTTAATAAATTCCAAAACTGTTAATAGTGTCAACTCAATTCTCAAGGAGCATCACGTATACAAAATTTGAAGTCAATTGGTCGAACCGTTTCGAATTTAGAGTAAAGTATTGAAAAAACGTATTAAAAACCTTTTGGGCCGCAATGGGTTAATGGAACTCAACAAAATTTTTTTTGGGGATTTCTTTAACGGTAAAGCAGAATTTCGTAAGATCGGACAAAATTTGGATCCAAAATTTTTTTTGACCACCCGTCGGCGCGACATGGGTTAACAAATTCCAAAACTGTAAATAGTGTCAACTCAATTCTCAAGGAGAATCACGTATACAAAATTTGAAGTCAATCGGTCAAACCGTTTCGAATTTAGAGTATAATATTGAAAAAAGCTATAAAAAGCTGTTGGGCCGCAATGGGTTAATGGAACTCAACAAAAATTTTTTTGGGGCTTTCTTTTAAACCAAAGCAGAATTTCGTAAAATCGGACAAAGTTTGGACCCAAAATTTTTTTTGACCACCCGTCGGCCCGACATGGGTTAACAAATTCCAAAACTGTTAATAGTGTCTACTCAATTCTCAAAGAGCATCACGTATACAAAATTTGAAGTCAATCGGTCAAACCGTTTTCATTTTAGAACAAAGAAGTTTAAATACTTGCACCACAGCCCAAACTTGGCGGTCCGTTAGAGCAAAATTTTTGGGCCACGATTTCTTTCCGTACCCAAAAACCCCTATATACAAATTTTCATGAAAATCGGCTGGGCAGTTTAGGAGTCTGTTCGCTACATACAAACAAACAAACAAACAAACAAACAAACAAACATACAAACAGACATTCCCTTTTATATATATAGATTGAATCTAATCAAGTTTTTCTTCACAAGATCTATTTACGGATTAATTGAAATCTGTGACAAATTTCAACGCATAGGTAGGTGGGTACGCATAGAAAATATTTTACCAGTCCCTAAATTTGATTTTTAATTAAATTCCATACTAATTTGTATTAAATTATTGTGCAAACGGACGGGGTGGAGGAACGCCGATAGCTAGATCGATTTATTTTTTGATTCTAGTCCGATCTATAACTTTCAGTCTAGATATATTACTGCCTCAAAAACATAATGGCAAATTTAGTATACCGTTTTACCTACGTTCATACAGGTATAAAGACAATAGTTCGAGGACGCGTTTGCTAAGTTTGAAGTTATTAAGAAACAGTCTTCTAATTGTGTACATTGTATTCTAAATATTATAGTGGGAATGAATATTATACGTATATCAGATAGTCAACAAGCACAACTAATTTCCTCGTTTATTTTTTCAAATTTAATTTTAAATATTTATTAGGTTAGTGTATTCAATATTAGGTATTATTTTTAATTATACATTGTTTACTGTTATTTTATCAAATATGGTAATGAAATTGTTCATTGATATTTTAATATTAAAGACGGATAAATTAAAACAAATTAAAAACATTTTGTGGGATGTTTTGATGTCTATAAACACGGTCTGTAATATAATTTAAAATATGCGGCATTTTTTTTATAATAGGTAGATAGTATAAAGGAAATAATTTACTTGGAGAACTAAAAACTAGTTTAAAACATTTTCATTAGTACTATATATATATATATTTATATACATGTTTATTTATGTTTATAAAAATATATAACTCGAATATAATTTTGTATGCAGAACTGCGGTTAACTTCAAATTATTTAATTTGGAATATGTATAAATTGAAACCCAAACACGTGGTCAAAATTATTATCTGAGAGGGGTATAAAATATTTTAAATAGAAGATTATAAGATATTATAATTTCGTAGGTAATAATTTTGATTAGATACTCGGTACTTTTAACTATACTGAAAATATAAAGTACAAGGTTAGAATGCATCACAAATTTTTTTTCAATGACAAACTTAAATGTCAATTTTTTAATCCGATTAAATATTCGATGTCCGATAATATTCTTTACTATATATTTATTTTAAGTGTTAGCTGTTTAACTGTTTTACAATTGTCGGAACAGCTGCAACATATTATATTTTTTTATTTTAGAAATTGTTCTTAATGAATTCCATAATGAATTTTTAATAATTGGTTCATGTCTTTGGTTAAAAAAACTTGAAAATTACATTTTACGGACGCATTTCAATGAAAAGAATAACTGACGCCTAATACACTTTTGATGAAGCTATAATCGCCCCTCCTTTACTTGATCATTTAAAACCTTAAAAAAAACTGTTTTTATAAATTTGTCAATAGATGGTGCGTGAGGTGTTCTAGATCTCTAGTGTAGGCTTTTAGTCTTCTTAATGATTTTAAATGTAGACAATATATACTTAGGGTCTGGAGATTCCAGATGAGAGATCTTAAAAGTCAACTTTATTTTAATTTTTACCACATTGTAATAAGATTCATTAAATAATATTGATTTGACGTAATTGTGCTAAAGTATAATAATATGACATAATCATAAAGCGATTCATAAAAAGTAACGTTTAGAGTACGCACAAAACATCGATTCCATGCATAAAAAAATTACATAACATAGATCAATAATTTAGTTCATTAAAAAGACTGGATTAAAAATAAACAATATTACAACAAATTTAAGACCTGGATAATTTTAAATAATTATCATGTGAAAATGGTTATAATTAGATAATAACATTAATTACAATTTCAGCAATTCTAGTAGGTCTTTATAAATTTCATCACATTAATTAAATGTATTTAAAAAATTACAAACTTAACAACTTTTATTTTTTAAAATAATTTTATAATTTTACAATTTTCCCCCGATTGCTAAATTTAATGTAAATAGTTTTCTTTTTTCACTCATATGTCATTTTCTAGTGAAATTAAAAATTAAAAAAAAAAACAAAATGGAATTTCTTTCATAAAAGAAAATTGCAACTTAAAAACTCATGTGTATCACATAATATAACCTAAATAGGAGTTTTGTGAAATTTCTTTTTTAAATCTATTATAGTTTACTGAATTATGTAAGATCTCTTATATTAGTTTTTTATTAAGAAAATACCTAGCATTTTTAGAAATTAAACGTTTTAAATATAGTCGAAAATGAAACATTGTTGCGTGAAAATATAATAAGTTCATGTCTTTTTGCAATGACTTGTGAAACCATTTCAAAGAACCGAACAGGCAGACAGAAACGGCTCTTTAAAATAGCTTTCTTACTGAAGTCGTTCCTGAGATCCAATATAGGAAGAATAAGTAACCATAGATGTTACAACCTTTTTATTCCTTTTTTTTTAACCTCTTATTACTGTAAAACTTAAAAGTTCACATTTGTGTCATTAGTCTTCACAAGAACAAGAGAAAAAATTATTAGATTGCACCGTATATTTATTTAACTTAGGGTCGCAGAATATATATGTTGTATTCGTACTGATTTACTAATAAAGGGGAGACCGATATCGTTAAGTTTATTTTCTTCAAATATTATTCGAATTAATTAACAGGGTATTAATTAGAATCAACCTAATACCTGAGAAAAAACCAGCCTGTTATGGAAGAGTGTGTTAAATAGATAAGGCAATACAGATTCACTCACCAATTAAAATTTGATTTATACAGTTAAGTTAATGTGGCATCGCTTAGAGTTTTTTGAATATAGTATTTAGTTACCCCTTGAATGACGATGGCGCTGATGTGAAGTGTAAAAATTCGACCAAAGAAGAATTGGAATAATTAGCGTACAGATTGTAAAGACAAATTTAATGAAAATTAAAAACTTGTAGCTTTATTCTTTAAGTATGTAAAGTTTCCCTAACATTCTCCCAATCAGATCAAATTCTCTCAGTACACACCAGACAAAGTAATTGAGTTAAAGTCTTTTTGAAGTCAATTCTGTTCGTAGTCTTTCTGAAAATATAGGAGGAGTACTCACTTTATTATAAACCTATTTTAAATCCAGTTCTTTACATAGTAAAAGTTCCATGAATAGTGCCCCCTTCCTTAAGATCCCAGAAAAATACGTTAATGGTAAACAGTCACGGGCAAAACACTAATTATAAATGCATCCTGTTAAATGTTAATTAATTTATTACATTACCCCTGAAGTGAGTGTTTTTTATAATGTCTGTAAACCAAATTTTGTTATAATTTATAAAAAAAAATTAATTATGATACTAATTATTTTAATTTTAACCAATATTAACAAGATACTTAAGTACATTTTAAGTGCTTTGAATAATTAGTAATAATGTTCATATTAAACATATTTTTTTCTTAATATCATATTTATCTAATTAAAAAAAAGGTTATTTCTTCAACCACATTATAATGAAGAAAGTATATGTAGAAAAAAATGTTTATATATAATTTATTTAATTTTCTTAATATGTTGCACAACAAAGAAAAAAATACAAGAAAAAAATATTGCAAACTTAACACTGGAAATTAGGAACACATTATAATAAATTATTATATCATACATTTCCGTATTTCCGGAAATACTAATTCCTGTTAAAGAAATATAAAAACTTTGGAAAATACGTATGTACGAATACAAAAGATATACGTTTAACTTTAGATTTGCAGCTGGCATCAATAAGCACAATACCTGATTACAATAATATTATTATTTGCTTATTATTTTATAAAAAAACAACTTTGCTTCATGTAAATTTCTTTTATAGCGAAATTCAAAATTTCAATGGCACATCAACAGTTTTAAACTTGATTGTTATACTAATTTTCAACTACTGCTGCTACTGTAAATCTTAGACAATACAATACATTCATAAAAATTAATTATATTAAAATGTTTTATAATTTGAAGTGTTAAAATGTAAAATGTAAGAAATTAAAATGTTAAAATAAAAGACTTCATGTCAAGTGAAGAAGAGCTTAAGGGAAACTTGAGAAATTTTAATTAATATTTTCAATTCAAATTGAATGCATCATAATTTTTAAGTTGTCAATAAGAATTTCTATTAAACCTTTAATAATCATCGCTAGAAAAATATTTTAAAAAAGCCTTTATCAATTCTAATTCCTCAATATTAAAACTCTTTGCCTTAAAAATATTTTATTGAATATGAACATCAGATCTAACGGTAGATCCTGTCAACTCATAGAAGACAACCTGAAAGTTAACTCAAAAGTTAAACTTGTATTTGGCAGAACTTAATTTCAAACTCTGTTATAGTATAAGTAGCATTTTAAAATTGCCTTTGTCAGTTCCAATCTCTCAATATTAACAAACTCTTAGACTACAAGTCTAAATATTAACCAGCTCTTTTATCGTTGACTAAAAACTGAACATAACGCTCAGATTGAAGCTAGATCATTTAAATTTATTTTAAATACTTCCTTGATTTAACCATCTATAAAAAGAATATCTATTATAGTTGAACATCAAATCTAACGGTATATCCTCACAGCTCATAGAAAGTAAAATTCGGAAGATAACTTAAAAGTTAAACTTGTTTTCGACAGATCTGAAAAAGTACTTTTATCCTTGCCTCTTTTATTGTATTCTTCCATAATATTAGGACAAGTAACTGATGATAATTAAGTTATTCTCCAACTCTGCTTTTAACTAATAAGAATTTTTAGATTGTACATTTCTCTTAATGTCTATTGTTTGTTCAAAAACAAATGAAAAGTCAAATAAATTAAAATCTTAAATTTTCCCTGAATTACAGCGTAAAAATAAAAATACTTAAGAGAAGATTTCGAAAAAATTACGACGAATTATTAAGAAACAAAATAAAAACAAATAATTTATTATTTCAACTTGTATGGAATTTCCAAATTAATTATATAATTTTTTTTTATAATTTTGAAAGTGTGTTGACCATTTTTATAACAAAGAAAAACCAAAATGAAAATTTATAGAAAAACATTAAAATTTTCTTCAAGAAACAAACAAAGAAACTTGCTTCTAAAGCATATACATAAATTGTAAATAATTTTTCAAATAACTAACCACTATTTAATAAGTTGTATCCTCCTCAATATTTAAAATTTAATTGGTTAACAATTTGCACATATTGATTCAAATGCACATGTTTAGAAATTAACAGGTAACTTAAGTATATAGGATGTCACCAACTCGTTTTTTCAAACAGATGGCGCGGTGGTCAAATGTATATGCCTTTTTCTGGTATATTTCGAGTCTTTAATAAAATAGTAAACTAATGCTAATCAAGATTAACTTGAAATTTTGTCATTTTTTATCAATGAATTAAAAAATGTTACAATATAAAGTTATTGTCACAATTTTATCATAAATTTTGTATGATATTGATTTTATTTATAATTTAATTTAAATTTATATTTATTTTGCATACATTCATGATAATTTATTATTTATTATTATCATAAAAAGATGACTGTAATATTTTACAAAACAAATCGGAAGATAATGATTTACCTAATAGATATAACTAATAACTAATTCCGGAAATGTAAAATTTTGATATTAACAGAAATTATAAATAACAAATGGACAATTAAATTGAAGTTTTTAAAAAGAAGAACAAATTCAAAATATATATAAGGTATAATTTAATCCATAGGTTTTAAGTTGTGCACATTTTGAAAATATTATAGTATAATTCATATTCTGCTAAGGGGAGTCCCGTCGGCACTTTTGTTTAACTCAGGCTTTAATGACAGTTAAAAAGAAATTTTTTATCTTTTTTTTTAAACTGGTTCAAGAATAATTAGAAATTTAAAGATATAAAAATATTTTAGCCAAATATAAACAAACAATACGACCGGTGGCGTGGTGGTTAGAATCCCAATTTTCAATCGGATTGTCTCGGGCTCCAACCCAGATCAGATCATATCTAACAAAATAATATAATTTATAATTTATATAATAATAGCTTATATTGTAATATAAAATATGCACCTGATCCATTCAAAATTCAATCACTGACTTATCGCATTGTATGTGGTAGGGGATTGTACTTAAAAATAATGAAAATACAGTACAAGAAAACTATACATCAAATTATTACAATATACACCAAAAATGAGTCACATTGTCTGAGTATTTAGGCATAATAAAGATGATAAGTTGTAGTTCTCGTCACAAAAAGGTTTTATATAAGGGTTTGATTGATAGAGTCACATATAGAGTCACATGTTGAGCTATCTGAAAAGTTAGTTAAGCTAGCCCAAAGTAGAGTTAACTAAATTGTTGAGCCATGTCAAATCAAATTTTGCGTTAGCCCAGGTCTAAGCTAACTAAAACTTTGACTTGATCCTAGTTTGAGCGTGATTCAAATAATTGCTTATTTTATTTGATTGATTATTTTATTGAATACATTGTTATATTGAAAAGTATAGTATATGGATTAAAATTTTTAATGGGTTTGAGCTTATTTCAGTTGGACTCAACTCAAGCTCAACTTTAACCTAATCATACATGTAACTTTTTTTTTTTTATATAGTTAGAGGAAAGACTAAACTTAAAGTTTGAGTTAGCTCATATTTAAGCTGAGTTTGGAGTTGAGCTAAATTTCTAGTTTATACATTTGGTATTCCGGAGAGTGAAAAATTTTCAAAACAGTAGTTGAATTTAAAGCTTAAGAAAACTTAAATAGTATTTCAAATTTCCGAAATCTGTTGCATATGGAAAGGTTCCTAGACAGGCATATAGCAAAAAACCAATTAGCAAAGTTAAAAAATTTCTACTGTGAAATAGCTATTGATAGAAATTAACATATTCATTTGAAAATAAAATTGATTTTACATTAAGAAATAATTATCTTACATTTTTACACTGCATTTTTATAATTTGAATTTTGAAAAATAAAAAAAATTTGATTGAAAATTATTTAATTCGTTCATCACGTTCATTTTTCATGCAATTTCCTATATTTTTTTAACAAAAAGCGCCATCTATAATTAAATAGTTATTTTTCTTTTATTTTTAATCTTAAATCAAATTTTAACACGTGATCTTTGTACTTGAATTGAAGTTCAATGTTTAGCAAAAAAAGTAATTTTGTGTTATTATTAAGTAATTAATGAAAAAAGGAATTCAAAAACAATTTATGCTCAAAAAAATTTAAAGTATTTTGAATATTGTATGCATTCCTAAGAAATAGTATTGCAAATATCTAGTATTTACATTTGATTATTAAATGCAATTAATTATAATAGATAGTTACAAACCATATCGAAGACAGTTCATTAATCGATTCACCAAATATACTTTTTAGTGAATCGATAATTGATTAAAAAATTTGTGGTTGTGGAACCAATTTTACTGGCACTCAACATCAGGAGGTTAAAATACGAAAGAACACAATAAAGAGAAGAGAAAGAAGAGATGTTTATTTATGAAGGCTTGTAATTTATTCTTAATAGAATTAGT
Organism: Dolichopus griseipennis; assembly: GCA_963082915.1. Classification (NCBI taxonomy): domain Eukaryota; kingdom Metazoa; phylum Arthropoda; class Insecta; order Diptera; family Dolichopodidae; genus Dolichopus; species Dolichopus griseipennis. The sequence continues at coordinate 113,120,480 of OY720442.1, forward strand.
AAGCAATCATGTTTTACAGCCTTGTGTTAATGTAGATTTTACACACGAATTGAATTTTGTTATTGTGTTCGTATTCTTGATATTTGTGAACAGCCCCTACATATGAAATGTACATCTCCGTTGGTGCCACCTGTAGGCAAAATGATACTTCCTAGATAACAGAAAGTAGTTGTATATTCAACGACTCGATCATTTCATTTGCAAGGTGTATATATATAATTTTAGTTTTACTTATATTTATCTCTGCGCCAGTTTCATGGGAAGTTAACTGTAATTGTTTTATTTTATATTGTGCATCTTCTTGGTTATTGGACAGAAGTCTTTTGGACGTCTGCAAAGTCTAGGTCTTTTAGTGTTTGTCATTCGATCAATAGATGCCTCTTTTAATACTGCTGCTTTTCCTCAGAATATCGTAAAGTACGATCTTGAAAAGTAGTGACGATAAGGGGCTTCATAATTCATTGATATTTGCATTGTGTAATACCGAAAGAACAACGTTGTAATACATGTTCTTAATTTTAATCATTATTTTCCTTGGAACATTCCTACTCTTCAAAGCTCTCCATATTGAATTTTAAAAAAGAGTTCACAAAAATTGATCCTTGAAGTCTTTGAAAATTAAAATTTTTAATTTGAACCTATTTATTTGAAATAACAGTTATAAATAAAGTTAAAATAGAAGTAATTTAATTCATGCTTATATATCACAGATAAGTTATACAAATTACAATATTTCAAATTTAGTCAGTTTTGATACATCTTACTTAGTTTGTTTTATATAGAATAGCTTTTATATTAAATTTTTAATAATGTATATTACGATATCTTACGATATAGTGAAACAATTGTTATCTTGTTTAATTAAAAGTGTCAGAATACAAAATCTTTTCGTGAAATCTTAACTTTATTTTATGAGAATTAAATTTCTTGGAATTTCGTGAATTTAATGAACAACTTCATGAATTTAATATAATAAAAGAGAAATAAATTTAATAAGTGAAAAAAATTTTCAATAATTATTTTTGCCATTGTAGAAAAATAATTAGTTTTAATTTTTATCAATTTTAAAACGAAATACAAATTAAATAAAATGTAATTATTATTATTTTGACACAATTGAAGTTTTAACATTATTTTTCCGGAAGAAATCTTTAATAATTTTGTTTGCTATATATTATATTTTCTTATGATTAACGTTTTGATAATATTTTAATTGTAATTTTCCTTCCTTTCGAAGTTTTTATTTTTCAAAGATCCGGATAAAAAATTAAATCAGATAAACATTAAATACCTGGATTATTTTTAAATTGCAAAATTATTATCTGCAGTAATGTGAAGGTTGATTGTGCTGTGGTTAGGGCGATTCTGCACTGTTCTTAGAGAGTTCTTAGATCGATTCTAATTGAAAATAATTACATTCAATACATTCTAGCTTGTCTTATCTATTTATTATCCATGAACCCATCATATTCCCAGTATTTCTTTCCTCTTGTTTTAATTTTAAAGGAAAGCTTATAATTAGCATAGAGTTTTCAAATTTAAAAAGAAACTTCAATAACTCGACTCATATATGATGTATTTAACTAAAAATCGAATTGCCAAAATAGAATAATCGAAAATATCTATTTCAGAAAAAAAATTTATAAAAAATTTAATCTGATCCGTTGACCGTTGATATAATTAATCAACTTTTAAACAAAATATCAAATCGTTAGTTACTATGGAAACAATAAAAACTAGATTAAATAAATGACAAAGCATAATTATTTACTATAATTTGTTATCCGTATTTATTAAATTAAACGCATGTTAATCGTCAAAAATGTTCAAAATTCAAATATTTATTTTTATTAACAAATAATCCAATATATCTAATATTAAAAAACCGATTAGATTGGCATCTAAAATTAATGTCTTACAGTATTGATGTTTTAACAATAAATAAAACGAGTTTTATAGTAGAAAATCAAACTTTTTCAATAAATTTTTCAATAACTCTTCTTTAAAATATCATTTTACTTTTATTTTGAATCATTTGTGATCATTTCATTTTCGAAAAAATCATTAACTTATCAAGGAAGTGTTCAAAATTTCAATCAAAATGAAACTGATGCTAGAGGATTTTCTACAAATAAAACAAAAGTATAAAATAATAATTTTCAGATTATTTCATGCTGTAATTTTTTTTTATATTTCGAATAATGTCAGAAAAGTCAGGTTCAATTGTTACAAATCTATCAGAGCATTTGTTTTTTTATTTTTGTTTTTATTTAAAATCAATTACAGTACTTGAAAAAAAACTAGAAAAATTAGTTAGAAGATATACCGTTTCAGTAGTTGCGGTATCTACTAATTAATTTGAATTGGACTCGAAATAGTTGTTTTTGAATAGGTATAATGAAGAGGTGTTTGATGGGAGTTCCAAAAGAGCTTTGAAAGGTATGTCTTAAAATTTAGGAAATAAACTATAAGAAAACGAAATTTTAAATCTAAGGCCGCAAACACATAAGACAGAGTGCAAGCGGTTGTTTAAAAAATTCACAAACATAATTTGTTTTCATAAAGAGACATATACAAGATTTGTACAAGATTATATTACATTGCATAGTTAGTTCAAATAACCATTTTCTAATATAATAACTATATTTTAAACACTAATATTACTGGTACTGGTAAAGTACAGTTATATTTTAATAGCTCCTTCTCATTCTGTTAACTAATCAGGACTAATAAATAGTGTTCGACTTTAACATACCAAAACCACACCCTTTTGAATTAAATTTTTTATAAGTTTTATTATTTTTTATAACTTTAAACTAGTTTTTGAAGCCTTTAGAAGCGTTTTAGAGCAATTCTAGCTTTAATTCGTGATCACTACTAAATATTCGAATTTTCCGGTAAAACCAAATTTTTTATAAGTTTTGTCTTTCATTTAGGATGGAACCTGTATTACCTGTAATACAATTGTCAGCTTAGTTTTAAGGATAAGGATCTGAAAGGATTATTGGAAATTGGTTTTGGGAAAATGTTGAAATCTGGGATTATGAGGGCTGAGAAAAATTGGATGCGATTTTAAGAAGAAAAATTCTAATGTTCTTCTTAAACTTTTCTAAATTGAACACATTTGTATTATCAGTATTGTTGAACACATTTGAGAAGATAAGGCTTGAATTTTCATAAGCTGTGTTATGCCATTTAGTTAGTTCAACAGTTTAGGGATGAGCGTCTGTTATTCTCCTTGTTTCTCGCTAGAAAATTTTGAATGCAGGAATTAGTTGTTTAAGTTAATAAGAAAAATGCTTACTCATTACAACACCAGGGCCTCTGCATTACATTTTTTTGAAATCTTTTAATCAAAACAATGTTATAATCTTCAGTTAAGCGAATAATGAAAATATTAAAAAACTTTGTATTTTAACATAATATTGGAGTGACTGAAATAGTGAAAATAGACTACAAAATTAATTTAAAAATTTTTGCAGGAAAAAAAAACTAAAACGTTTAAATATGTTTTTACTCTTGAATTAAAAAGCGTGTAATAGTTGGTAATTCCAGAATGAGAAAATAAATTAATATATAATGCATTTCTTTCAATCTAAATATTTAAATTGAGCGGAACAATTTAATCGCAGGAAGACTAATTTTGTAATAGATATGTTGCTGTATTGTATTTCGCCACAGATGTCGTTTTTATTATTGTAAATGTCACTTGTATTATAAAATGATATTTAAATTAAATTTCTAATTGAATTATTCCTAAATACAAATTTACAACCAATTGTAATTCTATTTTATTTCAAATTCAATTCATATTGTTGCATACGTTTAAATTAATTATATTATTCATTGAACATTACTAGAAGTAAGTATCAACTTTCAAGACAAAGGTCTTCATATTACATCAAATTTTTAAACAATTTAATCAAAATTTCATTTTTCAACATTAACACAATACTTAATCTGAATTGCATCGGAAACTTACATTTTGGCTTCTTGTTTTGCTACTGAACTTGAACAAATTTGTTTAAAAATTGCATATTAATCTTAGATTAAAAAAAAAACAGATTATTTTTTCTCTCTTTTTATTTTCCTCATCATTAAATTCTTCGTGTTTTATATTGTGAACATTATCATCATAATCTCAGTCTTCGTTGTCAGTATAGTCATAATTTTTTTTTTTTATTAAATTATTTTCTTGCACTTGACAGATAATAACACCAATATGCTACAAAGACTGATAGATGAATGAATGTAATAATAAAAAAAAAAACTGATTTAAATATATACAATGGTATGTTATAATTGGTTATAATTTTATAATAATAATAATTTTAATATTGAACGTGCATTATAATGATAATAAATAGGTAGGTTTTTTTTTACATTCAACGTCAATTTTTTTTATACTATCGGTTATCGTTGAATTTATTTCCAGAAGTATAAAAGTAGTTGCCTAAGAAATCTCGCAACTCAAAATATCGCGTTTAAAATTGTAGCGTATCAAAGTATCACGTTTTAAAACAAACTAATATATTGTATAAGTTTCTTAAGCGCCCGATTGTGTAGCCCACTGTAAAATTCCTCCGAATGTTTTTCATATATAATATGTCAGCAACAAAGCGTTTAAATTAATATGAGTTTCGGTTCTAAAACGCACGATATGCATTATACTTTGATTTTGTATCCATTTCTAAAACCCCTCTAATGTATTTTTCATATACATGTGTCAAGAACAAAGCATCTAAAATTCTTCTTCTTTTGCTACATATCCATTATTGGATGTTAGCGATCATATGATACTGTTGATCAACTGCTAATGACTTTTGCGATCCCTGGCTATGTACATTAGCTCTTCTATATTTGAAAAGTTTGTCCACTGTCTGATGTTTCTTAGCGATGACATTTGTTTTCTACCTATACCCCTATAACTCATGCTAACCGAATTATTAAAACCTTATCTAACTCCAAAACCTCTTCTAATTAATCTTTCAAGTGAAGTAATATATCAACAATAAATGATATAAAAATTCTTAGAAAACGGGGGATTTTGAGATGCAACATTTTGAAACAAGAAATGAGACTAACGCTACATTTAAAAAACGATATTTTGAAACACTAAATTTTAATTCGCGATATTTCGATACGCTCCCGATACGATTATAAAAACTATTAGGTCTTTTCTTTTTACAGATATATTTTAATAAATTTCGCGCCAAAAGCAACATGTTATTAAAATATTTTTCTTTTAATTTTTCATTGGTGCTACACGTTTTTTCATCCCTATTCAGAAATATTGTATCAGATATGATTAGATATAAATTATATAACAATCATTAATATTTATTATCACAGGTTTGGTTACTTATATTCTCTAATAAATTTTATTACTGCTATAAAACTATATCGCGTAATCTGTTTATTTATAGTAAATAGTAAAAATGTGTAAATTAGATACCAATGTTTGATTGCGATAAAAAATATGTCATGATATAAAAAAAAATTGTATAGTATAACATTTTATTCAAAACAATTAAATATATTTAACACATTTACTATATATCAATATATATTTTCAAATTATTAAACGAGTATATTAATTATCGTAGCAATAGAAACTTACAATGAATAAGTTTTATTACTGCTTTAAAGCTAAATAGCGTAATCAGTTTATTTTTATAGTAAATAGTAAAAATGTTTAAATTAGATACCAACCTATTTTTAATTGCAATAAAAATATGTCATGATATAAAAATTAATTTATAATGAAAACAATTAAATATTTTAGTTATCGCAGCAATAGAAACTTACAATGAATACAATAAGTTTTGGTACTGCTATATATCCAGTAATCAGGATACAAATATATCATGACATAAAAAAATTCATTAGTGTTAAATAAAGTTAGACAATGTTGTTTTTAAAATATTAAAACATAACATTATATGAGTGACTTTTTTATATCGTGATATAAATTATTTTAAATGTATTTTTTACAATTATATCATGCTACAAAATTATATATAAATATTTGTCAATGTTAGTGATATAAAAAAACCTCAAAATTAATATAGCGTAAAATATGCCGATAAAACGAAATGTAATGTTATTTTCTTTTGGTTTTTTTATTATTTTTTTTTGTTATTTTTTTTTTGTTTTATTTTTTTGTTGTTGTTTTTCTTTTATATTTCGCTGTTTTTGTTTTATAACAAGAAGTAACGAGAAAATTACCAGATTGATAGCGGGACGGGAACCACATAACATTTTTATTTAATTTCTTTTTTTTTTCTTTCATGCTACTTTACATCCGAAATGATTTTGTATACTTTTTGTTACAAACATACAAACTATTGTTTTTATTAATTTTTTTTTTAAACTTATGTATTTAGAAAATTATTACAACATATTTCGCGCATTCAAAGAAAATGGAACTGAAGATACAAGAAAAAAAGAAAGAAAGAAAGAAAAAAAGAAAAAGAAAGCAAAAACAAACATAATCCAAATGACTTAAAGGTTTTTTTATTATATTAAATGTTCGTTTATATTTCCACTATATTCAAGTGATTTTTATTCAAGCGATTCCACTATTCAAGCGTTTTTTGATTATCAAGTGGTATCAAAAGATTTTTTGAAGTGGAAATTATTTAAAGAGTAAATGCATCACAATTGTAGTGTTTATTGTTTATCGGTCTATCGTGATATTAAGACGTGATTTGAATTAAAATAAAAAAAATAAAATTGTAACAAAATCTTAAGTGATCGCAATTTCAGTGAATTTTATTAATTTATTGCACATATATTATTCAAAATTATTAATAAGGGATATCAATATAAAGGATATTAATTTTAAATCCCAATTTTTGGATTACTTACCCTAAGAATTTAAAAAAATTTAAATATATAAATATATACATAATAAAATATGATTTCATTAAGAAGAGCAGTAAGTGAATTAGAATTAATTTAAAAAAATAAGATAAAATAAATTAAGTGAAAGTGAAATTTTATTTTAAGTGATTTGAATAATATTAAAAAAAAATTTAATTAAATTTAATAATTAAAATATATGTATATAATTTGTATTATTATTATTATTATATAGATCTGGATAAGTTCATTCCTTATTATTGTATTTGTATGCCTGTCATATGCTCGTCCCGGACATGATCGTGCAAAGTGAGTAAAACTAATCAGTTGATTATTATTATTTCAAAATTTTACTTATAATATTATGTTGCCATAGCAATGGGTGATTAAATAAAGCAATTAGTAATTAAATAAAAGTTAGTAATATAGAAAGCTTAATAATAAGCAATTAAAATTTTTAACTGCTCGAGAAAGTATATTTGGTCAAATATCAAAGGTCTTTAAGTTGGAAATTTTAAATATAGTATCACAAGTAATTAAAAAGTAATTAAAATGAAAATTTATTTTGATAAAATTTAAATTAAAGTAAATATGGAAAAAAAGTTAAAGTATCTTATGTAAAAATGAAATATTTATAAGATTTAGGTACTCGGTTTTTACTAAAAGTTTATTTTTAGCTTAGTAAACTCATTTACTTTTCCGTTAATATTATTTAGTTTCAATAGATTATAAGACTAGTAATCATATTTACTTTAATTAAGATTAAAACTGGTATATCAATAGTTTTAGAATATAGAATTTTAAAATATGTATATGAATTATGTATAACTATAGAACTTATATTAGTCATGATTTTACAGACGGTGTTGCGCCAATTAAATTTAAAAATCAAAATCAAAAATAAATATTTTTTTCAATATATATTTTTATTAAAGTAAAACTAACCCCCTAAAATGTAAAACATAAAAATTTGATGATAGATCTTGGGAATTTGCTTCAGTTTTAATATAAAAGTAAAATGCTGGAATAGAAACTGTGCTTTATATGTTTTCAAACTATTAAGCTTAAAATGTTGAAAATTCTCACTAACCAAAAATTTATAGTAGATCTTTTACATTTATAGAAGTAAATTGCTGGATTAAGGTTAACAGAAAGAAGAACTGTCTATCATTTCAGCAATTTTCTTTTATGTTTTTAAATTCTTAGCCAAAATATAGAAATAGAAATTTATCTCAAATTCTGTATTAAAGTTAGAGATTTCAGGGAATTCTATTGCTAGAACGGAGATAAATTAATTTTATTTTCATTTTATCATAGAAATGGATTTCTTTATCATTAGAGATGGTTTAATTTTATTGGTTATAGAGTTGGTTTAATTTTATCATTAAAAAAAGAGATGGTTTATAGTTAGGAGACCTTTGTTTGTTAAATTTAAATAAGACTAATTCTAATAAATTAAACCGAATATTTGTGAAAATGGAAAATAATAGACTTGGTTTTTTTTTGGATTGAGAGACATAAAAAACGCCTTAAGTTTTATAAAATAAGGCTTAACGTCATATAATTATTTTCAATTAAATATAAAGATGCTATTCAGAAAGTATAGTAATATAATTTATAAATAGATTTATTTAGTGTACTCTCATGTTAATAAGTTATTTTCAACTTGGCACATTTTCTAATTTCAAAATCAAATTAGTTTAAACAACAGTTTTATCTAGAAATAGTTTTCACTAATTAATTTTTTAGTAATTTTCTAAATTCTATATTTAATTTTTTATTTTCAGAATTAGAATACATGTACCAGTTAAACATCATACACATGTACATACAAAAACAATAATTAAAAAAGTTCCAGTACCAGTACCTGTACCAATAAAACAAAAGCATCATCATGAAGTTGAACATATTGAACATAATTATTCAAAAGCTGATGCCGAGGAAGATGATGATGATGATGATGAATTTGATAGTTATGTTCATATAATACCACCAAAAACTAAAAAACGTAAATATAGACAGGGACATTATTAATTATATATATATATATATATATTATATATTTTTTTTCCAAAAAATTTTATTTTTTTTTTTTAATAAATACAAAAAATTTGATTAAAATTATTGAATTAATTAAATTTTAGGAAGAGTAAGCAGAAAAATTAGCTTTAAGTCGGCGAAAAATTTGAAAAGAATAAGAAACAAAAAGTATCTATGACTATATTGAAAACAAATTAATGTAAATATTTCGTAAGTGATTTTAAATTGTGCAATGTTAGAATATAAGAATTGAAGAAAAAATTTGTTTAGAAAATTTTTTTTAAGTAAAAATATTTTATTTTTTGTTATTTAATTAATATTAAATTAAATTAAAAAAGAAAGAAATAAAAGATTCAGTTTTATACCAATGTATAATAATTACAAATAATTATGAAATGACTTTTAATTTTATTTTATATTATTAATTTTTTTCAATTGATTAGAAAATTTAAAGGTAAGTTTCAAAAATGAATTTTTATTATTTTAAAAATTAATTAATTAAATTAAGAAATTAAATTTGACCGATAGCCCAGTGGTTAAAGTGGAGGCTTTTCAATCCAAAAAGTCTCGGGTCACATCATATCTAATAAAAAAATATAGTGTATATCATAATAGTTTAATAAGAAGTCCCAATGCCATATAAGCAAAGGACTATTAAATAATTAGAACAAAGCAAATTTTTCACAAAACGTAATTTCTTTAAATCTAAACTAACGATTTTAACTAAAGCTGTTATTTAAAATGATGTGTAAATTGACTTTATTTCAATTGCAAATTAAAATTGGCTATATTTCAAAGTTCTTTCACCTTACCAATGTTTTTCTAAAACCTTAATAATCTTTTACTACTCAAAACCATAACTAATTGATTTCATATAAATAGGAAGTTAAGTAGTGTAGTGGCCTTCACAATTCTGTTTTAAGAAATTAAATTGGGCTAGACTGCGCTATTTTGATCCCACTGCACTCACGTAGCCTGCGTTATTATTTTCGATTTTTGATTTTATGTTGATTTTTTTTTTAATTTAGCAAAGAAGCAAACTTCTGAAGTAGGAGCAGAATCCTGCCTTGACTTCATTGGTTGCAACTTGTCTGTAGCATGTAATAGTTTCCACTAACCTGGCGATATCTAAACGCGATTTGAAAATTATTTGAATTTTTGTTATAGGTAAATCACAATTTTCCAAATATGGTGCAATTTTTTTGATTATCATCTTTGTTGTGTTTTGCTAAATACAAAGAAAGAACCGATTCCTTCATGGCAATAATTTGACCTTCTCGATTTTATCTACACATTGGGTTAAAGCATTTATATTTTAAGTAATACGTTTATGAGACGGTTTAAATTTTTATACCTATATAATTATTATACCACAAACAGTACCATTTATCAAATTTTTCAAGTACATAACGAATAGTTAGCTTCGGTGGCAGGTTATGTTGACCATTAATTTTTAAAAGCGCAAAACTTAGCCCGAGATTATTTTTGTAATATACTAGCAGTATACTACACTCTGTACTTCTTTTTCAGCTGCTAATTCACTACTGGATGATAAACGATCACATGTTACTGTAAATTTTTAATGATGTTGGCATACTGTTCTCTTCATCTTGCACGATGTACTAATTCTCCTATTGTGTTAATACCTGTCCAGTTTCGGAACAACAACATTTGATTTCTACTTATATTTCTCTGGACTTCTATTTTACCTTGTATTATTACCTGGAATATTTCAAATTTAGGACCTTGTATAATGTGACCAAAGTAACTTAGTTTTCTGCGCTTGATAATTAGAAGCAGTTCTCTATTTATATTTATCTTTCCGCGAACTTCTTGTTTTTTAACACCCTGTACACCTGTGTTTAATTCAAGGGTTATATGCCAAGGTTACCAATCAATTTAAAATGCTATTTTTGGAAGAAATCTGAAAATAAAAACAATTTTATGATCAACTTTTATATTACATATAAAAAATAAAAACCACTCTCTTCCAATTCATTTTTTATTTCACGCATTTTTCTCAGTATGGGTTTTATAATTTTACAAATTTTTATCTTATTAATTTCATCATTTCAATTTCATTTTCTTTTTTATAATTAATTTAGTTTTTTTTTTTATATATTTTTTTACTTTTTACAATTATTTTATAGTTTAGTGCTTTTTTTTTCTTAAATATTACTTTATACAATTTTTTTTATTTATTTTTTATTTTTTATCTCTTAGTTTTTTTCTTGAGAAATTTTTGCTGAGTGATTCAAACTAATTAAGTTGAGTTTTTTATTTTGTATTTTAGAGAATACACTTAATGTATAATACGAGTACCACCATAAGGTAATTAAATTGAATAATTTTTTGTAGAATTTGAAAACTTATATAAAAATTCTACCTTTAAAAAACAAATTTGCTCACAAATCTCTAAAATATTGATGTGACAGCTTGATCTATCAAAAAAGGATGTTTTGATAGTTCAAGCTGTCAATAAAAGCTGTCAAAATACAATTGGTCTCAATTTAATTCGAAAGAATCACTTAAACTTAAATTTTTTAATTTCTCCTTAGATTAAAGAATTTATTTTTTTTTTTAAATTAAAATTGAAAATAAAAATGAAAAAATCATTTAATTATTTTCATATATAAATTGACATTATTTTAATAAAAAATTTAATAATATAAAACATTTAATACATAATTTATAATAATATGTGAAATACAAAAAAGAAATAAAAATACACAATATAAGTGTTTGCAAATATGCGAGTAAATTGATTTGTGTGTTTTTCATGTAAAAGTGTTTTTTTTTTTTTTTTATTAATTTAAATTAACAGTTATTTTATTTTATTTTGTGTGTTTACTTCATTTCTTTATTTAAATGCGATAAGATAAGTACAGTATTGAACACAAAATTTTGTACAATTTTTAATATTATTTATTTTTTTATATATATTTTATTTTGACAAGTAATTCTGACAATTCACAATATGTGGGTTGGTACAATTTGCATTTCTTTCCTATATCAAAGTTTCATACTTAAATGTTTTCAATAATATAGTGAGCTTGAGTCAATCGGTTATATAGAATTACTTAAGACTCTAGTTTTAGATTGATTTGTGATATGTTTAATTTAGTATGATGATTTTTTGTAGTTTTCACTATTGACAACTAATTGAACATGGTTGATGAAAAAGCTTGCTGATTGCTTTTATTAATAAGGTTTTACAACGTCTTAAAGCTAAAAGTGTTTTTAAATAAACCCCTAGAAAAAAGCTGACTTGGACAACTTTGTATATTTATATATGAAGTTTTTATATTTATCTTATATATAGTGTTGGAATATAAAAAAATTGGTAAAAATTACCATTATACTATATATACTTTTTAAAATAATATTACAATTCTTTAAAATCCTACAGTATCTCATTTGGTTGCGACTTTATATTGATAATGTACATTTTAGAATTCCTTTAAAACTTAAAACACACATCACAGAAATAATAATTAAACGTCCTATAAGGAAAAACCAATCAGAAAAATTTTGGTTACCTATCAGAAGTTCAAATTTCAAACTTCAAACTCATTAGTTTTTATGTTTTAAAATTTAATGTTGTTTTCCATACTATATATTGTAGGAATGTCAAAATACAGCAAATGTCAAAATTTTAACTAAAAATTGTATTTAATTTTTTGTGCAATACTGTATCAAAGTAATAAAATTAATTTTGTTTATGATTTACATTAATTTTTTTTAGTATTAATTCATAATTTGCGAAAAAACAAAACAATCGTGAATGTTCTTAAAAGTTTATAACACTATATAAAAATTGATATGGATTAAAATTATAGTTTAATGTAAAATTATTTTATAAATTTTATATTAATTAATTTTTTGTTTTTTTTTTTAATTATCTTGCATTTTTAACATTAAATTTATTTTAAAATAGACATATTCAAAAGTCATTGCAGAATTATTTTGAAGAAGCGCACATTTGACAATAAATGTCTAATGTCAAAAATTGTGAAGTCTTGTTGAACATTGCAAGAGTTGAATCTGTTATTAAAAATGAATAAATTTTTTTTTCAATTTTGCAAGATTATTGTAAATTAGTTAAAAAAATGTTGACGTGTGTCAAATGCTTGCAAGGACTCTTGAATATCTCTTATTACTTTGTTGTATATTTACGTTTTAATTATTTGAATTTATTTTGTTTAGTTGTAATTTTTTTTGTGTATAATTTTTTGTAAAAATTAAAATAAATTGTTTTTTTTTTTAATTTAAATTTAGTCTTTTCTTGTATTGAAAAACTTTTTTATTTGTCAATATTGGGCGAGAAGCAATTACATAATATCTGTTTATTGGCAGGCATAATTGATAATTCTTCGATTGATGTTTGATTTTATTTTTTTTATTTTTTTGTTTAAAAATTAAAATATATATATATATATATATATATTATTTCAAATATATATATGTATACAAAAGTTAAGCTTTTGTAATAGTAAATAAGAAAACTAAATACAGTATATCTATCTAAATAATTGAAAAATAATTAAAAAATTTTTATTTATTATATTGAAATAATACTCGAGAATGACAACATCCCTGCGTCGCTTTGAAATGTCAAAAATACAATATTTTTAATATTAAAAGTAAATCTACTCTTCATTTGTCAAATTTGCAGAGTAATCAGTTGTAATGATAGTAATTAGTTGTATCAGAGTAATTAGTATATATATAAATAGAATAAATATTTTGTTTGACATTTCGAAGCGTCAGAGGAATGACGTCACTAACGAGTAGTAGTAATAGTTCTGTGGTTAGTTTTGTATTATTTTTTGTCAATTTTTGAATTTATCCGAATATAATAATTTATGATGGCTTCATGCAATAACTCCAAAAGAATTAAGGCAAATAATGTTGGATCCTAATAAAATCGGAATTATTTCGTGTAGCCGTTAATGACATGTAGTAGAGTGAGTGTGAATAACAAAATTTACTATTTTATAGAAAAATTTCTAGCTTATAATAAATAACAAGTGATATTAACTTTTAAACATTTTTCATTATATTTATTTTAAAATACAAGAAGAGGAAAAAAATACTATATACTTTATTTTGGAGGGATTTAAGAATTCATATTTTGTTTTGTTTTTAATTCGTTTTAATTGATTTTTTTTATTTGATTAGTTGTTGGCTGTTTGTTGCTTTTAAAAATTGACATTTATATTGTTTCATTATATTTTATTTAATATAATCATATTGTTTTTTTTTTTGAAATACTATGTATTTGCTATAGTTTAAAACTTTGTTAACTTAAATATTCCATCATTATTTCTAATACTCACCATTAGTATTTGATAAAAATTGTGAATTGTTCGTCAAATAATTGAACAAATAAAATTAATTTAATAAACAAATTTAACATTGAAATGCTATGATACTATTGGTAGTAGTGCGTTGTCGTGTTGCACTAATTGGAGTAGAGTTTATGCAAAAATTAATTTATTTATTAATTAATAATTAATACTATTATAGTAATATAAAATAAATGTACTTAGATAAAATATCAAAAAAGTATCAAGTGTAGGTTAATTATATTGTAATAATTAATAACAATGAGAGCAGTGTTGTCGTTGTGCACTTGTAGTAGTATTTAGTTAAATTAAGAGTATGTATATATGCAGTCAAAATTATTTTAAGATAGTAAAATAAAATAGATAACAAAATAAATGAAATAGAATAACAAAATATTATAAAATTAGTGTTACCGTATTGCACTATTTGAAGTAGATTTAATATTGAGTAAAAAATGGAATTAATCAAAATATAATCAAAAATTATCTAAAGTTAAAATTAATTAAGTAAAAAATTATAATTTTAAAAATAATATCATGTTTTTTTTTAGGTTTGATTTTGATTTACGTGTATATATATATATATCGAATTGACAAACGATTTAATTATATAAATGATATATTAATGTAAAATTGATATATTGTTTGTTCTTTTTATTATTTCCTAAAGTAAATTTTTTTTTTTTTTCTTAAAATTTATTTTTTTTTATTATTTTCTTTTTTTTCTTTTTTTTGTAATTGAATGTCACAAAACGAGATGTATTTAAATCTGGGGAATTTTGATATAATTTTTCTATATAATGACTATTCAATATTAAAATATTATTTATCTTATAATCTATGTTGGTTTCTTTTTATACATAATATTCGTTTTTTTCACATTGTTTTTGTTTTAATTTTTTTTTTTTTTTTTTTTACTTAATTATTAAATACGTAAATCATCTCAAATCAATAAATTGCATAAGATTTTTATATCGACTGCTTAAAAGTAATGTTTTTTTTTTTTGTTATAATGTTATAATATTAATTTATTCTTTTTTTTTGCATATTATTTTTTATAAATTAAATCTTTAATTTTTTGTTTAATTTAAGACAAGTTTCTTAGTATCTGTTTTTTTTTTTTTTTGTTTTTTATTATTTTTTTTTTAAATATTAGAATTCGTACAAAAAATTTTTTTTTCTATACTTATATATTTTTCTTAATTTTTATTTTATTTATTTATTTAATTATTTATTTTTTAATTTTATTTAAGTGTTTTAAAGTTTTTATAATCTATATTATTAATATATTTATTTTATACATTTATATGTATATTTTGTATATAGTATACATATATTTATATTTTATTTTTTTTATTATATATTTTTTTTTGTATTTAATACTATGTATATAATTTGTTTTAATATTAAAAATTATTATATAATTTAATTTTACCTAACTTTTATTTATTTTTTTAATATTAATTAATTTTTACTATTAATTATTTTTTAATATATTATTATATATTTTTGTATTAGTTTTAGTTATTTTGTCTATATTTGTTTATTAATTAAATTGTTCATTTTTTATTGTGATTTTGTTTGTTTGTGTTTTTTGTTGTTCATATTTTTTTTGGTGGTTGTATATCTGTGCCGAATTCAAGTCATAAAGTAAGGCTTATTAATAAATAAAGTAAGCACCGTTTAAAAAAAAATGGGAAAGAATTATAAAATTAGGTGATTGGTAACAGTTAATGAATAAGATTATTAAACTGAGTAAAGAATTTGATCTCAATATCAATACTGTAAATAAAATGCAAAGATCACTGCAGATTAGTGTTATTAGTTTTAAATTCCTGATTACATAAAAACTGGGTTTCTGATAAGGAAATCTGAGGAAGAATACAAATTGTTAGAAACTCTACAAGTACAGAAAATATTAAGTATTCCTAATGACAACATTAACTTAAGATTACAATTCTTTAAAGGTTTTGTCTGGTCAGTTTTAATAAAATAGTGTAGAGCCCGGACACTCAAAGAAGCTATGATAAATCAATAAACCAAGCATGTGAAATGATTAGAACAATATAGAAGTATAGTATGTTAAATCCTAGATTCTGAACCTTTCCAAGTATGTTATATCCAAGATTCTGTCTTTAGACTATTAAGAAAATACATTAAAATTATATTAATATATTAAGTATAAACTTTCAGATTTATTGGTTTCATTTTAAATTTGAAGAATTTAAGTAATTGATCTGGTTGAATGTGCCTCAAACTATGAAAATTTTAATTATTTAATTCTTTTAATTGGACGAATTGGAAACTATTTTTTAAGGTTCTAGTTAATTCAAGATGAAGATATTTTGCATTTTAATTTTCGTAAATAAATCTCACTCTTTTCGTAGACATAAAATTTGGTTTTACGAAGGATTACAAGTTATAAATCCTTACAGTTACAGTTGATAAGTTCAGCAATGGATTCGATTCCCTTAAATTAACTAACTAATTAAAAAAGCTAAGATTTTAGAATGTGATACGAAAACCCTAAATTGAATTGTAGGAAAGGTTCAAATATTAAAAAAAGATTTGATATTTAAACTTTAATACTACTTTTAAAAGTATTACGCTGCTAATATAATTATAAACAAAATATTTAACCATTTTTTTAATTTAAATCATCCGTTAAATTAAAGTTATTAAAAAAATTTAATTAAAAAAATTCGTTTTTTGTACAAGTCAAATTTCTACAGTTTACTATTTTATTTTTTAATATTAAATTGTAATATTTCAATTATTATTTTAATAGTAGTTTAAGATTTATCACAATGTTAAAAGGTATTTTTTACTTTATTTAACTTTATTGTTTTTTTTTTTTATAAAAGAAAATTTTGAAATTAAAAAATTTATAAAATATGAAATTATATAAAATTAATTAATTAGTACAAAAAAAATTATTTTTTTTTTGACTTGTACAAAAAAATTTCGAAAAAAATGAATTTTCCAAATATAAATTAAAAAAATATAAATTATATAATTTATAAATTATTTATTTTAATTGTATCGTTTTATATTCTTGAAGACGCATCATATGAGAAGTAACATCAAACTTATTATTATAAAAGAGTGATGCTTATAACAGAATGACGTGCTGTCAACTGTCTCAAGTGTCAAATGTGAGTTTCTAAAATCTTGAATTGAATCGGAGAGTTTTAAAGTTTCTGAATCAGTATACAGATTATCAAAGCCTTTGAAATTTGTCAAAATACGATATTTAAGATTTTGCGTATTCTGATTTTTATAACCTGAGTGATACATACGGAAAGTCAAAAATTTGGTTTCATATAACCGTGGCTTGATATTAGACTATTACTTATTTAATTTTTATTAAATTGAGTACTGTTGATTTATATTTAAAATAAACTTTCCAAGTCCAAACTTTTTTATAATATTATAAATAAAGCCTTCATAAACCTAAACTTTATTTATAATATTATAAAAAAGTTTGGACCTCTTTTCTTTTAGGAGTTGAGCCATCAAATAAGTTTTTTTTAAATATGGCTAGGAGAACCATATAAAAATAAAATGATTCATTTACAAAAACAATGATTCTTAATTGTATTTTATAAAGAATGATGAGTATAGAGAAGAGTAGATTAGAGAAACTAGTTTTTAATTATAATGAAATAAGCTTCAAAGCAATTAAACTACATATTTTTAACTATTCATCACGCAAGGACTCGTGCATTAATAGGGTGTTTAATTTTCTTAATTTACATAGATCATCAAATTTGAGTCACATTACCAATATTGCTTTAAATATTTAGAGCCCCTATTGCGAAATATATATACGATTTGCCGCCACTTTCTACATGTTAGAATAAATAGAACTAAACTTAATATTTTTTTTCACTGTCTATTTATTGTAATGTGACACAGAAATTTTTTAAAATCAGAAACATTTCAATTGCTAGCAACATAACAAGCCATTACAACGAATGTCATTTACAACTTAATGACATATGAAACGTCACATTTGATAAATTTTTTCATCATCTCAATGGATGCGTCTAAGAAAATATTGATTTATATTTTTAATTTATACAACTGCTAAGTATACCATTTATCGAATCTCGGTTATTTAATTTAATTTTAATTACCTGATTATTTAGGTATGTAGTTATTAATACATATGAAGTATTGTTTTATTTTTAGTTTTTAATTAGCTTCAATTTTTATTAATTTTTTTTTTATCATTTTTTAATTATTAATTATAATATTTTTTTGTGTTTTTTTTTGTTTTTTTTTTAGGCTTTGTACAAAATTATAAATTTATTTATTTATTTACTTATTTTTTTTTAAAGAAAGCAACAAAATAATTAATTTAATTTTTATTTTATATCATTACCATATAATATTATCATCATCAATCTTTCACAATTTATTATAAACACCCTATACATTAAATTATTTATGACATTTTTTTCTTTTTTTTTTTCAGTTTTTAGTTTTTTAGTTAATTAATATTTTATTATATAATATATAATTTATATTAAATATTTATTATTATATTCTACAATTTTTTTGAAAATTAAATCTTTTGAAATAAAAATTTAAAATTAATTTTGCATTATTTTATAAAAAAAGGGAAAGGAAAATAATTTAATAATATATAATAATATAAATAAAAAAAATATATATATTAATTATATTATATTGTACTAATGTCAAGAATAATTTCCATCGATAAAAAATTTTCAAAGAATTCCAGTCTCAACATTTCGGGCTGTACCTAAAGTTGATGGATCTAAATTTAATTTCAATTCACCAGCTAATACAATTTCTGATATACATCCAATAATACCAGTATAATAACGTCTTCTTGTATAAAATGATACATCAGGCATACCACCTAAAAATATATTATGGAATTATAACATATTTCAAAATTATAACAGGAAATTTGAAAAATAACAGTTATTAATTAATAATGATATTAAAACTGGCATTCTAGTTATTTTATAATTATATGGTAAGATTTCAAACATGGCATTGTAGAAAGCATCGAAAGATATTTACAGAAGTTAGGTGGAGTACAATTAAACCATGCTCCTTTTAAATCAAATATCGATAAAACAAGATGGAACTAAAAAGATTTAAATGGATTTTACGACATTGGATTCAGCGAGTTTAGGAAGTCAATATTAATAATAACGAGAAAGAGTGTGGTAGAGTAGACTGTATCGACTTTGGAATAGCCGCATGACCGTAATTTATACATTATACAATCCGATTAATTAGTTTTGGCAAAATTTTAAATATACAACTTATTAAACTTTCAGTTATGTACAAAAGAAATTATAAGTTAAAACGCAGCTCGTCGAACCTCTTTCACTACACCGACTATATTTTAATCAGAAGTTGGTCATTAAAGTTAACAACTATTTACAAAATTTTAGATACCACACCAACTGAATTTTGCACAAACTTTGACCATAAAACTAAACTATTTTTGGAAAATTTCAGACACTCAGCTTTATTAGGTGTAAAGTAATCTGTAATACTCGCCCAAACCTTTGACCTACAGTCATACGGGTATAAAAATAAATATTATTTCAGCATTAAAGAGGATGACAAAGTGGAGAGGCGTATTGAAAAGAAAGATGTCAACCCTATAATTAGTGATATAAGTTATTTTAAACTTCTGTTAGTTGTAATTAACAAAATGTCAGAAGTTTTTTCGTATTTTAAAAGGAACGGCGTTTCCCAAATTAGTAGAGATCATCTTGAAATAAAATCCAAGGAACCTACAACTATTTTAAGTATTTAATAATTGCAAGCACGTTCGACTAAATTTAACGGTTTTATAATTGTATAGAAAGAAATGTCGACTGTGAGCTGTTATTTCTCTTTTTAGCATATTTTCAAACGATTTTGTAAAAATGTGCCTATATAGTTCCACTCTGGTAACAGACCCTCAAAAACCAGAATTTCTGGAAAACTTTTTTCAGAATATTTATAAACTGCGAGGAATTATGTAGATAGTTATTAAATTGGGTTGCTTCCAGAATATTAAAATTTTTGTATATGCAAGATTGTTAATATATAACAATTGGATTAAAAATTAGGATTTATAATTTGTTTAACAGAAGTTTGAAGAAGGCATTTATTTAAAATCCCTCTTATTTAAAAATGTATTGAAATCCTCCGAAAGAATCAATAGGAGGATTTTTTCATTGGTTATAAAATGAAGCTTTCAATCATTTGTTGATATTATAGGCTGATTATTTTGAACACTTTCTTACAAATATATGTTTGAAAAAACAAATATATGTATTTATTTAAATGTATAACTAGTTCAACTACCATAAATTACACTATATACGCCAATTGTTTTTAATTTACAATTTTATCTAAAGTTTGTTAAATATTCAATATTAATATTTTAAAGTAATCCGGAGATACTTTTTTGATTTACTGGATTGTCTAATTTTCGACTCAGTTGGTTCCGGAAATTAAATTTCTTGTTCCAAATTACATTTTAGTATTGACTTTTATTTTGAAATTATGGCACTATTGAAAACCACTTCAAACCTAACAGATAATAATACAATTACATTTCAATATTCACTAAACAGCAGGAATCTCTATTTAAGAATGCTTCTCCAATTTCTAATATATTTATTTATAATTTTTTTAATATTATATATAGTTAACAAAGCATTATATTATTATATAATATATATAGGCACTTACCAACATATAATCCTGTATCCGTATTTAATTGCCTTAATTTACCAGGAGATCTTTGTGGTATTGATTTTCTACCATCAACTTCTAAGAAACCTTCTTGTGAATTTCTAAAAATTTCAAATAAAATAATTGAGATATTAAAAACAAATTTTTAAAAATTTTTTAAAATTGTTTATAAGAGTACTTTGTGAATTTAAACAGTCAAACTATTACATAAATCGCTTCAAAAACAAGTAAGTCACAATGTTTTAATTGAAATTAATCTCTTAATAGAAAACTATATCGAAATTAATTTTATATTAAAACAAACAATTAATGAACAACAGTAATTTGATCATCTTGTTTTATCCGAAATTTGGCCAAAATTTTAAGGAGTCTATAGTAATAGATATATGATTAGGGTCATATTTTGCCTTGGAGATTGTACTATAATTATGTACTATGAGCAATAACTGTTCAACTGTTAGGCTAATAAGCCTGTCTATACTGTCTATACCATAGGTACATGTTGGAACAGGGGGTCATATTATGGCGAATGGTAGCTGATTCGAGCCGAAAACCAAAAAAGTTATTCACTTTCACTGGGATTCGAACCTGGGCCTTTCGCATGAAAGGTCGACACTATAACCACCGTGCCAACCAAAGGTTTTTCTCTTGTTTTGTTCTTCTGTTAGTAACTTAGCGACAAAAAAAAAAATCAATATAAAAATTCCATAAATTTCATCCAGAGAACTTCATTAGCTTTCGAGGAAACTGGGCAGTCCGATGGCGAAACATCGTAAAGCCACGCATGTCATCAATATATTACATTAATATCTATAACTAACTCGAATTTAACAAACACCATACAAATGTTAATAAACAATGTACTTATATTTGGGTTTTATTAATGGGTTAAATTAACTAATTAATCAATATGCCAGTCATACAATACAAATCTTATTTTATTTATTTGCTTAAAAGTACCTTATTATAAAGAAACTTTTGAAATTCTAAAATTCAAATCTTACCTCATCGCTCTTACTCTATGCCATAAACCATCGCTTACTTTACTTGTATTAAATTGTATATTTGTTTCACCCGAACCTAAATTATATCTCAAATGCAAAAATCTAAAAAAAAAAATTAAAAACAAGTGTTAATTAAAATTTTTTAATTTACGCAAAAAATATTTAAATTGAAATTTCTCATACAATATGCAATACAAAAACTAATAAAATCTAATAACATCATTATTACATATTCATTCATAAAATTATTTTAATTCAATTATGTACTCGTACATACCCATTTTCAATGCCTAATGATAAATAATCATCTTTATCTCTAGCACTTTGTCTTCCAGTCCATAAAATAATACCATTTGTTGAATGAGTTTTAAAACGTAAATTTAAATCAACATTATAACTAATAATTTGACTCATAGTTTCTGCATCATTATAATGAAAATAACTGTCAGTACCAGTAAAACATGCACCATGCTGTTGTTGTTTTCTATGATTTGATCTTAAAATGCTATCTGATTTAATACCATCAATAGTAATAGTATCACTAATACTAATACCAATATTACCAATGCCATCATTGCTACCACTGCCACCACCACCACCACCATCACTATCATGTATACCAATATTATCATTAACACCATCAATATTATCATCAATAAAACTATCAATATTTGAATTAACATTATTATGATTATTATGTAAAATATTTTTTGATGATTCTGATTTTAAATTTGATTTTATTATATCAATTTGTTGTTGTAATTGCTGTTGTTGTTGTAGTTGTTCATGATTCTTTTCATGTTTTTGATATTGTTGTTGTTGATGATGATGTTGTTGTTGTTGTTGCTGTTGGTGTTGGTGTTGCATACTTAATGAATATTTCAATGGATTATAATTATATTCATCGGCATTTTTCATAATACGTTCCATATCTTTTATTAATTCTTTAGTTTGAAAATCTTTTTCATCTACAAGAAATGCTGATGATGTTGATTTATCCCTTAAATTATTATTTGTATTTATATTCAATTTTGATATTGATGGTAATGATGATGATGATGATGATGATGATACCATTTTTAATGATGATATATTAGGTATTCTACTTGTTTGTAATTTGTTTAAACTTTTGTTTATTTTACTATCATTATTATCATTGTTGTTGTTGTTGTTTCTTTTTATTTTAAAATTACTATTAAAAAAGTCACGCCTACTTTTTTGATGTTCAATTGTCATTTGTGTTGAACTTTCAATATTATCAAAATCTTTTGGGATTTCATAATCCATTGCGGTTATTTGATTTGACGTTTTATATTTATGTGGTAACGTATGATGGGAATTAATTGGATTTTTACCTGTTGATAATCATTATATTTAAGTATATATATAAAAAGGAAATTTAATAGTAAGAATAGAATATATAAATATTTTATAGAACGAATTTGTTTCAATATATTGGAATTTTAATTTCAAAAATATTCTTTTTGAGTTTAAAAAAAAATAAAATAAAATAAGAAAAAATATTTTATAAATATATATACTCTTATTAAAATAGTACTAGCCCCCTAAAATGTAGAAAATAAAAAATTGAAGGTAGATCTTCGGAATTTGTTACTGTTTTAATATAAAAGTAAATTGCTGGTATAAGAAACAGTTCTTTTAATGTTTGAAAACTTTTAAGCTTTAAATGTTGAAAATTTTCATTAACCAAAATTCATGGTAGATCTTTTGCATTCAAAAGTGTAGTATAAAAGTAAATTGCTGAAATGGGGGAGAGTTCTTCTTTCATTTAATCTTAATCCCCAAAAAATTAGCTTTTAATATAAAATTAAAATTATAAGTTTTCGAATTTTGGAAAAAGGAAATGTAAAATTTATCATTAAATGAAAATTGTTTAAATTTCGGAAATATTATTTTAATATTGGAAATGGAATTGGATCTTTTGTAATAAATACTCCGAAGTTGTATAGTTGTAATAACCAAAAGCTCCTCATAGTTATTGATATAATGATACATATATTAAATCAGTAATAGAAAGATTAAATATTGATATAATACATATAGATATATCAGTTAACAGATTAAATTTGATTACAACAAATTTTTTGTACATAATCTAGTACAATTAAAAATCTATTACAAAAACTATTGCACTCTTCAAAAAAATAGTAAATTAAAGAAAACTTAAAAGTTTGTCAAATAATATGTTGTCACAATAAACAATAGTCGAGGAATCAATAACTTAGTGAAATTAAAAGTTCATATGTTAGTTTGAAGTGTATATGTGTCTATGCGTCTATTATTCTTTTTTTAAATTTTATAAAGGACTATTTACAGGAATAGGAACACTTTCAGATGCTCTGCTTTCTAATTGTCACTAAAAAAAAAACTTTTTAAATTATAAGTTATGTTATCATTAATCCCAAAGTTATGAAATATCCTCCAAATACTCATTTTATGGTAAATTATAATCCGTTTTAATTGAGGAACAAAAATTTAAAGAGGTCGAAAGTATAAAACTAAAAAAATGAGTATTTAAATTTTGTTTTGTTATCTGTGACTTTTAAATACCAAAACAAAAAAAAAAAAAAACTTAATTGATTTTTTCCTGGTTAAAAAGAAAACTTGAAGAACTTCTTCAAAAACAAACTTCAATAAAACTTTTAAGTTTTTTAAACGACACAAAAAAAAGGCGGAAGCACCATTCAAATAAAAAGTTTATTACTTTACAAATAAAAATTGGACCCAATGAAGATTAAAAACTAAAAAAGAAAGAGATAAAAAAAGGAGCAGCCCACGACTTATTGAAAGTGGTGTAAGAGAAAATATAATATATATATATATATATACAAATATATATGTATTAATATTTTATGTACTATATTTCTTTCACCTTATTTTGTTTTAATCTTACCTTTTTTATGAGTTGTGAATTTCTTGCGTTTATTATTGAAAAGTTTTGTAGTGATCGGCTCAAGATATCCGTTATTATTACCGTTATTATTATTTGTATTATTGTTGTTATTATTATTATTATAGTTACTGTTGACATTTTTATTGATAATATAAGATGATATAACTCTAGAATTATTATTATCATCTTTCTGCCAATAACTAATAAAATCATTATCAATATCATCATTATTATCGTTATGATAATCATTATTATTATTATAATCATTTGAATTATTGAAATCATTTATTTCATCATTATTATCATCATCTGAAGGAATATTTCTAAAGTTATTTTCATCTTTCTTTTTTATTTTATCCTTATTTTTGTTATTATTATTATTATTCATATTTGAAATGATAGCCATTTTAAGTTTTTGATTATTATCATTATTATTGATTTTATTTCTTTTTAAAAACTTTTTATGTTTTCTTTTTTTATAGCTACTCTTATTATTATTATTATTATTGTTGTTGTCATTGTTATTAGTATCTTTTGATGATGTTATAAATTCATCCATTTGATTATATTCTTTTCTTATTCTTTTCGTATTATGATGTAAGGATAACTGTAAATCTTCAATTGATTCTTTTCTATTTTTTTCATCATCATCATTATTATCATTATTATGATTTAAATCAAAAGATGCAATAGATGTTAATTCACCTTGTTCTAAATTAATATTTTTAAGATTTTTATTATTATCATCATTATTATAATCATTATCAATATTTTTATTATAATAGTTTTGATTTGTTTTCATATTTTCTTCATCATCATTATTATTATTATTATGATTGTTAGTAATATCATCTGCAGTATCAGAATTATCATCAAGTGTTATATATTGATCAATTTTATAATATAAATTTTTATCTTTTTTATAATCATTTAAAAATTTTAAATCTTTAGTATCATTTGTTTTATTCATTTCAATATTAAATAAAATCTTTTTATAAAGACTTACTTTAGGTGGATGTTTTTTATGATATTTTTTATATTGATTATTATGATATTGTTGTGTATGACTATGATAATTATGATGTTGTTGATTATGATTATTATTATTATTGTTATTATGATGATTACTATTATACAAATGTTTTAAATGTTGCTTATTATGTTTTTTGGTATTATTTGATTTTCTTATATGAACAGATTTTTTATAATTATTATCATCATTATTATTTGTAATTATTACATCAGTTGTTAAATAATTAATATCTTTTGAATTGGGTATTATATCTGATTCAATATGTAAATTTTCAGTTGTTGTTAAATAATATGGTTGTTTTTTATTGTCATCAATATTTATTGTATCAATAGTACCTCTATTCTGATCATCATCTTTATCATAATAATAATAATAAATATCAGAAATTTGAGGACTTTTCATTTTTCTGTTATCTTTTAAATTTAAATTATTTGTTTCTAATTTATTTGGATTTGGTTTTTCAGTAATTATTACATAACTATGACTATTATTAATTGTACTACTGCTGGATTCATTAATATTGTCATCGACAGGTTTTGCTGTAGTAGTAGTAGGTTTTGTTGTTGCTGTTGTTGTAGTTGTTGGTGTTGTAGGAATAATATTTTCATTTAAAATTATATTAACGGGTTCTTGTTGTTCTGAATTTATTAATTTCTCTTGTTGTGAATAATTGTCATCATAATCATTATCATAATTATTATAATCAATATCTTTTGATGTAGTTAATCGTATATCATTTTGTTTTGTAATTGGAGTATTTAATTCTGTATCTATTGTTTGTGTTGTCAATTGCTTTGTTATCTTTAATATTTTTGTATCATTTTTATGGTGTTCATTTTTCTGTTGTGTATTTTCTTTTAAGGCAACTTCTTCAGCTTTATTGCACTGAGCGTTAAATGGATTACATCGACATTCATAACTATCCATTAATGGTAAACATTCTGCTAATGGTCCACATGGTTTAGCAATACATGCATGCGGACAATTATCAACATTACTGCCAGCTAATGCTTCTGATATTATGGAATATGTTCGGCCATTTACTTCAACCTTTTGGGGAAATAAAAGAAAAATAAGATGTAAAAAGTTTTCAAATTAGTTATGTAACTATGTTATATAATATAAAACAAATATTCAAAATTAAATGAAATAAACATTTTAGGAATTTTTTTGAATGAATGACCGTTTAATTTATCTTGCTTACTTTTAGGTATTTATATGTATTTTTTTAAAACTCAAAATTATGAAAGTTTCAAATATTTTATTTTATCAACTTAAAAGAAAAGCATAAAAATAGTATTAAAGTATGTTAAAACTCTGTACTCAATTCAAAAGTGAAATCTCTTGATTTCCTTATTATTTTGAAATCCCCTAAAAATATGCAATCAAAAGCCCAAATTTTAAAAAACATCAAAGCATCTTATTTTTTGAAAATCAATTAGTATCTATAAAATATTGATATTTTAAGAATTTTTAAAATATTATGGGACTCAATTAAAATGTGCAACCTTTTGTTTAAATTCAATAATTATTCTGAAATCTCCTAAAAATATGCAATTAAAAGCAGGAACTAAAGAAAAATCTGTTACGAGGATTTTCATTTTGTTTTTTAGCTGTTTTACTGTCAAGGTTTAAAATCCTTCCTATATCCTGTCTTTATATGTGCATTTTGAAACAGGGGGAGAATATTATAATCTTTTTTTTGAACTGAAATAAAACGCTTTATATCATTTATAAACGTCTTAGATTTTCAATTAGATTAGTTCATTTCTGTTATATGTTGTAATAATTTTATATTTGAATTGAAAGATATTTCTGTATCTGCGAGTTATATTATTCAAATAAAATTATTTGTTAATATTTTTATATTAATGTATTTTTTAATAAAGATAAATAATTATGAATTATTGGTTATGCCATTAATTTGAACTCAATGGTGAATGGGAGCTAATTCCATTTCGAAAACCAGATCACTTTTACCAGGATTCAAAGCTGAGCCTTTCGAATAACAGGTTGGCACTCTAACCATTGTACCACTTAGCATATGATAAAATTTTGCTAAATAAATTTTGAATAACTAAATAATTCCACTAAATTGAAAAGTATTAAAATTAATTTCGGACTTAATTTTATAACTAATAAGTCTTATTTGTATTGAAATAATGTCTGCAATTAATAATCGGTAGACTTAATTAACTTTAT
Source organism: Dolichopus griseipennis (assembly GCA_963082915.1). NCBI lineage: Eukaryota > Metazoa > Arthropoda > Insecta > Diptera > Dolichopodidae > Dolichopus > Dolichopus griseipennis. The sequence goes on from OY720442.1 coordinate 113,148,623, forward strand.
GGAATTCCGTTTTTCTTTTGGGTCTTAAAGTTTTACTTCATAAATTCGATTCATAAAAATTGTATTATTTCAAATATAAATATTTAATATAAATTGATGCAGTATATTAATTCGGAATAAATATTCTAAAGTACTTTTTTATTATATAAAAATAATTTTTTTTTAAGTCTACTTTTGTATTTTTATATTTTTAATATTAAAATCAATATTAAGGCAACAAAATTTTATTTTGATTTCATGATTCCATAATTTCATAAAAACATTAACTATACGAGTACTTTAATAATTTTATATAGAGCGCGTATTAATCCATAATAGAATAATAAAAAAATAAGTGTATTAATTATTTATGAATAATAAATTTTAAGAACATATAAAACTCAGTTAAATACTCATATAATTCTTATATTTAAGTGTCTTAAGAGTTTATTGAAAAAATATAAAATATAAAAATTATGATTCTTATATTTAATTATTCGTGCAATTACTTTTTTTTAAAAAAAAAATATAATGTACATACTTATAAATAGGTCACACTCAATAAAATTAATATCAAATATAAATTTAAGTAATATTATATTAATAGAGTTTTACTGAATTATTTTTTAGATATTTTAAAAACATTAATATTAACTACCCCAGAGAAGAATCAATTTCTGGTTGTTATTGGCTTTAAGAATGATTTAGATAATCTTTAATAAAAATATTTACTTAAAATTTAATAATATTACAATATTACACGGAAATAAGTATACTCATCTCAGATACAACTACTCAGTTCAATACGATACTAAGATGACATTCATATAAATTTAACAAAGAGAAAATTTTTATTTTTTTTTTTGCAAAGGAATGGAACGCGCGAAAGCCATCCATTGAAACTGTGCGGTGTTTCGTTTGGTTATTGTACGACTCTAACGCACCAATAACACACCCTTTTTGAACCAAATTTTGGGAAGGTTCCTGCAATACAAATGTACAGTTTGGTTACAGGGATGGGAATATGAAAGGATTTTGGGATTGTGCGGAGGTTATTTGGGATTTAGGATTATTTTGCCAGAGAAGGTATTTTAAAAAAAATTTAAATGATCTGCCAAAATTAAGTTTGCTATATAAATATGAAAGACACTTATTAAGTATTAAAGACTACACAGAAATGATAAACATTTAAAAATCATATAATTAATATGAGTAATCATTTTTTCAGTTTTGTGTCTTCAAAAAAACTTACTTCTTATGAGGCGATCGAAATTACACTCCTTCAGTTATAAGTCAGGTATATATATAATCACTAGGCCACAAAAGGTCTCTTATACTCTTATATATATACTTATTACATTATATAAATGATAAAGCAATATTTTAAAACCATCGGTTACTGAGAGCACATTTTACGTTAGTAACTGATGATACTATTATTAAATTATACATATACTATTTATTATATTAAATTAATTACATTATTTTAGTATTATTAAATTTGATCGTAAAGGGGAGTTGTAATGAAAAAACTTACGATCTGAGTGGGGATCGAGCACAAACTTCTTTAGTTGGTGCCCCAGGTATTTAAGCATTGCGTCACCTCCCATTAACATTTTGAAAGCCTATTTATACTAATATTGCATGTTTTGCAGGGCTGCTTTGAAATATCTTTTAAACTAATAATTATTTTTAAAACTGCCCAAGGTCCATCTAGCTGGTATAATTTCAGCCAATTTTGACTTTATTTAACTTTTTTAAAATTTTATAATTTCCAGGTAAAACCAAATTTTTTATAAGTTTTGTATTAGAAAAGCCTCGATTCTAGCTTTAATTCGAGATCACTACTACAATTAAAATTTTATAATTCGTGATAACTACTGAAATTTTATAATATTCACTTAAAACTCGATTTTGAAGCTTTTAGAAGCTTTTTTATTTAAATTTATAAAATGGAGCGGAACGTAACTGTTAATCTCTTTATAAAATAAATTTTATGTGTATACCTTTTGTATGCATCCAATAAATGAACCTCGTTCTTTTAAACCAAGTGGCAAATGCTGTACGTTATGTATACCGCCAAGGAATAAACTGTGTGGTAATGATAAATGCCAAAATCCATTTGTTGATATTGTCATCACTTCAGAATTTTGATCGATCTATAAAAAAAATATTAAAGTTCAATTAGTTTTTCAATTTTAAAAATTTTAATTTAAATATGCAAAAAGATTTTATAAAGGCATTGCCATATATTCATAAAGGCCTTGCCATATGCTTTATATATCATAGATTAAATAACAGAAAATTTTAGAAGAAAACTTATGACATATATATACGGATAAGCTTCCAAGAGCTTTTAACTTACCTTGAGGACAGCTAATCTTGCAGTTCTGGAAACTCTAATTGTATGCCATTGTTCCATTGTTAAAGGATATTCGCTCCTAAAATAATTTACAAAAAAAAATTTTAATAAGTTGGTTTCCTTTCTTAATTAGTTTAAGAAGCTTTGTTTTGGTAAAAAAATAAATACGTTATATATTAGTGGACTTTAATTTTAATTAGCTTGTATAAATTAGATCAATATCCCCCGACCCAAATAGAAAATGGTAATAAATCTATATTTAATCAATTTAAAAAAAAAATCCAAATGAAAAGAATCAGCCTCTTGTACCATTTCCCTTCTCATTTTACTAATCGATGTTCGGAGTGAACAGCAAGAGGTACAATTCCATTATGTTAGTTAAAGAGACAGAAGGAGTTATTAAAGGTATTCGTGGTATCTAACAAGATTAGAATCTTGTGTCTTTTATCTAGAACATAATTGACTCTGCAACTTTTTTTAAGAACTTTCTATATGTAATAAAATCGCACGATGACTCTTAATTACCCCTCGTTTCACTTGTCGAACTTACTTTACATTACCTTGCATAATAGAGACACAGACCCCAAATGAAAAATGATTTTTTATGTTTAATCAATTTAAAAAGAGTTCTTTAAGGTTTATTTTCAATATGAAAAAGGTAAAAGACATCAGCTGCTTTTATAAGCTTTATAAATTTTTGAAATGCAAATTTATAGGGTTGCCATACGGTATAAAAATTCACTGTTATGCTAAACTCAATTTTTGCATAATATTTGCGTCTCATCTTCTGAACAACTCAAGTAAGAAACTTGAAATTTTGGCAGAGTTAGATCACCAGAAGTCGGTGCGAGTCGGTTAATAAAATTTTTTTGTCACTCCTTCTCGAAAATTGAAACTTTGCTATTTTTAACCACCTGTTACTTAAATACACGTCCAAATTTTTTTTAGTAATCTACAAAATTTAAAGCCCCAACATTATATTTTAACATGAGTTATAGTCAAGGCGGTCCTTTAAATTGAATAAAGTATCTCTTAGTGTTTTACTTGATACTAAAATTCTAAGAAAAATTCTAAATTTTAGAGACAGGTGGGGTTACATTCTTAAGAATCATCATAAGTTTGCTTAATAAAAATTTGGAACGTTTCCCATTGAAAAACTATTACGGCTTAAAAATTTTCCATTTTTATAAATCAGTTACTTAATCAGTAGTACCTCACCCGCGTATATTCTCAAAATTAAACTTCGTTATGAAACACTATATAATTTTGAAAAATTTTTTTTTAAAAACCCTTGGTTTTTTTCTTCACTTGTTAAAATTCAATTGAAATTATTAAAATTTACCCTTTCCTAAATTAAACAAGTAAAGAAACAGTCAGTCGGTGCAACCGACTTAGAAATACCCTACACCTATTTGGTTCAAATTTAAGGACATATCCATAAGTCATTTTAACACCATAGAAGCTGTTATTAATTTGATCGTAAGACATAGCTAACCAAATTAACTGTATAATACTAAAAACATTTTCTAATTACACTATCTATTAAAAAATATTACAAAATCTTACTCATTTATCTATTTAAAAATATTAAAAAACAAACAAACTTGAAATAAATGAAAATATATTTATTCCAATTCAATTACAAAATGAAAAAATTCTAATTATTAAATTTTGTGATAAAAAGATAATCAAAGCATAATATATTTAATAATCCAAATTTTTAAAAATTGCAATTATTTTAAATGGTTAGTTTATATACCTAATAGAAAAGCTTATAAACGCAAAATATGCAATAAATGTATTTCTAAAATACAATTAAAAATTTACACCTTTTCATATAATTCATTTAAATATAAAAATAAATTTTACATAAATGCAGCAAGTACCTTTGAACATAGCTGAACCCCTACAATTAAGTCTAGATTTCGGAGACACATAGGACATAGGAAATATATTCTTTGGCTTCGAAATTAAACTCGACCACAACCAATTCCCATGGTACTTTCATTACTAGTAACCTACTGTTAAATTTCATCAAAATACCGGCATTATTTTTTGAGTTATGGTGTTTGTAAGATATATATTTGTTAGTCCTTCAACTTTTCAAGGGTTCCAGGACCCGAAATTATGGTACGATTTCGCCCATATGCAGTCCCGTCATACTTTCAATACTAGTTAACCCTTGTACACAATTGGAACGCTCTATCTTAATTTTAAGTTACTAGTTTTATTAATTTCGATGATAATCTTTTACACATTGGGGGGTCTAAGAGAGGTTCTGAACCACCACTCCAATTGATCCCAAATTAGGGGGGCACGCAAGAAATAATAAAGAACACCCTTGTGGCAAATTGGAAGCTTCTACATTTGTTTCAAGTTACTATCTTTATTAATTTCGAAAATATGCTTTAAGGGCCTAAGAACTGAGTGGCTGGTCCCCGATCCACTACTCCAATGGGGCCCAAATTTCAAAGACACTTACGAAATAGGAAGGGACACCCTGATACCAAATTTGGAGGTTCTATCTTCATTGGTTTCGGAATTATGCTCGTTTGGCCTAAATTCGATCAAAAAGTTCTAAGTTCCGAACCCATTGTCCAATCCTCACCGTACGTAATAACCGCCGTAGTTTCGCTGCCAATAACCTACAGCACAAATTTCATGAAGATAGCCTCATTAGTTGTTGAGTTATCGTGATTTTTTATATATGTTCCTTAGCTCTGACATCGATTAAAAGGTCCGGAATCCGAACCGTTGGGCTGATTTCGCCCATATATAGTCCGCGCTGTACTTATAGTACTAGTTAACCCTTGTACACAATTTGAACGGTCTATCCTAATTTTAAGTAACTATTTTTAGTAATTTCGATTATAAGCCTTTAAAATTTGGGAGGTCTGAGAGGGGTACAGAACCACCACTCCAATTGATCCCAAATTAGAGGAACACGCAAGAGATAGTAAAGAACACCCTTGTGGCAAATTGGAAGCTTCTACATTTTTTCAAGTTGTTATCTTTATTAATTTTAAAGATATGCTTTAAGGTCTTCGGAAATGTGTGGCTGGTCCCCGACCCACTACTCCAATGGGACCCAATTTCACAAGACACTTAGGAAATAGGAAGGGACACCCTGATACTAAATTTGGACGTTCTATCTTCATTGGTTTCGGAATTATGCTCGTTTGGCCTAAATTCGATCAAAAAGTTCTAGGTTCCGAACCCATGGTCCAATCCCGACCTTACGCAATTCCCGGAGTAGTTTCATTACTAGTAACCTACAGCACAAATTTGATGAAGATAGCGTCATTAGTTGTTGAGTTATCGTGATTTTTTATATTTTTTCGTTAGCCCTGAAACCGATTAAAAGGTCCAGAATCCGAACCCATGGGCCGATTTCGCCCATATGCAATCCCCGCCGTACTTTCAGTCCTAGTAACCTACAGTTAAAATTTCATCAAGATAGCTCCATTATTTTTTGAGTTATCGTGCCTACGGACGGACGGACGGACGGACGGACGGACGGACGGACGGACATGGCTATATCGACTAAGGCGGTCACGCTGATCACAAATATATATACTTTTCCATATCTAGCTCGCTTCCTTTAGGTGGTTACAAACACCATACCAAAGTTAATATACCCCTTTACCTATTCTATAGGTGTAGGGTATAAAAATTAAATACAAAGAGAACTTTATAATGTATTTTTAAAATAGACTAAACAGATTTTTTTTTAACACAAAGTTCATTTTTTAATGAATATTAAAAAAAATAATAAAAAGAAAAATTAAATAGAAAAGTTTTCCATTATATCTTTTTAGCACATTTTCAAAAAATTTTGTAAAAATGTGCCTATATAGCTTCACTCTGTCCGTCGTCCGTCCGTCCGTCCGTCCGTCCGTATGTTTACAAAAAATTTTACACCGTTTGAAATAGAGAAAAGAAATTTTAACCATGGATAGTTTTTGCAAAAAAAATAATTTCGTAAAAGAATATTTTTCTGTAGCCCCACCTGTTACGGGGCTACAGCCCCCCAAAGTTGGAAAAAGCCCTATATTTAAATTGTTATAACAAGAGTTCTGTTACATATATTTTCAATCTGAAAACGGCAAATGATAGCTGGTTTCATAAACTTTATAAATTTTTACAAGGCAAATGTTGAGGGTTGCCATACGGTACTAAAATTTAACATTACGCAAAACTCAATTTTCGCAAAATTTTTGGCCACACATATCTTCTGAACGGTTCAAGCTAGGGCTTTGAAATTTTGGGAGAAGTTAGATACTCAAAAAATAGTAGGAGTCAGTTAAAAAAATTTTGAAATTATGCTATTTTTAAGCACCTGTAACTTGAATACCTGTCCAATTTTTTTTTTATTAATATACAAAATTTAAAGGTCCAACATTATATTTTAACATATGTTAAAGGTTTTCCTTAAATTTAAAAGGGGTTCCTTAAATTGAAGAAAGTGTCTCTCAGTTTTATCCATTTTTGCTTAGATAATAAAATTCTAAGTAAAATTCCAAATTTTTGTGTAATTCACAATTTAATTCCTAGAACCTAAAAAAATTAGACGATGAGGGGGGGGGGGGGGAGTTGAAGTTAGATTCTTGAGAAATTTGGTAACCTTCCCCATTAAAGGGCTATAACAACTTTTAAATAAAAAATTTACTGTTAGCAGTAAATTTTATAAGTCATTAGTAACTATTTCCAAGTAAATATTTCCAAAGTTAAACTCATTATGTAATACAATATAATTTTGAAAATGTGCTTTTTTAAAAACCCTTGGTTTTTTTTCATCACTTGTTTTAAATATCTTTTTAAATAAATTTCCTTAGTCATATCATTATTCTAATGTTTTAATACATGGTATCATTGTGAACTGATTTAGTTTTTCGTTAATTGGTACCTCACCTCTCTATACAATTTTAAATTATTTAAGTCCTATCCCAAAAATATATGAAATAGGGTTTGAGAGTTTTCAGGGTTTTTTTTTTTTCATTTCCGTAACCTTGAAATAACCTTTTTTTTTTACAACGAATAGTTTTATAACACTTAGGTAGTACCTACCCCTAATTTCTATTGTGTTTTTTTTATTTCCTAGATCTCTTATAGATTTTTTATTTATAATTCTTTTTCATCTTAAAAATATAAATTTTGCTTCTACAATATTGCACCCTTATTTATTTTTCATGTATGTGTATATATATATATATATACTCAACGTATAGTATTATAGAATATACCCTGATATTATATTGGAACTAATCGAAAAATTTGTAGAAAATAGAAAAGTTTTCTTTTTAAACTTTGTTTTTCATTGTTTTTCTTTGAAATCTTCTTAAAAATTTTTCAAGAAAAACATTGGGGAAAAAAACAAAAAGAAAAATGGAAAATAATAAAATTGTATAAGAAAATTTTCTTTGTACTGTTTTCTTTAAACTGTAATCTACAAAAATTCTAGTATATATAAGTTGTAACAGTGAAGTAACAGAGTACCTATCTACATTTTTAACTAAAAAATTTAATATGAATTACAAAATGAAGAAAAGTAGGGGTAAATTTATTTTAAAAACTACCATTTAAATACTTTTTATGTACAGTGATGGACAAAATTCAAAGGATAAATTTGAAGGAATATGTTTTTATAGGTTTTATATAATTTAGAAGTTGAAAAGATTATTATATTATTGAATCGGACTCTTTTATACCTTTTTTTGTTTAAGTGAAGGGTTTTATACTTTAAGTGCAAGTTTATGAAATGAAAGGTGTTTATTTAATAAAGAGCTCTTGTTTTTTTTAATAGCAAGCTTTTGTTTTTTAAGAGCAACATTTTGCTTATTAGCAAGCTTTGGTTTTTTAAGAGCAAGATTTTTCTTTAGTGGCAAGTTTTTGATTTAAAATGAATAATTTTTTATTTTAAGTACAAATTTTTGTTTTTATGAATGTTTGGAAAAACATTTCTTTTTTGGAAACTAAAAGTCGTACTAGTTTAATTTAAAAAACTTAATTCCCAGTAGAAGCTAAAAATTTGGTAAAAATTTATCAAAATTTTCCAAAAAGCAGTTTTTAATAAGGCAGGCTTGGTTCCGCTTCCTAAGTACGGGAGCTTTCTTTTTGTGCATTCTTTAAGAACTTTATCATGTGCATTCTAAAGCAAAACATTGCATTTATATAAAAACTAAAACTTGTTGTTAAAGGGAATTCTTGAAGTTAAAAATAAAAAATTGTTGTTAAAAACAAAACGTTGCACTTAAAAACAAAATCTCGTTGGTAAAAAAAACTATTACTCAAATGAAAAAGTATATACACAAGAAGGTTATAATCTAGATGTAATGATACGAATTTTCGGTTAAGAGAGTCTTGCTCCAGACATGCGTTTGTCATGCTTTCATCGCGCCTATGGAATGATATCTCATCAAATGTATTACCTAAAGTTGGTAATGCATTATGTGTATGATTTGTAAAAGTTTAAGAAAAACATTAAAATCTTAATTATAAATATCCCATCCAACTTTCCTTATTCCTCATAGTCCTAGAATTCTATATTTAGCGAAATCGATTCCCAAAAAAACCTTTCAAATCTATACCTTCGAAACAAACACATTTGGGTCACAGGTTCCATTCTAAATTTCGTTAAAAAAACGTTGTTGTTTTGGTGTGCTTAAGTCCTATAGGAATTACTACCTATAGAAACTACATAAAGCTCCAATAGATGGCTTTAAAAGTTTTTTATGTCAAAAAATAGTCTCTACTTGAGGATCGGGAGAATTGGATGGAAATTTAAAAAAAAAACACTTCAATTTTAATTGCGGGACCTTCTTCGACAATTCCTATACTATAAGCTTTCAATTTTACACTGACCCTTTCCCAAATTCTATATTTTCCTTGGATCTTAACGATCTAATTAATTATTCCTCTGTATTGCAGCTTTCTTAAATGATTTTAAATTTTGATAAAATAGTAAGTACTGTACGTTTAGTAAGTACTGTACTTACTAAATGTGTATATATATATATACAATTATTATATCTTATATAATGTATTTAATATTTACGTATAATTATATAAAATAAGGGAGACACAAAATTTAATTGCCCTTAGAATAAATGTTGAGGCACTTTCACTAAAGTTTTTAAAATAGCAAAGGGAAAATTATATTTTATGAAGTTTTGTCTCGTGTTTTTTGTTTTTCATTTTTGATTTTTGTTTTTTTTTTTTTTTTGTAGTATGCTTCCATTGGAAGCAATGAATTAAACTTAAAGAAAAATAAAACAACAACAAATATAATAGAAATAGGAAAAAAAACATTAAATTTTAAATTAATAGGATTAAATACATTAGAATATATGTATATATACATATATCTAAAATTCAAGAAAGAAAATGGAGAAAATTTGCTTTTTAAGTGATGAGTACCAAAATCTTTAAAATTTTAAATATTATATTTAAACGATGTCTAATAGAACTGAAATCTTTAATGGATAGAATTGAATTAGAATTTATGTGGAGAATTTTTTTTTTGTAAACTTAAGGGGGAAATTTATTTATCACAATAGGACGCGTGATTTAGTGACTGAGACTTAAAGAAAAAGAAAGATCAAGTGAAATAAAAAAACAGAATAGAAAATTTAGCACGTTGGCCAGGCACGAAGTGATACGTCGGATAACCGCGCCCTCGTTTCCACGATGCTTATAAAATTATTTAATGCTATAAAGTTTCTAGAAAAATCAGATAATCCAGCTTTGTGACTTACAGCAACTATGCATTAAAATACGAGATTTTGTACAGTTTCTAAATGTAGAAAATAAAATATAAGGAATAGGACTTTATCCTTTAAGCGCTGGAACACCAGAATGAACTAAAACTATAGTACAATTAACTAACAGAAGAATAAAATATTAATAACCAAATATTATTCAAATTTTATCTACTAATTGCATTCAAAGACAATCATTACACCTTATATACCAAAAAAAAATTATTATTTCTGCGCGAAACACTTCACCTACCGTAGAATAGGACTTTGACTGCAATAGATGAATTACAAAATCTTAAATGCCAAGGTATCTTTTATCTACAGTGAGCATCTTTGATCTGCAGGTGGAAGTAGGATATTACAATAACATTAAATTTAATATCAAAATCAACTCTAAACTTGTTCGAAGAAAACAAATGGTTCTTTTGGGTAAATTAAGACGTAGTTAGTCTAAGTATTCAATGCATATCCAACAATCTCCACTGTATCATAGAAGATGATGTATTTTATTCCCATAGTAAGTGCTATGCGGGTTGAAGATGAACAAGAAGTGTATTTAATCTACTATTCCTCTTTGGATATATCTTTGGATACAACTAGCAAATTCCTCCTTATACCCTTAAATGTATTACCTCCTGGAATGCTTAGATACTCTAATATTACTCTGGAATACAAAGATGTATTACCTCCTAGTACACTAAAATATTTTTTAAGGCAATAATTTTATTCAAAGACAAACCATTGCACCATTCATACTAAGATCATATATATCTATAATCTACGAACAATTAGTTAATACAGAATTGAGATACTTTATCTCTATGACCAATCAGTACCACCCTGAGGTACTTTATCTCTATGACCAATCAGTACCATCCTGAAGTACTTTATCTCTACGACCTATATTTTATCAACATGTGGTAGTAGGATTAATATCAGATTAAATACAGCCTCAAAAAGTATCTCATGTATTACAGTCTAAAGTATTTCAATTTACACATATAAAGTGGTTTACTAATATCATTGACCTTTATGAAATAATTCGTTCATTGAACCTTCAAATTTTTTAAGAATATTGTTTATACTAACCACAATTATTAAAAAATGTAATTAACATTTTTTTTTAAGGCTTTCTTGGTTTTTATTTTTTAGAATCAAGTCTAAATTGTTTGTTTCAAAAACAACAATCTCTTAAGATGACCTTAAAGATAAACCAAAAGAATTTCTTTGGTTAATTTTTTTATTTTTGTTTTTTTATCTAATCCTTAGCATATCATAAATATGTTAAAGAAAAACTTTTATCACAAAAACAACAAAACAAGTAGAAAACAAGGAAAACATTTTTTTATTAATTTATTCAAAAAAAAAAAAAAACTGACAGACATAAGAAAACCAGAAAAAAAAAGGAAAACATTTTGTAATTCCTTATTAAAGTTTTTCCTATTCCTTTTTTCTTCAAGAAACATTGACTTTGTTAAAATATAAAAAAAAAAAGAAAAAAAAAAGCAAAAAAGAAAAACTACTTTCAAAATATACAAAATTATTAATATAACATCTTGGCTTCTTTCCAACATAATAAGCATTTTACGTACCACATGTATTATACATGTATTCCTATACATATGTCATAAATTGTTAAAAATAATACAGTTGAATGCAAAATGATAGGTCTATACATAATATAGTATCGTGTATCTGAAAGTTAAAATTGGCTACTGTAAATAAAGGTTAAGTAACATATTATTTAAACTATTTAAATCAATGTTATGGAATAGACTGTTGTATATTTATCAAATAAACACAATGTAGCCCCAGAAAGCAAATATAGAAACTACTGAATAAAACGTTAACTTCGTCAAACCATAACCAAACTCTAGCCGCTATTACGCCCTAGGGATATCTTAATCAAATTCAAAAAACAGTTATTTATATTATAAATGATTCCAATGCCACTACAGTGCTCACTCTACTCAGTAATCGTCGTACAGTTGAGTCACTGACTTTGTTTTATAGATATCTTGTTAGTCCCTACATCTGTTCTAAAGAGGGTAACAGAAGGACGGTATAGGATGTCACCTCAACAATAATTCGGTCATCGCATCTTTAGAACCATATTATCCAATCAAATGTGTTGTCTAAAGTTGGTAATGGAAATATGTGTACGATTAAGAAAAATTTAAGAAGAGCCATAATTTCCTTCTTCAAAATATCCCAAATTTCAGAACTCTATACTTCCTAAACTCAATCCTTTCAGTTTCTTTTCGTCGAAATCAAGTTATACGTTTGTATCACAGATCCAATGGTTTTATATGGACCAGAAGCTAAAAAGGGGCTGTGAATTTGGTGTGCTAAGGGCCCTCCCTATCCATAGGAATCAACCATATTTCCAATAGGTGGTTTTCAAAGCTTTCCACTGTCCTTCGTTTAAAAAAAAATATTAATTAAACCAGATTAATTGAAAAAACTCTTATGACATGTACAGTTTTTGAACTCATATTTTTTTGGGGTTAATAAAGCACATGCATAACCACTATACTACCGAGGTCCTAAATTTGTGTCTTAATCGCTCTCTATCGATTAATTACCTATATAGTTAACGAGTACTTCACTTATTTATTTAAAAAAAAAACCAAATTAAGCAACATTGGTATTGTCCTCGGCTTTTAAAATGTAGGCCATTACACCACTAAGGCTTTTGAGTTTTATATTGTAATAATTGCATACAACTAGGCGTTCTGATCAATTTGCTTATAGTTCTTATAAAAAATTAAGATGTTATAGTAGTGTATAACACCCACATTATTTATATTATTCGCAACAAAATATAAAAGTATGAAAACGAGGCATATCATATTGTAATATAAAATTATTAATCAAATAAAATAGTTTTTTTTTTAATTTTTATTGTTGTTCTTTTGATGAAAAACTGAAACAAAATGATGAGAAAACTTTAATATGTTGCCAGTTTCATATGTTATGTATATATTATGTATAGATACATGATATATAAAAATAGATATATAATTTATCATTTTATATTATTATAATAGTATGTATTATATATATATTTTTTTTTATGACAAATATATAATATATATATATATAATGAATACATTTATACATATATATATACAATTCATATAGATGAGAAAATATGAAAAAAAAGAAAACTTAACACATTATTATAATTCTTTTAGTCTTAAACAATACTTACACCACGAATTATATAATAAAACTTAAATATTGTCAGAGCATATAAGCAACATATAATATACAAAGTATGAAAAGATCTTTTTTAGTATATATTATACATTTAATACATAATAATATTATATATCTAAAAATATTTTGAATTTAAATTAAATAATACAGATATTAAAAAAATATTAAAAATATATTATAAAACTTAAATAGTGAAAGAAATTTAGAAAATTTAATATGAAAATAAAGACACCGACATTGTCTAACACATTAAAGGAATGCTGCTCAATTCATTAATTCTTTAAATTCAATATTTTTGTATAATAAATTTTCTCTGTGGGAAATACTTTGGAATATCTGTAAAATGTATATTGGGAAATAGTACAAATTTTAAACAGAGGATATGGAAGCCATAGATATATGTCTAATAATCCATCGCAGTTTTACCGCAACATTGAACCTACTCGACTTAAGCCGTATATTTTAGTCAACAACATTGTTTTAAAGGTACGTAGAAGAAATGAACACCTATTCTAGAAATAGAAAAAAATTAGTGTCTCTTAAAGTTTTTCAATGTTGAATAGGAGTGCGTTTATGTTGCAGCTGCAATAAGTGATAAGAGCTACTTTTGAATTTTTTTTTATAATTTTTACTCATCCTTCAAACCAATGAAAAATTTGGGTCGAGAAAGATTAGAAAAAGAGTATTGAAACAATAGCGAGACGATGCATTTGACTTATATATCTTACTAGTAATATACTATATCTAGTAATATCTTACATCCGAATATACCAATTTAAACCCATAGGTTTTTAAGATAAAAGTTTTATATAATATAAAAATATAAATTTTTATTAGGTGGACAACACATAATATTTTAATTATGGGAGGCGTGTGACAGTTAAGCGATTCCTTATTCCATTTCATTTCAAATTACATGAAACATAATGGAAATAGAACAGAACATCCTCGTATCAAACTTCAAGTTACTATCTTTTCAAAATATGCGTTTAATTTTTTGGAGATGTATAGAATAGAGACACAAGGGAAATAGCAAGGAATATAGCAAGGAGATATGCTCGTTTGACCTAAGTTAAATTGGAAATTTCCATAATCCGAAGCCATGGTCTGGTTTTGCCCATTTGAAATCCACAATTTTCTTTCGTCATTAGCAACTTATAGTAAAAATGTCATCAAGGTTGCACCATTAGTTTTCAAGTTATTGTGCGTACAGATGAACTTGGATGACGGATATCCCTGAAACGAGTACCAAAAGTGAACGCTCGTCAAGAATTTATTAAAAAACATTTTCAATTTCTATACTACATCCTTGTTTCCCTTTGATGATTACAAATATATATATACCTTTATATACCTATAGAATTCCTACCTATGATAAGTATTTAATTAAAAAACTAATTTAAAATGATTGACAAATTTTAGAAACAAAAAATACATTAAGTTATCTCTGCTTTCTATTACAGTTAAAATTTGAAGCTAATATGTCTGTGACACCAGTCATACAACCGTATAGCGAATCATCGGATTATAATATTTTTAATAAATCAATTTCAATTTACACATCTTAATTTCTTAATAATTTTTGAAAGTTTCAAAGTTAAGAAAAAAAAAACAAAAACAAAAACAAAAAGGCAATAAAAATTTGGAATGATAATAATAAAACAAAAAACAAAAAGCAAAAGAAAAATATACAAAAAATAGCATAACTTTAGGCTGTTTTCTTATTAAACATTAAAATCTATTGGTAAATAAGTTTGTATAAGAGCCCAATTTTATAAATTTAAGTTAAAAAACTTTTTTTTAGTTTTTCTTAAACAACTTTGTAACAGAAGTGACTATATACAATTACACCAACACTATTATGTTATATATATACCTACATATATATATATATATATATATATATATATATATGTTTGAGTTTTATCAAAAATAAAACAAATTGATATCTTGTTTGTGGTAACAATTTTCTTGACATAATTTCCTTTTATTTTTATTTTTTTATTTTTTGCCAAACAGATGAAAATCTGTTTCCTTGCACGGATGTTTATTTGTATAAATCAATTGTAAATGTTTTTTTGTTTATATAATATATATACTCTTTTTACGTGAACTTGATCCTTTTGTCACATGAAATTTGTTAATTTGGATTTGGTCTGTTTCAAAAGGAGTCCTAAATACAAATAGTCCTGAAGATAAATAGTCCTAAATACGACTATTTGTATTAGTACAGACAACAGACAAATAGTACAGACAAATAGTCCTAAATCTTCAAAATAAATTGGTATTTTTTTTATTCAGCAGCGTTTCTTAAGATTCAACATTAGAATCAACATGTTGTAAAAAATGGTACTCATAGATTTTATAGTAAAACCCAAATACAACAAGGAAACGACTCTCAAGCCCTTCCAAAAAAATAACACCGAAAAATTTGATTGCCATTTTTAGGGACTTAGTTTAATTTTTTTTCTTTTTTCAGCTTCCACTACAGAATGGGGGATTCGGTTTTGCAAATTATGTTATTTCGATTTCTGGGTTTCAAGATTTGGGGCGTTTTTAAAATAACAGGACCTAATTGATTTGAAAACAGAACAATTTGAAAAAAAGACCAAATTGATTTAAAAAGAGACAAATTTCATGTAAAAAAGGACCAAATTTATGTGGAAAGAGTATAGATTCCAATATTGTTTATGTATAGGTGTATATTAATTTTGAAACGAAAGAATAGAAAGATAAAAAAAAAAGTTTTGACTAAATTCATCAAAAACTCTTTCGATAATGATAAAAGTAATTAAAAAAGTTCTTCCATTGCTTGTATTTTTTTTTTCAATTTTGCGATTTTGCTTTTAGGGCATATTTTGTTACATTTGAAGGAAAATATAATAAAAATGTATGTAGGCATTCAAATATATTTAACTTTATATATTTATATATTGGTTGTATAAAGAACAAAGATATAGCACCGTGTTTTATTTACTAATTTCATAACATATGAGTCTTCAAGACTTAGAATTAGAAACAATGAATTTTCTAACAGGCCAGGCCAACCAATTCTTTTATTAAAGCAAGTTGCAAAGAGCTTGACCTTTTAATAGTAAAGTATCTTAAAGGCAGATTTGTAACAGGGTTATGATTTTATGCTTTATTCACCGTAGGAGAGTGTTTTCATGGCTTGTTAACAAAGAGAATGTGCGTTCATGGCTTATTAAACGAAAGATTGTGGTTTCATAGAAGAAGGCAAGTTTAATAATTTATTAACCAAAGGTTTACAGTTCCTTTGGTCGCAAAGGAATGTTAATGACCTCTCCTATGTTTAAAGATAAACTAAGAATACAAGATCTAGTAGTTACTAATGCATTGGCTTGGGTTTTGGAAAATAAGGTTCTATATGACCGAGATATATGAAAGTAAAAATAAAATTTAGGTAATATCAAAATAAAAATTATTTAATCAATTTAAGTTTTAGCTTGATAAGTCTATAAATATTTTCTAAGACTTTCTAATTTTTTTTAAATTTTAAAATTGAAGATTATTGCGAGTTATAAATTTACTCTAGTACAAAAGTAGCCCATTGAATAGACAAACTCTTTAGACAAACTCATTGTTAAAAATCCTGACTTTAAAATCCTGAACTTACTATTCTTTAAATTTGAAGCCTAGTCTACTTAAAAGTTCAATAGGTACTAACAGATAGTACTCAAAATTAACGACTAATTGCTGTTTAAAATATAATTAAATTATTTTAAAATATTTGGAAAATCTGAAAATTATTTCTAGTTTTTTTTTAATTTAAATATTTAAATTTTTTTTAAATTTATTTTTTTTTAAAAACTTACCTTACAATAGCTGCTCCACTACCCAAATCGAAAGCAAATTCAACATATCCCATATTTAAAGATAAAGCAATATAATCTCCATATTCTTCATGTCCGCTATACAATATAACACCATCGGTATGATGAGGTTTTATTATAATCTGATTTTAAAATGGTGTGAGGTTTTGTTTAAAAATTTAAAAGAAGAAAAAAATAAGTAAAAAATTTTTATTAGATTTTATATTTAAATATTTAATAATTATTTTAATTAATATTAAATAAAAGATTTTAAAACTTGAAGAATATAATTTAAATATTAATATTTGTTAATAGATTTTTTAAAAAAAGTATATCATGTATAGTTAATACTCTAGTACAAATTTCTTTTAAATTTATTCTAGTGCCAGCACTCGAATCAATAGCATGAAACTAGTCGACCTCAATAGAGGTAAAATAGTCCACATTTCAAACACAAAATCCCAAGTCCAGAGTTATGAAAGTTCTTTGAATTAGTCACAGAATAGTGGATATCAAGTGCAACTTTGATAATACCGATAGTCATATGACTGCTCTAAGTCCAGAAAGATTCAAGCGTCTTCAAACCAGAAGTCGAAAAATGTTATCTAAGTAGATAGCCTAGTCGTAGAAGATAGGGTACGTAAATATCGATCTCAAATATAGGTTTAGTTACAAATTGCAAGTACAACTTTCATGTTAACTTCAATTATGTGACTGCACTGAGTTCAGAAAGATCAAAGCGTCTTCAAACTAGAAGTCGAACAATGTAATCTAGTTAGATAGACTACTCGTAGAAGATAGTTGACGTATATATCGATCTTAACTATAGGTTCCGCAACAAATTGCATGTACAATTTTCATGTTATCTTCAATCAAATGACTGCACTGAGTACAGAAAGATCAAAGCTTCTTCAAACCAGAACAAAGTAATCTCTTAGATAGGCTACTCGTAGAAGATAGTTCACGTATATATCGATCTTAACTATAGGTTCCGCAACAAATTGCATGTACAATTTTCATGATATCTTCAATCAAATGACTGCACTGAGTACAGAAAGATCAAAGCGTCTTCATACCAGAACAGTGTAATCTAGGTAGATAGGCTACTCGTAGAAGATAGAATACGTATATATCGACCTCAACTATGGGTTCCACAACAGAATTGATCGCAGACACTTCAGATGTCCAAGAAAGCTTTTTTTCTAAATTTGTAGCCAAGGGAAATCAAGAGAAAGCCTAAAATATCTAAGAGGCATATTTTTTTCAAAAATTTGATAATTTATCTCGAATAGATCTAAGAAGACTTCAAAGATGATTATATTTCTTCTCATAGATTCCATTGCGTCCTAATACAGATCTAGAACCCAGTTTTTACTGAAATCTTTTTACCAGCCCTCGTCAACTAAAAAATAAAAGTTCAATCAATCAAAGATTTTAAAATTTTATAGTGACTTTCAATCAATATTTAAACTTTTATTTTTCTTTAATAAATAAAAAGTCGAAGAATCTTATAAAAGTTTTAATTGTAATTAAAAAAAAAAATTATTTTCTAAAAACTTTTTATTTTCTTAATAAAACTTATTTAAGTTTTTTAGTACTTAATAAGAAGTTGCAGTTTTATGAGGGTTTGTATTAAGTGGTGGTATGTTAAAAATACCAAAGTTTTAAAAATGATATTGATGCAGTGATGATTTATAGAAAAATGTGTTTGCAGAAAATGAATCTATGCTACCTATATTTAGTATATTTTCATCTTATCTGGAACTTTTTAATTTTTAATTGCTATGGCGAGTTTCGGTTCTACTTAACATAAAGTTCAGATTAAAATAGACACGTTTTTAAAATTCTGCATACAATATAAAATTGTGCTAACCTTCACTAAATTTCAAAACAGAGTATTTTAGATTTTTTTAAAAAGTTTTAAATTACTTTTAAATTAACTTGAAATTTCATTCTAATTTTTTATAAATTTCCACGTAATTTATTGTAAGGAAAATCGTCAAAATTATTATTCTTCCTAAACACCCTATAAAATAATAACCTTCGAAACTTTCAAAATTAAATTTAAACGGTCTGCCATTTACGTCTCCGATTTAAAATTTTTTGAAACCCTACCTAGAAAGTCTATAGTATTCTCACTAAATCTCGAGGCGACAGTGTTGGCATCGGTGTCCCGTGGTTTTTATTTGAACTTTGAATTATTTATTTATATATTCCCGCTAGACAACAACAACAATTGGTGATGCATTGACACCGTATTATAAATTCTATAAAATCGATCTCAACAATTTCAGCGAAAAAACGTCGCTAGGTTGTCGCTTTCGGGAAGGTTTAATTATATTATAGAAATGCGTTTTAGAAATTACAAAATTCCAAACTCAAAATGCCTGGTTAAGAAATCCCAAATCCCAAATCCCAGATTACAAAATCCCAAAATACAAAATCGCAGATTTCAAAATCCCAAATTACAAAATTTCATAAATACAAACAACCTCCTGCTAAACAAATTTTTAAAGTCCTGATTTAATAATCTGCTTTAAATCCTTCCTATAATATTTTGAGAAAAGCATGCAATCCCAATTTTGCAACCAACTCTAAAATCCATTCTAATTTAGAATCTCGAATATACATACATACATATTTTAAGAGGCCATATGATTTTGATTTTGTATTCAGCTCCAATCCATTTGTTATTTAAAAGTTCGAATACATATAAATATTCTACATTCTGATTGTGAACTCTAAAATCAATACCAATAGTATGTTATTTCTTACAGGGTTTCCTACAAAAGTATTAAATTTTAACCATCAATTTACATTTTTATACAAAGTACATCAATTTTGAAAATTAACATTGTAAATTTCTAAAATTGCGATTTTGTACTTTATGAATTTTGAAATTTAGAATTTTGTAACTTCGGATTTTTGACATTTTGAGATTTTATTATATTTTGAGTGTGATTTAGGATTTTGATACATTTCCAAAAAAATTATTGATGTTGCATTCAAATAGATCAAAGTGACGACATCTTCACTTAAATGTAATAAGCAATACGGAACATCGTCACATAGAACATCGTAACATTTGACATCGGTATAATAAAACTGTGTGAATAAACTGAAATGAAGACGTTATCATCACGTACTAGTATAGTGAGAAGCATACTAGTATAGTGTTTTGTCTAACCTCACATTATTGTAAAAAGCAATATGGTGTTACCACTTTCAACATGGTATTTAGTGAATAAGAAAACATTGTTGATAAAGCGCAGAGTCTTTACGTGCCAGCATAGTTTTTTTACTTCCATTTGGTTCAGAATATTTAGAAAGAGGTATCTCATCGTTTAAAACAGTCCTGAGTCCAAAGTTTTTTTTAGTTTTGACGCACCAGCTCGAAACAGTTTTCACAATTTAAGTCTGATTGGCTCTTCTCTACAAAAATTTTCTTTTTAAACTTTTATCATCCATAGTTGAAGAATCATTCCAATTTCCTTTTTTTTCATCTGAAGGATAGCTAAAATCCACTAGATTACACTTGACTAAATTATCATCAAACACCTTTAACTTTTGAATTTTATTAAAGCAAATTTTTACATAAACTCTTTTTCCTAAACGGTTGGTTGTTTTATTTTAAACATTTCAACTGGAATCTAATGTTTATTAAAAAGACTCTATTCTAATTTTTGTAACACAAACTGATTAAAATAAGTCTAGAGGCAAAAAACCTTCTTTCTTCACTTCTCTTAATAAAAAAACAAAGACTCATTTAGAAAAAAATTAAGTACAAAAAAGATTCAAGGTCTACTTACTAATTGTTTATTTGCCTATTAAAACTCACCAATCTTTATTTTTTAACAATAAAAAAAAAATTAAAAAGCAAAAATTTTCCATTTTCCAAGTCTCATTTTTTTCACTTGATTTTACAAGTGAAAGAAAAAAAAAAAGAAAAGCCTAATTGATTCTCATTTCTTGATTTTTGATACCTTCGAGTAATAAAAACATAGAAAATAAAATAAAAAAAAAATTGAAAGCTCTTTTAACCCAATAAATGGTCGAGTATAAATAATCTTTTTTTTTTTTTTTTCGAAGGTATTGTACTTTTTACATGAAATATCTATTAGATCCCTTTTTTGTTTTTGTATGTGTATAACAACCGACCCTTAAAATAAACCCCAAAATCCTTTACCACTCTTTATTTAAACTTACTTTATTTCACATCTAGACAAAAAAAAACAATATAAACTTGGCTAAAGTTTATACTAAAAATCTTATAGGAAAATAATAATTGAAAAAAGATTTTTAAATAGTACCGTGTGTCTCGAAATAGATGAGACATATTGTAACAGGTGACAACGGTTGGAGGAATCAATAAGCGTACTGCAGAGTAAAACTACAGAATAAAACTGTTTGAACAATCTACCCTTCACGATCCATAAATTATTACCAAAATGGGGACATGTCATAGCCCTACAGGTCATTAGACCATAGTGCCGTTTGGTCCAACTGTAGTGAGCTATAACACAATAATTTCAAATATGACTGGTCTCCAACCAATGTACTAGAAATATTCGGGATTATTATTATAGATTGCCAAGATCTTTTGAATGATATCCCATATGGTTAATGGACTTCAATATTAAGGGCTAAAAAAAGTTTTTTGCTAAATATCCCTTAGAAAAGTTATAGATGTGGGATCGATGATAAACAGTCCTCAAATTCTACCTAAACTCCTCTACCCTCATGCGGCTAAAAACAATAGGGCTCTTGTTAGAGGAATATTGTATTTCTATAGTTCAAAGTTAATCAATTGTTCTTTCTCAAGTTCTTTTGATCTTCTGCGAGGAAAATTCTTTCGATTTTGCGTGGAAGCATTTTTGATAGTCCTAGTTCCCGATGATACAACATAGAAGATCAAATACTTTGCTTAAGTTCTGCTTCCCGCATCTTATATTTAAATAAATGCTTAGCCTATAATATGGCCTGTAAACAAAATCTTAGGTTTATCAGTAGGCTTTAAGGACATAACATTTTCTAAATGAAGCTTGTAACAGAATTGGCTCTAGAGCTCATGGCTGGCCGGTTTACAATCATTAAGTTATAATCAATATTTATTTAAAAACAGTCAATAAAGATCCAAATATCTCGAAAATTATTTAATATGTACTCTGTTTTACCATAGAAACCTTTTCTGTAATCTTTTATGAAACTTTCGACCTAGTATTGGACACTTTGTATAAATTTAAGAATTGAATATTTAAAATGTTAAGCTATGTGTCTATATACGAATATACTTGAAAAAGTACACTAAAAAAGTTTTTAAAGTAAATTTTTCTAATAATATTATATAAATTTTAATTATATATAATTAAAAAACGAGGAAGAGTGTAGTAGAGTAGACTGTGTCAACTCTGGGATACCCGTATGACCGTAACATATACATTATATCATCCGGTTAATTACTTTTGGCAAAATTTCAAACATTCAGCTTTATTAGGTGTAGAGTAATGCTCATATAAAAGAAGGAGTTGTATGGCAGCAACTAGAACCCTTTGCAGTAGACCAACCAAATTTTGCAGTAACTTTGGCCATTACACTAAACTATTTTTGGCAAAATTTTAGACACCCAGCTTCATTTGGTGTAGTGTAATCCTCATATAAAAAAAGGAGTTGTATGGCAGCTACTCGAACCCTCAGCAGTAGACCAACTAAATTTTGCAGTAACTTTGGCCATTACACTAAACTATTTTTTGCAAAATTTCAGACACCCAGCTTCATCAGGTGTAGTGTAAAGCTCATATAAAAGAAGGAGTTGTATGGCAGCTACTCGAACCCTCTGCAGTAGACCAACCAAATTTTGCAGTAACTTTGGCCATTATACTAAACTACTTTTGGCAAAATTTCAGACACGCAGCTTCCATAGGTATAGAGTAATGCTCATATAAAATTAGAAGTTGTATGGCAGGTACTCGAACCCGTGGACCAAAATGGCTGAATTTCAAACTCGATTCCGTTTTTTACATAAAAACGAATTTGTGAAAATTTCATAATCCTAGCTCCTTTACTTTTTGAGTTATCGTGATGACGGACGGACGGACGGACAGACGGACGGACGGACATACATAGCTAAATCGATTTATTTTTCGATTCTGATCCGATCCATACACTTGAGTCTATATCTACCCCCCCTCCTTCTCTGCGTCACAAACGTAATGGCAAATTTATTATACCCTTGGACTATATAGTCATACGGGTATAAAAATTCTAATTTAATATAATTATTATATTATTGTTATACTGCAGTTGGGGGGGTTTTTTTTTATTTTATTTTAACAATTAAATTTTTATATACTATACCTGTAATTCCAACCATATTAAAGCTGAATCTCCTAGTGGTGCAAAACGTAAATATGCGGAACCATTAAATGAGGGCACCTAAAATTAAATAAATTATATTACAAAATATTATGTAAGTCAAGGTAAAAAAAAATATACTATTATTATAAAATAAAATTCTATTAAGGTAACTATAATAAATTTTTCCATTAAAATACAAAAACTAAAGAAATTGTATGATAGGAAAGGAACTATATTGGAACTACAATAGACATTCAACAAGTTTTAATTTTATTTAATAAAAATGTATTTTAATTTACCTTGGTAAAACAAAAATTTTCTACTATAGTTGTCCTTGGGAAAAATTATGGAGGTTATATTAAAAATTAATAGATTAAATTAGGGATAGATTTTAAACTCAAAGAAATTGTGAGAAGCCTGTTACAGATATTTAAGGTCGGACAATTGCACTTTAACAGAAGTTTTATGATCATGAAGTTGTAATTTAGTTATCTTTAGTCCAAGAGGGCCAGAAACCTATTGCAAAAGCTGCTTATTTCCCCATCTATATAATGCAATTCTATCAAATCTCTTATTATACCCGTATAAATAATGTAGTCACGGTTATATACAAATTAATCTTCCGTTTGGAACGCATTTACGATTGATATAGAGTAAGAAGTATGGATTGAACCAAGATCGAAAAGTAAAATGATTAAATGTGTGTATGAGTGTAAATGTGTGTGTAAAAAACACAAAGTATTGTTTTGCACAGTCTGTAGATCTTCTATGCTGTTTGGTTAAAAACGAACCAAGGCTGCGAATTGTGTATCTTTAAAACTTATCATATTCCTAAGATAATATTAAGAATAGGCAAGACGCCTTAAGCAATTGGGCAAGCGTATTTCGAAAAGATGAGGGTACTCCGAGCAAAGCTAAGTAAGTGTAGCACCCCTGTAGGCTTCTAGAGCCAGTGTACTTGTCGTTTTGGATCTAATAAGATCAGGTAGTGTGAAAATATAAACTTATACAAATCTTTCAACTAGGTTCCTGTGGAACTCATCAGGCTACAAGGTTGAAATTTAAAAACGGACAAGTAAAGTATGTGCCGTATTTCTTGCTGTGCGTTGCCCAAACTAGAAATTTGTCATTCCATTTCAGTCTAAATAAAGCCAAAATAATGTAAAGCTTTGTTTCCTAGGAGAAGCATTTGAAAGCAGATGATTAATGGGTTTTTGGAAAGTTAATAATGGTTTCCCTGCTTTGGTTGTTCTTCCATAAGTAAACAAAGTTAACTTATAGAAGCTTCATTATAATGAAATTGAAAATCAATCACTTTCTTATAGAGCCTGGCTCTTTTCTCCTATTTTTATACCCGTGCATACATATATGACATCGGGTATATTAAAATTGCTCCTCCGTTTGTAACGCATCGATCGAGACGAGCTAGATATAGTGTCAAGAGTACGTATCGGATCAGCATCGAAAAGTAAATCGATCTAGCTATGTGTGTCTGTAAGCCCGTCCGTGTGTCAGCACGATAACTCAAAAACTAAAAGGGCTAGAATTTTGAAATTCACACAAAGTCATTTTTAGACAATTACTAGGTTCCCTATTGTTTTTGGTTAGAATCGGGCATTTAAAAGTTGACAAGGGCAACTATAATCTTCTTCGTTTTTTCCCATTTTTATTTTAAATTTACCAAATCCTGTTGGAACTTTAAAAATTTTATTCAAAATTTCAGTCCAAATTTTATAAATAAAAATTGTGAGATTCCATTAAATAAAATGAATTAGATATTATATTAAAAGGTTTTATACACTTCTATTGTTATAATTTTTCACAAAGGAAGTTTTTTTTCGGACTGGTGTATCTTTTAAAAGTAATTAGTCATAATCTTTTATATTTATATGTAAAAATATATATAAGCTAGTCAGTCATTAAATAAATTAGTCAAATCAATTCAA
The DNA here is from genome assembly GCA_963082915.1 of Dolichopus griseipennis. NCBI lineage: Eukaryota > Metazoa > Arthropoda > Insecta > Diptera > Dolichopodidae > Dolichopus > Dolichopus griseipennis. The sequence continues at coordinate 113,174,076 of OY720442.1, forward strand.
AAGAAGTTAAAATGATATTATATGGTGCCGTGATATAACGCCATATGCGATAAAGCCATAACGGCATTATGACTCAATCGATTGAGTCATAAAGCCATAATCGCGAAATTCTTTAATATGGCTTTAAAACAAACTCGAGTTAGTCATAAAGCCATATTGTGTTTTAAAAATTTTGAGTCATAACACCATATAATTAAAATTTAATGATTGAGTTAAAATTGTTATATATTACAAAATTTTACAGCTATCATTATTATATTATTTGTTGAAAAGAAGTAATGTTCGTGACTTTTTTGATGAAACATATAAGCAATTTAGAGGTATTTGTCCATCAGTAAATTTTGGGGAAATAAAATTAAAGCAACATTTTCCCAAAAAAACCAACAAATTTTATTAGGAGGAATATTATGCGGACACCATTTTTATGTCACCTACAATAGTGTTATAAACAATAGATCAACGGAACTATCTAATAAATGGTACATTTGCAGTTACACCCTGTTCTAATACTTTTAAGCAATTACTCATAATACATAAAGCACACGCTGAATATGTACAAGGTGAATATTAGGGTATAGGGTAGGCACGTATTTGCCGCCGCGCACGCGTATTCGCGGCCGCGCCGTATCCAGACGAGCCGCGTTCGCGGATAGCCGGGCGAACCTCGACGATATCAGACTTCTACGACTTCTACAGAATATGTACACATATTATATATACGTTATGCCGCATTGGGAGGGATTTTAGAGTAAGATTCAAAATCAGGGTATTCGCTTTTTCCAGAATATTTATATATGTATATATGTAATGAGAGATTCTGAATTAGGAGAGATCTTATAAACGGGTACAAAATCAATGACACTGGCTACGCATAGAAGGTATATTTGTCACCAAATTATAAACTTCGAAGTAATAATATTTCTATTGTTTTTTCTAAAAAAAAATTGTTTGAAGTGAGTCATAACGCCATTATGGCTTTATGACTTATTCGAGTGTGATTTAAAGCCATATTAAAAAATTTCGCGATTATGGTTTTATGAGACACACAAAAGAGTCATAAAGCCATTAAGGCTTTATAACATATGGCGTTATATCACGGCACCATATTATATTAAGCTATGCGTGCTCTGATGTCAGTTCATCAATGTCATTTTTATAAATAAATTTTTTCTTTGTTCAAATAGACTTGGTATATAATATTACAATATATAATATAAGTATGTATATATATGTTAATTGTCTGTTAAATGGAACTGTTAATAATAATACAGTTAACATAAGAAAGAAATTCATTAACTCCCCTTCCTTGAAGAATATATTTAAATAAATGTATCTATGCTTAATTGCTTTGTAAATATTAATGTAAGATACATAAAAACATGAATTAAAAATTATAAACATTTATATTTTGATGTTGATGAATCAGGAAGAGAATACCCAAAATTATACCTAACATTATTCAGTTCAATGTTCAGTTGTCTGTTATAAAGTAAGAGCTTAAAAAATTTTTGAAAAAGAAGAGATGAATCCCTTGTAATTTGTTTTTGTCCCGTTCAGAACTTCCATGGTCATTTGTTTCTTCTTATTTCAATACTCAATATTGGTACTCCCTGCCCTTGACGAGACACAAGTGCCATATGACTTATGAACTTTTAATTTTGGGAATTTTGTCGTACAGTAGGAAGTCAATAGTTCCATAGGGATTCTAACTCATTTCAAAAAGTTTCAAAAAGTCAGAAAACCCATAATCACGTCACCATTTCAAACCATGCATAATTTTTCATCAAGATATTCTAATTACTCATCTCTGTCTAATTTGGTTACATAATGTTACATACTGTAAGAAGACTGATGAATCGAGGCATATTTAGACTGGGAACATTTATAAAAACACGGAAAAGCGCAGGTAGAAAATTGATAAATCCAAGTGATATTAATTAATAAGATTTTCGAAGTTCTCAAAAGGCTATTTTAGTATTTGAACTATTAGTTATTTTTGAGTTTCGAACTAGAAATAAAAAAAAAATTCTTTGTTTTAGTCTTTAGTTTTAGGGATCTAATAAGAAAGGGTGCCGTGCAAAACCTAAAGATTATAAAGGAATACCGATAGATATAATTAGAAATACATTTCCAAATTCTTCTAATGTTAATTGACATTGACATGGCATAAGAGCTTGTTCACTTAAAATATTCATTGACATTTTTTGAATTATAAACGAAAAGCTACTTTAAGCGATTTCACCCAAAATCATTCCCGTCCCTATTTTTTTGTACAACCAAATAAATGGTCGTAAATGGTAGAATTTAATAAATGGTCCATAAATATATTTCAAAATTAATTTTTTTCTATGTTCTTTTATCCAACAAAATTTTACCTTCACACAAGACCTCAAAAAATTCTCAAAACCAATAAAAGATTCTTTTTGAAATTAAAAATAAACAAATTCTATTTTAAAATTGCTAAAATATTTAATAAATTCAAAAAACCAAAAATATTCCTATAAAAATAAAAGAAAATTACAGAATTTATTTTTACCTGTAAGTCTAGTCGCATTTCACATAAATCACCACCAAAACCAAGTGGACATAAACAAACGGCTCCTTGATCTGATGGTAAACATTTTCCACCATGTTGGCAGGGATATTTTACGCATTTATCTGTTGTACAATCCTCTGCAAATAGATAAACATAAAACAAAATATTAATAAATAAAAAATTAATAAAAAAATGTCTTTATTTTGAAAAAAATTTTATTTTACCGTTACATTAAATTGTAACAGTACCCTTGCAATTTATTTATTTGCATTGAAAATGAAGTATGAAAGATAACAGTACCTATCAACATTATGTGACATAGTATTATTTTAAACTTGTACCATTATTCATATAAATATATTATTAGAAACAGCATAAACTGTGTGCGCCAATTAAGTGTCAAAAGGTTCAAACGAAAGCAAAAGACGAAGTTTGTTAGCTGGTTATAATACAATATAAAAATTGTTCATTATTTGATATAAATAATAAAAAAAAAATAAGAATAAACAAGAGCTTTTAATATTTCCCAAAAGGTTTATCCCTAAAAGTTTTAATTGCTTTTTTAACGGGTCTGTCCTTAATGTTAGTTCTAATATTCTCGGCCGAAACTAGTAAAAAGTTCATTAAATAATTAAGAGCATTCTAGTCGTTTGTATGAAATCAACATTTCTGAGAGCAAAGATGCTCGAATATTTTCACGACTCACCAGCACATGGATCCACTTAATTGTGACATAAAAAATAATGGAGACTAGCTTCATTTATCAAGTAATACTTTTTTGAGTCAAAACTCAATTGGAAAACAAGTTGAACTATTTCTTACGCTGTTCTATTTTTCTCAATTTTTCCAAAATCCCACTATGAACTTCGACCGCGCTGATCAAGATTACACATCTTGAACAGTATGTCGTTTCAGTTAATTGTCCACTCAAGACCCCTATTTGGTGCCTGTTTGGTGAACACAAGTTTTCATGTTAGTACAGTGATCAATCGGATGCCTCTCCAAAAAGACTGGTATGGAATCAAAACCGTGCCAACTGGGAGGTTTAAACAACTTTTTTGAAGCATCCTGGTTTAAAAAATCTGAGTTTCGTTCAGTGTCAACACGGCTGGATTTTTTGAAGTAAGGTGAACATATACTCCGAAATGATTGAACTCTAGCCCTCTAATATTTGCAAAATTTATGCTGATTTGACTCTGCATAAATCAAACTTAGATTTCAAGAAAAATTTTAACTATATGAAAATAATAAATGGAATCTTTTAATTCAGTCAAAACTATAAATTTAATTGGGACTGCTTACAGGGACGCAGCCGCGGTCATTTATCCCATACTGTAGTATATACACCTTCCAGCATGAGATAGTGGCCAACAGCAGCATCACTGCAGCATACAACAACACCAATTTACTTGGCTTCGCACATAAAGTCGGAATAAAGCAAGATTGTCGAATAATTAAAAAAAATTAATTAATGTAAAATTTATATTTTTTAATAATTTATATAAAATAAAAAAAAAAATAAAAAACTTTGTATTAGTTTCGCAATAGTATTTAGACTAGTTAACATTCTCAGGGGATAGACACAAAAAAAAAAAAACATTAAGTGTCAAATATTCTAAACAATATTTTGACAATTGATTGAATCATTAAATTTTAATTATGAATCACTTTAAATTGATTACTTCTGCTTATAAAATTGTACTTGTTTTTATTTCGTATTTATTTATTTAAACAGAACTGATCTGCTAAAGTACTTAAAAATTATAAAAATTTAGTACAATACATTATTTTATAGTCTTATATTTGCATAATTTTGCATTGTACTGTAAGTGTGTATATTATAAAATTAATAATTGCGAAGCTAGATGATGATGTTGATCATTTTGATGATGGCAAGTGTAATGTTTCTAAAAAAAATTGTATAACATAGATAAATATGTGTGTGTGTTAAATTTTTATTTACTTTTAATTTTTCTGTTTCTTTTGAAAGGACACTCTGTCTGGGCAATGTCCAATGTCCGTTTTGTAATATATTGAAAATTATTGCCTTAAGTTATGCTTTAATTTTTTTTTTATTTTGTAATTTGAAATAAAATATTAAAGAATGTTGTAGAATAAAAAAAAATTAATGGGCAAATGAAACTGTATTTATTTGTATTGATTTAAATATTATGACTTTGTATATTTTTAGAATCTATTTAAAATGGTTCGTATAAAAAAATAAGGAAACATCAAATTCTTGTTGAATTTTTTGTATTAAAGTTGAAATAATTCTAGTTAAATTGATATTATTAAAATAAATAATAATTAAAAATAAATAAAGGGTTCAAACCCTGGTTGGATCATATATCTTTTTAAAAAATATAGTGTATATTATAATAGTTTATTTAGAAGTCCAAATGCCAAATGGGCAAAGAACTATAATAATATAAATAAATAAATATAAAAATTAGTGGTTATAGTGTATAACAAGTGGTTATAAGACAGCGAGTTTAAAATTATATAGCCATTGATTAAACAAAGTGGAAGAGAAACTTTGTGTAGCTTCTGTGGAACACTTTGATTTTTTTTCACCCAATATGTAAACTAGTACGTATATTAAATGAAAACTTCCTCCTAAAAATATTTTGAATCACGGCATTTTTTAATTAGGGAAATTCTTTTTTTCACTAACTTATGGAAAAAGTATAGCTGCAAGTGTTTTTAATCGAGAATAACTCAATATTACTTAATGGAATAATTCAAAAAGGTAATTCTACAAAATCTCTCTAATTATCTCAGTTTTTCACCAATCTCTGTATTTCTAAAGGTGCCTTTCCATATATATCATTCTTTAGATAGATTCTCTTTACCCTGTTCTCCTATAAGCTTTTTTTGACCTTTTCACTTTTCCTTTACCTTGGGCGCTCCATTCTAATGCTGTTAGTGCCAGTGATGTTGTTCAATGCTTTAGAATATGACCAATCCATTTTCAATGCTTTTTTATTATTCAGACATATATCAATTCTTGCTTTGTTTTTACCGAAAGCTTCTTTTAACTTTTATAGTTATTAACTTTGGTTCAGAATATGCGAACTATTAGTCTCGCAGGCATTTATTTACAAATACTTGTAGATTCTGTACATTATTTCTAGACACAAACCACGCCTCGTTTCTATATAGCAATTCCAATTAAATGCACGCATCGAAGATTCTCATTTCCGTTCTACGTTCTTTGTGACTTCCATGTCGACCACAGACTTCCAAATGCACTTTTCCACAGAGTTCCAAATGTAGCTTCTTCTATTCTGTGTTATATATCTCTATTTGAATCAACATCTATGGTTAGTATGCTTCCGAAGTATTGAAATTCTGATACCTCTTCAATATGGGCAGTTACTATTTATTTTTAAACGATATTTGGAAGTTCTATTTATTAATGTTTTTGTTATTAAAAACTTAATTGTGTAAAAATGATAGGAAAACTTTTCTTTAAAAAAATACTTTCATATTAAATTACGATTTATAATAAATTAAAATACTTTTAAAATATTTTAACTATATTTTAACTAAAGTCATTATTTTTATTTTGTTCATAAATACATGCGACCTAATTTCGTTTTAAAAATTCTTTTTGTGTAATAAAACTAAATTTTGATTTTTTTAATATTTTAAAAATTATTACATTGAACATGACCTTAATAAATTTACAAAATTTAAATTAACTTTTATATTTTCTACCTTTAGGTTACAATTAAAAAATTTGTTCATTTTCAAAACATAAATATTGTTCATTACTTATAACATTAATTAAAAACTTATAACAGTTTTTCTTTTAAGGATATCATACGTTGTATTTGTTTTGTGTATATATATGTGTACACACGTGGATTAATTTTTTTTAAAAATAATTTAAAACTCACCTACACACGATATGATATAATGATAAAATTTTTATATTTGGAAATACAAAACCATTATTTAAAAAAAAAAAAAAATTTGGTATTAAATAACATCAGCGAAAGGTAATAAACTAAAAGATATTTTGGTAGGATAAAGTATTGCCCTCACATTCCAATAGTGATTGCATATCCAAGTAATTGAAAATCTTATTTCTGGCTGACCTGTTAGGTACTCGTGGTGATTTTAGTAATCGCAATGAGCAATCACTTCTCTGATCACTTCCTAAGATTGCTTATACTTGAGTTTTTAAAAAATCCACTCACACTAAATATGCACCCACTCTCTAATTGATTCTATATCTTTTGATCCTTACATAGAAGAAAAATTAAAATAAACTTATTATCAAGCCTACTATGTTCGTATAACACTGAAAATACAAAGGCTGCTTTGAGATAATTTAGAACTACGTTATAACCATATATTAACAACCTCAGCTAGTGTTAAAGCTTATAGAAATAATTTTCAGTATCGGAATTTTTTTTTTGTGACAGGCCTCGAAATAATTAGAGGTTTCTGCATGGCATAGGATATGACAGATTTATGAGGCCTCTACCTTAACCTTAAATCCGCTTCCAATTTTATTTAATTGGAACTAGTCGTGAAGACTAGAACAATTACTTTTTGTTTATAAAATGGTTGGGAAACGGTCTTGTTTACAGATTCTCGTTTAGCGATAAAAATCAAACTCGAGAAAGGAATTACCGTTAGTTCTATCTATGGGAATGTATGAGTTAATTTGCAAAATCATATTAGGCTTTTCTAATCTATCCTTATTGTAGATTTTTTTTACATTTTTCAACAACAGTTGGAATGTTTAAGTCTCTAAGAGCATTAACCACGTTTATTAGAAATTTGTTTTCGAAATATTTGGATTCTCAATTAATAAATCAGTTTGACACTATTTTTTGGTTTAACTTATCAATAAGGTTTTTTTTACAAAAATTTTTTTAATGTTTTACTTTTATACCTTTAGTTTTTGATAATGTAGATTTCAGGTTTTCCAAACCCAGTACTAAAAAAATTCAGCCCTGGCTTTAATATTTGATCAGGCTATGCAATCTTTATTTCCCAGATATAAAATTTCAATATAAAGTTTTAATTCCTTAATAGTTTAAAATTTAAAAATATACCAAATTTTAAAACGTATCTTATTTAATCTGGATTAGATTATTATCTTTTTTTAGATGAAAATAATTTTTAAATTTAAATATTTTGTTTCTCAAATTCTCACTTTACGTCCAGTACATCAAGCATATTATAGATTAAAAAAGTTTTCTGGTGTTATTTTCACAAGTTTATACCAGAAATTTTCGAATATAATATTTTTTTAAACTTTTAATAATACTTTTTTTAATAAAAAATGGTTAAACATTTTATAATAATAACATTTTGTTATATTTTAATTCTAATTTATAGTTTCGGAAATGAAAAACTTAAGAACAACTAAAATTTTACCGTTATTGAAATAAAGATATAATTAATTATTTCGAATGTTTGTTAGGTTTTTTTTTTTTTTTTTGGAATTATAAGGTAACTTGATATTAACTTTTTTTTTTATATTATACATATCCCCGTTTGTAATAAAATAATTCGAAAACCAATGTTAATTAATTGTTACTTTTATGGTACACAATATTAAAATTAAGGTTTTACTGTTATTCTAATCGAAGACGTTGTGTATCGGAGTTTGCAACCATATTTTGAAGGCGGCGGAAACAAGGTGATATTTATAGTCAAGCGTCCGGAAGGAAACCAAATAAAATAAAAAGTACCGTAACGATATTCATTTCGAGCCAAAAAACAATGGGTTGCTCCGATTACAAATATCGTTCCCGAACTTTATCCGGAATAAATTTTTAAAACCTAAAACGTATGTCATTGAATTGAGAACAAGATTTTTTTAATCATGTCAGTAGAAGCTCGACTCTAAGGATACGAGGGGTAGAGCTCAATTTCTATTTTACACCTAAACTACTTCGGAGAGAATAGAATATCGTTTCGTTCCGTACCCCTGATAAAGATTTATAATGTATAGCGGTTTTTAAATATATCCTAATGCAAAGTTGTATGAGAGGAGTATTAAGTAAAAGTTATTTAGGAAGGATGCTTTTTTACTTCCAGTCATTTAACAGATCTAACCATTCTAGGATCCACCTAACCAAATTATATTTTTGGTTTAGAAGTTCTTCAGCATATGAGCTTTTTAAACGTGGAGTAAGTGGTGTTTATTCCTAACGACAGGGTCGGTAAGTTGACATAACTCCAATTTATGTGAAATTCTTATATAATGCATCTGTTCGAAATCCAAAATTCTGTGGAACATTATAAAATTTAAAACGAACATTAACGAGTCCATCTTCATAATATCTCGTCAAATTTTTCTTCCATTACCTTGCTATTCCTAAAAAATCTTTTCCGAATCTCTAATCACACCGTTCAAATGTATTAAAAATCCATTTCTAGTTCTGATAATACAATTAGTTGATTTTGGTCGGACACATTATCTCAACTCTATACAAAGTACAGCTAATTTAAGAAACTTTTATTGTTTTCCAGTTACCCTCATAAAAAAAAAAAAAAAAAAAAAAAAATTGAACCTTTCACCTGGTCCTTACTGGATTGCTTTTTTCAAATAAACAAATTCTGAAATCTACAGTAAGTCAAGGATGAAGTAAATTTGGTGAAATAGTAGTTGTGAAAAACGAATAAAATATATTCGTAAAAGTAGATATTATATATTATTATGGAGGAGGTACTTTTTACGAAATATAAAATAAAATAGTCATAAAATAAAAAAAAAAAACCTAAATTAGACATAACTTTATTTGAAGGTTATATTTTGCATTTTTCGTTTTTTCCTTTCTTTTTTTTTTTTTTATAACTTTACTAATATAAAAGACATAAATTAAAATATTTAAAAATAAAAAGAATAAAAATCCCTCCGTTACTTTTCATTTCGTTTCGTTTCGTTTTTTTTTTGTGTTTGGTTAATGTTCGAAAATATTAAAAAGTACCGTTATTTGCACATAAAAAATATAACTAGAATAAAAAAAAAAAACTATAAAATAAATAAAACACCTGAGCTAAAGTGTATTATTCAATTTTATAGATATAGTGATACCGTAATTTCTTTATTAAAGTATGGTGGTTTTTTTTTTTTATTTGTGTATATTTTAATATGTATAGGTACGTGTTTATCTTTTTTTTTTTATATCTTATAATATAAAATTATATGTGAAATTTGATATAAGAGTGTGTGTGTGTGTGGTTTTGTGAACTTTTAGTAGACAGTAATAAAATACATAGAAAACAAAAACAATTTTAGAGATAAAGTAGTTTTAAAATTTTTAAAATATAAATCGGTTATTATATTTTGTTAAATAATATTATTTTTTATGATAGAAAGAGATAGAAAAAAAATTAAGTTTTATATAGATACGATATATGTTTGCTTGTTGGTGTGTATAAGACGTAATTGTGTTTTGCATATTTTAATGTCTAACTAGTATCGCCCTGTGCTCGAAATTCGAGCTATTTTTTCTTTTAACATATAAAATTCGTTTTGTGTAAATTACATTAGACTATATATAATAAAAATTATGCCAACAGTGTTGTCAACAATTTTTGCGTCGTACGTATTCTGTATCCTAATTAAAAAACTCTATGAATACATAATAGTACAACAAAATTTAACATATCATAATTCATAAGTTTAATATTTAGTATTATATTATATTGAAGCTGCCAGAAGTACAAATAATAGTCAAGTTAACCGAAGTCTTTTTTTAAATCTCAATCTTATGATTTATAGCAAAAAAAAAGTTTTTCAATAAATCAAAGAATAAATATTTCCTACCCTTTTTTAATTTTTAAATTTAATAGCTACATAGGTAAATTTTTACTACAAATGTATGCCTATTTAAAGTTCTGAAAACATGCGAAAAATGATTCTGAATTCCTTAGCTTACTTTATACCTTTTTGTCTAGTTTATTTATTTAATATTTCCTAAGTTTTTTATTGACAAAAATATATTTCTATACATGGTCATGAGCCATGACTCATAAGTTTCTTAAAACAAATAAATATTATTGCTTTTATTCCTTTATGAGAAGTAAACTCTTTTCTACTCTCAAGTATTGCCAGCTACTTCAGCCCTTGTAAAAGAGTATATGACAGAGTAGATAAATAATTTCCGGCAGATGGCTTTAATTAAAATTCTCTTGAATAGGTTATGTTAAATCATATTTTTAATTTGATAACCAATAAGCACTTACCCCATTCCATTTTAAAAAATATTCTTTATATTTATATCAGCAATGAACCTTAATTTTTTCACTTTATTAATATTTAAATACTATTAAATACAATTAACTTCTCAAATGACAGGTAGTTTTAAAATGTCAAATATATATATGATGATATTCTGACAATTATGCACTCCTGAAACAAAAATTAGCGTTCCATTTACAAACTACGCCTATCTAATCTTCATATACACTTTTGATATATAAAATTCGTTCGTTTTGTCAATGTAAAACTAAAAATATTTTTTTTAATTATAAAAAAACATTATTCGATGTTGAAAGTGTGAAATAATTTTTTCAATTATTAGAATGAAATCAAAACATACGATGTACAATTTTTATACGGCAGTACGTCAATACGTCTGTCTACATATCCATTATCGGTAAATCGATACGCGCGTACAATATTTAATGTATCAAAAATATTTATTTTAATGTTTTAATTTAGTACCTACAAAAAATATTTTTAATTTCATATTATAGGTATTTTGAATATAAGATATTTTTTAATAAAAATTATTGTAAAAAAATATTATTTTTTAAAACATAATATTAGAAATATAAGAAAAACCAATAATAATATTTTTATACATTTTGTCAATATTTATAAATTTTAAAAATTCGAGAAACAGTACATTGAGTTACGCGTATTTTCGCTGCTCTAATGTAAATTTATGTACCTATTTATTTCTCAATTTTTTGACAGAAATTATACGCTGCACGCTTTTATTTAGGTTTGGACGTAAGGGACAAAAAACTTTTTTTGAAAAAGATAATTTTTTTAGTTCTGCAAACATATTGTACTGTAGATATTTTCAATTTATTTGAATATTTGTATGTTTTAAACTAAATTATTTAAAAAAAATGTTATTATTAAATTAATTATATTAAAAAAATTTTATTTTTAAAATTTAATTGCTGCTGCGATTAAATTTTAAAAATAAAATATTTTAAAATAACATTTTTTTTTAAATAATTTAGTTTAAAACATAAGAAAAAACAATTACAATATGTATTTTTATACACTTTGTCAATTTTTAAATTTTAAAACTCTGAGGTACAGCACGTCGCGTATGCGATCATGTAATTTTTTTTAGATAACTAATTATTTCAAAATTTTGTGACAGAAACTGAATGCCGTACATGCTGATTTTGGCTGATCCATAAGAAACAAATCATTTTTCTTAAGAAATTTTATTTTTTTTTTAAGTTTCTGCATATTTCAGAATTCGGTTTTTAATTTTACAAAAAACTTAACAAAAAGCAACAACAATTTACGATTTACAAAAAAATTTTTTTTTTAGTACCTACCTACTGTATTATTATGGTTCAAAAAAATGGTTCTGAATTCTTTACTTTACTTTATATTATACCTATTTGTATAGGAGTGAACCCCTCTTTTTACAGCTACACCACACCACCTCTTGAAGAATAGTAGATGAAAGGAGTAGATAATTAAATATTTATTTTATATAAATTAAAGCATACGACGTACAACTTTTATACGGCAGTACATCAATATGTCTACCTATATATCCGTAAATTGATACGCGCGTACACACAAAAATATTTATTTGAATGTTTTAATTTACAACAAAAAATTTTATTAATTTCATATAATAGGTATATTTAGAATTTTTTTCAATATAAGATATTTTTTAAAACACAATCTTAGAAATATGAGAAAAACCAAAAACCATTTGTCTTTGTAAATTTTAAAAACCCGATTACAGTACATCACGTTACGCGTATTTTGGTTGCTCTTATGAAAATTCATGTACCTATTTATTTGTAAATTTTTTGATAGAAATTATACGTCAACTTTTATTTAAGTTTAAGATTATTTTTTAGTTTTTTTTTGCGAACATATTATAGGTATTTTCAATTATTTTGAATGTATGTTTTTTTAAAAAAAAAATATTATTTTAAAATATTTTATTTTGAAATCTAAATCGTAGTAACATCAGAAAAAATAATTACAATATTATTATACGCTTTGTCAAATTTTAAAATTTTAAATTCCGAAGTACAGTACACAAAATACCTACTTATTTCAACATTTTTTGACAGAAACTGCATGCCGGACGCGTTTATTCTGGTTGATCTGTAAAGAACACATAATGTTTCTTAAGAAATGTTATTTTTTGTTTCTGCAAACATACTATAGGTATTTCAATTATTTTGAATATATATAAAGTATTTTTTAAAAAAATATAGGTATTTTTAAAAACAATATTATTTTAAAATATTTTATTTTTATAACAATAACAACATAAAAAAAAACAATAACTTTTTTGTATGCTTTGTCAATGTTTAAATTTTAAAAATTCGAGGTAAATAAGTTATTCTCACGTAATATCATGTGCTTAACTACTAATTTAAAACACCATAAGCGTTGATTTTGGTTAGGCCCAAAGGAACAAATCATTTAAATTGCATATTATGTTTTTAAGAAAGATTTTTCGTTTTCAATTATTTTGAATATACCTATGTATGTTTTAAAAAAAATTATTTTAAAAATATTTTATTTTAAAATATTTTATTTTTAAAATTTAATCGTAGCAACATAAGAAAAAACAAATATGTACAATATTTTTTTACGCTTTGTCAATTTTTAAATTTTAAAACTCCGATTACCTCGCGTATGCTTTCATGTAAATTTATTTTCATAACAACTTATTTCAAAATTTTTTGACAGAAACTGAACGCCGTACACGCTGAATTTGGTTGATCCATAAGTAACAAATCATTTTTCTTAAGAAATATTATTTATCAGAAGTCGGTTTCTTATTTTACAAAAAACTTAACAAAAAACAACAACAATATACGATTTAAAAAAAAAAAAATTTTTAAGCAAACGAAAACAAAGTACAGTACTTTTCGGTTATAACAACCATGATGGGACGGAAAATATTCGTCGTAATAAACGAATGTCGTTTTAAAAGAATGCTGTGAATTTTGAATAATTAGTATAAAACTTGAACATTGTAGAATGTGCGGATTCTAGAATGGACAATTCGAACTCATTTGCTAAAATTTTATTTGATGTGTCAGCCTCAAGCCTATGTATAGTGCTTTTTCTTCTAATGAAATATTTTTTGTATTTTTGATGCGTTATTATGATTTTTTTTATATTCAAAAATAAACAAAAAATACTAAATTAATCACCAAGCAACATAATTAGATATAATAATTTTAAATAAAAGAAATATCATTGTAATAAAACACTTTCATTTTTAGGTAAAATTTAATTCTTTGGCAAAAAGCGTAAAGTTTATTATAATTAAAATTGCACCGAGTTCATTATAAATGAAAACTACTGTATAAACTAAATGTATTGCTTTCATTTCGAAGAGACTTCTTTTTTTTCGTTCACTTTTTAAGATAAAGAAAAAACAAAAACAAAAAAAAAATTTTAAAAAATTTAAATCTCCTTGTTCATTGAATATTGAACTAAACAAAAAAAAGAAAGATATACATAAGTCGGCGCCTATAATATATAATTTGATTGAGCTGCAAATACAACCGAAAATGCATTATTTTTACACAGAAAGTCGACGCATAATATTAGAGTCATAAGCCTTAACTTTTAACAGCGTGACCGTTAAATTCAAATTTATGTTAATTTAAAGACGGGTTTTCACCTGAAAAAACGCAATCTTCTAAAAAAAAAATATCATTGTCCTATGAAAACAAAAAAAACCTTTCTTTTGGTTGTTGTTTCATTAAAATTGGTCAAATAGTTTGTCGTAAAAAAGGATGTTTATATTTGTATGGGAAAAAATAAGCCGATTAAATATTATGATTTGACATTAAGATTAGTTAGAGAGTGGAGCAAACTTTTAACTAATGATTTCTTCCAACCCGATTTCATAAATGTTCCCAATAAATACGGATCCGAAACCACCGAGATCTTAATTTATTAAAAGAATACGCAGTACGTATAGCAAAGACACAAACCTGTTGTCCTATATGAACCAAATCTGTAAATGTCACAGCGTCATAGAACTATGTTAGTTTAAAATTGAAATATAATATGCATATGTTTATGCCTTATTAATGAATAGATTTTTACCAGGACACTTAAAAATATTTTTGAATTAAGGAATTTTTAAAGACTGTGGGAAGTGAAATAAAATATTTTTAAAGGTATTGTAGGCCTTAAAAAAATCATAAACAAAAATTATAGTAATTTGATATAATTAAAAAATTTGCTGTATATTGTGTTCAGTTTCAGATATGATATATTACGTACGATGACATTAATAAATATAAATAGTTATTTTTTAAATTCCAAGGATTTCCTAATTTTAAGGAAATTTAATTTTTTTGTCAAATGTATTTTGAAATTTTTAAAGATAATTGGTTTGAAACGTCAATAGAATCAAAATTACTTAAATTAGTCGGTGGTTTAAATAACTATTGGATCTTACTATCTTTGGTTTTACAGTATCAAATATCAAAGGAGTCCAAACTTCTCCTACTTTAGTTGCTCAACCTAATGTTTTATGGTTTATGACAGTTGACAGTTACTAATTAGTACCTGTATCTGATCAATGGCGTAGTGGTAAAGACGTCGCATTTCATTTGGAAGGTTTCGGGTTCAAATTATATTTAATAATAAAATATCGTATAATTATATAATTATTTCGAAATATGTAGTTTTATCGTTATATAAAATAAGATTTAATAAAAATATATGAATAACTCTTATGTTAGATAAAAGATGGCGCGAAAAATTAACATTTGTGTATTCATAACCTTAAACAATAGTTAAAGGCGAGTAATTTAACAGCTTAGTGAATATAACGATTTAGGAAACTGAAGACTTGTCTAAATATACTTGGTGAATGTCCTATACTCCTTAAAGAAGTGGAAAAGGAATGAATAAAAAAAATTAGTACTGTGGTGAATATTTCTATCAACAAAAGTTAAAACACTGAACTAAGAATTTTCCAAGGCTTTTTTAGTTTCAAGTTAATTTGTTCTAAATCTTTTTTAAATCAAATATTTTGACTTTCAATTTAAATTAATTTTGGGTTAAAAAGCATGAAAAATTTTGAAAAGTCCTAAAAGGGGCAACATAGTTTTCAAGGCTATTTGTTTGGGCTCACCTGAAAAACTTACTTCCTAAATTAAATTATTGCGGTCTGCCTAATGAGTCCAAAGAAAAGGGGACTTTATATTGTTTGGGTTTTTAACAAAATGTAAATTGCGTGAGGAAATGTATGTTTTAGTTTTTGTGGACATAGTTCCAAAAAAAATTTAATAACAAAAAAGGTTTTTTGGTTAAAACTCCAGAGTATTCGAATCTATATTTTGTTTTGTTCTAAAATAAAACTTCGGAACTTTTAATTTTTATTTCTTTTCATTCCGGACCACAGATATGAGCATTAATATTTATTAATTATTAAAAACTATATTTGTGCAAAATTTATCTACTTATTATAATTTAATTATACCTATTACAATAAATATACCTACATTTTTTTTTAAATTAAAGTAAAGTATTTCTTAAATATAAATTTATTTGAAAATTATATTTTGAATTTTGAAACCAAAAACTTGTATGCTTTTCTCAAAATAGTTGAAAAACATTTCAATAATATAAAAATGTCAAAAAACAAACTCCTTGACACTATCTATATATTACGTCATCTAGATAAAACTAAAATAAAATATTTTTAAATGTCAAAAAAAAAAAAACGATAAAAACATGTCAATTATCAATATTATTATTTATTATTGAACATTTACCAATATATTATATTCCAGTTATTATTATTATTTTTTTAAAATTTATAATTTAAATGATTTTCCTAATTTACTATATTATTCTCAATGAGAAACTTTAAAAAAATTGTCACTTGGTTTTTTTTTTTTTTTAAACGTCAAAAACTGTCATAAATTTCTTTTCATTTAAAACTTGACCTACTAAAAAAAAAAATTATAAATGAAGTGAAAAGTAAAAAAAAAATTAGGACAATTTATTCAAAATTTATTTTTTCTTTTTCCATTTTTTTTTTTACCAAATATAACGGAAATAATTTATTCTATAATTTTATTTTTCATACATAACTATTGTACAATAAAAAAAAAAAATCAGAAAAAATTCTGAAAAAACAGATATAAAATTTTAAAAAATGAAGTTGAATTTTTTCAAAAAAAAAAATAAATTCCTTAAAAATTATGTTCAAATAATTCACACTCCTTTCTTTTTAAAAAAAAAATCTGTAAAAAAAAATTCTGACAAATTTAAGCATTTATTTTGGTCCGAAAAATAAAAATTCTTGAATTTATATTTATATAATATGTATGTATGTATGTTTATACTTATAACTGTATATTTTCAAAATTATGTATGTGTGTATTTTTGAATATTGTTATATAATTTGAAATATACACACATTTCATATTCTAATAAGTATAAGTAAGTAAGAACAGATCAGTTCTAAAGTTATATTATGATTTTATAGAGTTACCAGATGAATATAATTATTTTAAGATTATTTGAATAAACATGTTATTTTTTCTCAAACCTTTAGAATCTCTGGGGTTTCTATAATAAATAACAGGCACTAATTTAACATTATTACTTTTTTAATTGAAAATAATGCTAAAATACTATTAGGCATGGCTTATTGTATATTCGGCAATGGCTTAATCTAATAATGAGCAAAATATATGTATTTTTTATTTATTAATCTTGGAAACCTTCAAATGGGGGTAATCGTTTATTGTAATTTTTCGGTTTCTAAAATTTAATCATATCCAACAATTATTGGAAAGTCAAACCACTAGCGACACCTATCAAAAATAATTGATAGAACCAATTAGAAGTGAATGATTATATTATTGTTGCAGCTAAATGTCTTTAATGACATATTGTGATAAAGTTAATTTTCAATCGAACTGAGCAATTCATTTTGGAAGTCGTTGACACAAGAACTTTCTTAAATTAAACTAAACTTAACCTCAAACTGTCAAATTGATCTAAATTGTTATTAAGTAATCTTTTAACATCCATCAGACTGGTAATCTTAATTTAGTTCACATAAACATATATTATAATATTATAAATATTTATAAATACCGCAATATAAATGCAGATGAACGAATATTTCATCTATAAAATATGATGCGGAAATCCGTAAACTTGTAAAAACATATCTAACTATAATAACTGTATATATAGAGTAGAGCTGTATATATGCATGTTAAATGCTTCTAAAGAAATGTATAAATTTATTATATGCATTTTTATATTCTCTTCATTTTTTTTCCTTGACTTCTTCTTGTTAATTTAGTTTCTGTTGTTGCTCTTGTTGTTGTTCTGGTTGTTCTTGTATCCTGTTGTATCCAATGGTAGTGTTTAGGACAGTGCTCATAAAAATGAACTAAAATTCATTTTATGACCAAAAAGATTTATTTGTTGTTGTTCATTTTTTATACTTCCTGTATTTTTCCGTTATATTTACTACACTTGTAGAATTTATCTACGACTTTGTGTATTATTTTGTGTGTGTGTGTGTATGAAAGTGTAAAGGATAATATTATGAAAGCTGAAAACTTAATGCATGCCGCCCGGAAGTTTTTATAAGTGACTTTAATTTTACAATTTTTTTTTCTAATTTTCTTTAAAGTTTTGTTGAGGTCTTTTTTTTTTAGCTCTAATATCCTTCAAGGACAATATGATGGAATAACAGTTAATATCACAATAAAACTTTATTATAGTATAGTATCTAATTAAGAATTTAAAAAAATAAAAGAAGCTAAATTTTGAGTTTAAATTAAATTTTAAATTGTAGTTTTTAAAGGAAAAGCTAAGCAAAAGAAGTATATGTATGTATTAGAAAGGAGTTTGAAAAAAGTTAAAAAAGGATTAAGGATAAAAAGAATATTCAAAATTATCACCTGTGTTCTCTTATTTCGATACAAAAATAAATTATCTGTAAAAGTTTCTACAAATTGAATCAAATAAATTAGAACAAGAGAATCAAGGGGTTGGTTGGGCTAACAAAATTTAAATTAATTGTTTTAATGGTATTCCGTTTAAAGTCTCAAATCAAAATGACAGTTCCTGATTTCCAATGGAGCGAAAAGGAACGATTTTAGCAAATGTAATTTATTCGCACCTATAATTTTTTGTAAAGGTAACAGTAATCTATCAAATAATAACAAAAGTTTCGATTTACACTGAATATTATTAAAACTTTCATCAGTACTTACATATTTAGATCGAAAATTCATTTAGAGCTCGGTTTCGAGCTCACTGTTGGTGAAAATTTTTATTTCAATCATGTTTGTCAAATTTTGGGCAGGACTGCTTTGATTCAAAAAAGTTCCAAGAATTATAGAACGCTTGCATTTGGCACTTTTTTTTAATATGCAAAACAAAAGTTGACCATTTCAAAGAACCCTGGGTTAATTTCGGAAAGTTTTGCTGGAATATTATGCTTTTAACTAATTTTCAGTTTGGGAATTAAGTAAATTAAAAAGAAGATTTCCTCGATAATTAGGTTTTGATAGAAGAATTTGGTTAAGATGAAGAGGGAATCCTTGAAAACCTCTTGATTCAATTCTAAAATCTCTTTAAAAGCTCTTCGACTCTTGAATTAATAATATAAGTAGGAGATAAATGTATTTAAGACTTTTTCTAGTTAAATAAAATCCTTTAAATTAAAAAAAAAATGTTAGTGTCAGTAATTCCCCAAATTAGTATCATTAATTCCATTTAAAAAAACTTTTAATTGATAAGTTAAAAGCACAATCAGACTGTATCTGTAGTATAATAGACCTTGTGAACCCTATGATACCCGTGACGAACGTGACATACAGATTGTATTATTCGGTTAATTACTTTTGCAAAATTCTTAATATACAAGTTATTAAATTGTTAGCTATGTACAACAACAGGATATATATATATATAAGTTGCATTACAGTTCTTCGAACCTCCTCAACTACAACAACCGATATTGTGAAAATTTGAGAATCCTAGCTCGTATATTTTTTGAATTGTTGTGCCGACGGATGGACCTAAATAGTTAGATCCATTTACTTTTCGATTCTGATCCAATCCATAGCTTTGAATCTATATCTGCTCAGCCTCATTTTCTGCGTTACAAATGCAATGGCAAGTTTATTATACCCTTTGACCGATAGTCATACGGTCCATATGGATGAGAAAAAACTGCAACCCATTTATAACAAGCAACAATTAACCAGAACAAATGTAGTAATTTAAAAACTTCAAAAAATTTTCAAAACTAAAATTTGTCGTTCTTCTTTAAATAAACGTTAAGTAAAGCATAAAAAAAAAATAAGATTTAATTCAGTGTTAAATAAACTATTAAATACAATATTATTTTATTAGATTGCATTATGTACTGCTAAAATACATCACAGCACAGCACAGCATGTATATAAGTAATAATACTGTATATAATATACAAGTATAATAAATTTTTTAAAATCATAAAACATTTTTAAACATTTATCAAATTGTCACTTATATTCCTATTTAACTTTAATAATATTTTAGATTATTATAATTTTTTTTATATATTTTATTATTTGTCAGTTTTCATTCTTCATTTTCAGTTTAAATATTTTGCAATCTTTGCTATGTCTAATATTATTATAGCTATTCATATATGATTTTACTATATTTTAGTAAGTAATGCATATTTTAATAATATTTTAATAAGCAAAACTTGACCTCATCTCATATAAACTTTAATGATGAAATTTTAGAATAGTATCGAGATATACTAAAAATTTGGCTTTTGAAACAAAACTAAAAATGAATAATTTTTATGTACGAATAATATATTTTGTAAATACTAAGTGCAAATACAGTATCGGACAATAGATTTGAAGTGAATTTAAGACAACACTACACCGTATACACGATTATCATCAAACGTCGAAGAAAGGTTTCCCCAGGTGGAACAATGTTCGTTTTTCAAAATGTTAATCTATTTTGGCACCAAAGCTTTTTACTTTTCAGATTTCACCTCCGCACTAAATATTTTGACTAACCGGATTTTTGACAAACATGATACAATTCAAAAACAACTCGGAAAAAAGTAAAAAAAAAAAGTTATTTGATTTGCTACCTAATTGAGTTTTCTCAATGAAGTTTTTAATATTTTTCTCAATTCAAAAATTTAATGTTTTCCGTCAACTCTTTTCGATGCAATAACTTTTAAAAATGGATTTGGTACACTATCTATTACTCAAAAAACTTATGCGAAATATTTTCCTTTTCCAAAATCTACTAGAATTATTTCAATAATTTTTAACAATAAAGAACTAGTATATTTTTTAAAAATTATGAAATAACGGTGTTAAGATGGCATTTAATTTTGGCATAAATCAAATTATTGAAGCTGGGTTTCGTTTCCAACACTAAAATCAAAAGAATGGTATGTGAATTCGGTATATAAAAAATTAGTCCTTTCTATTTCAGAATCTCACATATACATATGTGAATATAAATATTTTGAAAAAGGCGACAACCCGGCTTTTAAATCCAACTCTAAAATACCCCTTAATGCACAATCTAATAAACATTCTATAAGAGGCGAATAACTTTGCTTGTAAAATGTCCTCTTGTAAATATTGTTAAGTTTTCAAATTGCGAAGTGACCAATTGCAAAAGTTGTAAAAGTAAAAACAAACCCAAGGAGTCACAGTTTTATTTTGCCGTGCACGAATGTGGCCCGCTCACGAATTAAAGTTCACTCGCTCTTCATTTTTTAGTTTTTATTGATCTCTATTTGTTGCAATATAAATGCAACTTTTTTGGTCGATATAGTTGTGATGGAAATATGCAATATTCAAAATGACAACCATTTTGCGAAAAACAGATTTAATTTATCCTAAAATTTAGCCCATTACTGTACAATACATACATTTTATATGTTGCATATGTAAATTTTATATGAACAAAACAAATAATATATTAAAATATTCTTCATTGATTTTTCTATATATAATCATCTTTTCTTTTCTGATCTCAATCTATCTCTTTTTCTCTTCCTATTTTATTTAGATTTTTAGCCATGTTTTTGATTGGATTCTAAAAGACAACATGTCTTCTGTTGACTTCTGTTATTTAAATAAAAAAAAAACTTTTTTATAAAATATTATTGTACAATCTGGTGAACAAAATTTAAAAAGGATGATATTATCACGTAAAAAAGGATACATTGTCTCTCTTTCACTCCCTATTCCCACCTCTTTCTTCGTATATTATTATTCTATTGTTTTTTTTTTTATGTCATTCACAAAAACGATTTATGATGATGTTAGAGAATATTAGAAATGTCTTCTGGTTCTTTTATTCTTTGAAATTTCACTTGAAAATGAAAAATTTTAAATGTCAGTCCAAAGTAGAAGAAAACTTGAAGAAAATTAAAATGAAAAGTATACAGGTGATGAAAAATTCTTATTATTACTTTTTAATGTATCTTCGTGTAAAGCAATCACACCAATAAAATGACACTTTAAGAAGGACATCAAAAAAAATATTTAAATGTAATATAACATTTTTGTTTTAACAGAATTTTTGATCATAAAAAACAACAACAGGTGTAAAACCTTTTATATTTAAATTATATTTATAATTAAAATTACATTGTAAATTATAAAGTTTTTGTAAAATCGAGACTGGTAACTTAAAATGAAAGGAGTCTTAAAATCTGTAATTAATTAAAGCCTAATATTTATTTAATTATATCTATAGCTATTAAAATAAGTGACTACAGTTTTTAGATTTTAAAATTTTTCCATTAAAAAAATACTTTGGATAAACTTTTGTAAAAGTGTAAGCCCTTCTTTAGGTGCAATCTTCACATAACGGTATTTTATATCTCCGTTTCTCAAAATGTATGTTATTAGTACCGATGATAAAGAAATTTTGCAATGCGACATGTGGTATTAATGATATTTATATATAGGGTGTTTTCATTAATAAGTGCACTGCTATATACCACTGCATAGATACTTATGAGTAGATAAATTTTGTGTATGGGAGCTAAGCTAAGCCTCTTCTAGTTTCCAAGATATGGGGGCTTAAATGAAATTTCAATACTTTTTTTTAGTTTTCATAATTTTACTCTTAACTATGTTTCTAGGCTACTTATGAAAATTTTGTAGGGTGCATTTGAAAGCATAAGATTTGATTTGAAAGATAAATTTTTTTTTAAACAGTACCTACTCAATTTTCTTTCTTTTACAGTTTCAAAACTGCAAGCTTTTAAATTTAAAAAATGTTAAAATTTTAGCAATTTCTTTTTGAAAAAACCACATTTACACTATGATGTTACATGAAAAAGTTTCAAAACAATATTTCTAATCTCTAAATCTTCAGCTTTAATTTGCAGTACTTTTCACCTAATTGGCTTACTCGGACATACAGATTTTTTATTTGACCATACATGTAATTTTTATAATTCAAAATTTTCTTATTTTTTAATAAAACTTTAAGATAAAAAACAAACTAAATTGACATTTGACAGTAATATTATCTTATTACAAATTTTGAATTTAAAGGACCGGCTGATAGTGCAGTTGATTTAAATGGCGTTACTCTATATTATATATATATATATCTTTACGAAGACACTTTTACAGTCGTCAGATTTTGATAGATTTTAAACAATGACTGGCATTAGATTTTGGCAGCTGTCAGGCCTTTAAAGGCTTTTAATTTTTAAAAGCGTCATATTTTGACAGGTGTCAAATTTTGAGACAGACCTTCTATTTAAAATATAAATAATTAGATAAAGATTAAAGAAATATTCATTTGTAAACAAATCATTATTATTTAGAATTGATTTGATTTATTAATTAACAGAAAAATATTAAAATAAAATTCCTAAGTTTCAAAAACTAAAACCTTCAAAAGTCGCAATTAAATAAAAAAAAAAGTTTTGGAATATTAATCTTCAACTAATATTTTAATATATATGTAATATTATTTCAATATCTTTTTCTTCTTTTGTTTTTGATTATCTTAATTCTTAACTTTACATAAAATATAGGTATAGCTAATAACATTTAATCACAACGTATTAGCATGCATAATTAGGTATTATATAACCTTTTCAAATATAATATACATAGTAGATTTTAATCTACATATTTTAATATATATACATATTACTTTATTTTTTTAACCATATATGACTTGTCAACCAATCTATTTAACACGAAATCCATTTTCAAAAAATAAAAGAACATTTTTAATAGCTTTGTTCTTATTGTATGTGTAATGGTAAATTTATTCCGAAAAACTCTTCTCTTCTATGCTGTAAAACCATGATATTTCGGTTTTTTAAACAAAGAAATATTTAAATTAAGAAACTATAACAATATATTCAGCTAAATGTATCTAAATGCTTTCTTTCCTTGCAATAGATTACTTTACATTAAGCACCTGCTTAGCGCCTTTTTTCACACCAAAAAAAATTTATTATTCTTTTGAAAATTGAAATGTTTTTTTTTTAATATTTCACTTTTAAAATAGTCAAATATTATTCTGTTATTTTTAAAGTATGTCGCCATCTTTTGTCTGTAAGAATTAACATTATTATAAAAGGTCTTCTCAAAATAAAAACCGAGTTAAAATTATTAAGATTAAGAATAAGTGCAAGTTATATTTTAAACAAACTGAACTGAACTCACAAAGAAGCCGACTTTTTCTTAAGTCACATAACTGTGTTTTGTTTTAGAGCTTTAGAAGCTCATAAATTTCCAATTTTCAAATGTACTTTTTTTCCAAAATAAAATTTGTCTTGTCTAGGCTATTTTGTTTCCATGTACTTAACTTAAGGTTTGACAAAGCGAGGTTGTCAATTGTTTGAATTGTTGAATAACTCTTTTTCTGATAAAACTCAGTGTTTTTATTTCGGTAAAGCCGAAATTAGTTATCTTCACAAAATTCAGTTTTTCCCAGTGCTAGAGGTTCGAAAAGCTTTAAGCTTCTAATTATTTTTTCCGGATAATTTGAAAAAAATCGTAACCGCTCTTACACTGAGGCTCTGCGACGCGTTTTACATTCCTACTCTCGCAGTCGCTCTTATCCCCAAAGTGCCTGAATCAGTTGTAAGTTCTTATTTTTGAACTACTCTTTAAAATTCGTCGAATATATTTTCTGTGTACAATATTCGAAGCCGAATTCCAAGAAAGAAAATTTAAAAGAATGATAAGATTTTCAAATAGCATTTCAAATGGAATGGCACAGGATTTAAGTCACACAAATTTAAAGTCCAAGAACGTAATTACGTGATATTTCAGTGTTCTATCAGAAGCTATTTGTCTCAAAATGAAATACTTCTAAATTGTTAAATGGTTTTCAAATTTTACTTTCAGAAAATCGAAATACCATTATCTCTATTATCTCTTTAATATGTACCGCATCTTCTGCCTCAAAAAAAAAAACAACTTTATTTAGGAAAGATATATTGTTAAAATGGTAAACTTCATATTAAAAATAACCTTCATTCAACTAAAAATTAATATAACCACTATTAGTATCACTAAAATAAATAAAAAAAGTGAGATATAAAAAAAAAAACCATACAAATATATTTCCATCTCTTTCTATATTTTTTTTTTTTTTCAATTTTCCATTTTCTCAATTTTTATGCATTTGAACTTGTATGGATTTTTCTTCTTTATTTATTTTTATTTTTTTTATTATTTTTTATTATTTTTTTTTTTAAATTTCAAACTTCAAGTTGAATGAATTCACGTTTTGACATTATTTTGCTTTTAAAAAAAAAAATCCAAAATAAAAAAGTTTTCTCAACAGGAGATGCCATTTAAGTTGATTTTTCAAGGTGAAAAGCAAAATAACAATAAGAACAAAAAAAAAAATAAAAACAAAAAGAATTACATGGATAATAATAATAAATATATGTTTCATATATACAAACACAAAGAAAAAATAAGACATTGAAACATTGAGTTTAAAAAAAAAAAAACAAAAGATGAAACAAGCAACACCATCTCCTGCTGTTTTTATTCTTGTAAAAGTATAAATTATATCAGCAAATTAAAAAGTGACTTTAAAGCTTTCAGGGTGGAATTGTTTTAAATGAAATAGTTCTGCTGAAATTTCAAATGGAAGTTTAAAATAGTATTTGTCAGTGTGTTGAGTATTTTAGAAGTGGCAATCTACATGCCGTGTCAAATGATCAAAAAGTCACCCAGTCTTTAAGAATCTTTTAATTGGCTTGTGAAATAAAAATTTTGTCTCTGCTGAATATCAGGTTTATAGGCTGCTGAACAAATGGCTGAATAATTGGTAGTTAGCTGAATCGGACAATTAAAGAATTGATGGATTAAAAGCAGCTGAATGATAGAAAGTGTTAGAAACTAACAGTTATAATTTCTTAAACCCATTGCTGACCATGGCCTGTTGAATGAATGGCTGAATACTTGGCGAAGAAATTAACGGAATAAAAGTAGTTGCAACGAAATACAACCACTTTTAGCCTCTACCGCTTTTCTTCGTCACTTTGGTTTGGATTAAAAAGAATAGCCGTATATGTAATAATCAGATCATTCAACTATTAACATCAAACAGTTCTATAAATTTATCCGAAAACTTATCTTTTAAAGCATTCACCTCGAGTAAGGCGTCAAAGTCAAATTCTATCCTGGAACCATTCCAAAACTAATTGAGAAATTGTTCTAGCTCTTAATGAGGTTATAATTAATGATCCATCTGTAAGTTTTTTTAACTGTTAAAGTTCCTGTTTTTAGAAAAAAGCGATACATCTTTTGTTGAATATATGAAGTAATTATAGATTTTAAGTATGCCAAGCTTAATAATGGTAGTCTTTGGAATTTACTTCTTTTATAAAGTAAAAGTAGTTAGAAAAACTTGTTGAATTATTTAATAAAAGATTTAATTGCCTGGCCATTTGTTGACTTAAAAGGCGCAGATTATAATTATTCAATTGGCAACTATCCACAAGTTAAAAAGTTTATTCGAATTCGAAAATAATCGAAATCAATCTCAATTGATAAAAACAGGCGCGGTATGTAGCTGAACACTCTATTGTTGTAGGTCGGTAGTAAATGAATAATCAATAAAATTTGTTGTTGCTCTTACGAGGATGCGATTAGATCTCTGGAAAAATTAAATTATATTGTAAGGCTTAAATTAAAATCTTAACAATGCTAAGCTTTGTAATGAACTTTAAGTTTTTTAAAGGAAACAGCATTCTAAGCATTATTGGTCAACAAATTTATCATAAAAGCCAATGTCTATTTAAAAGCTTATCTGCTTAAAATTGTAATTTGACATTTCATTTTAGACGAACCAAATTCACTAAACAAAAACATCCTAAACGAAGATTTTTATTTTATTTTTTCATGTACAGACTTCGTAGAATGTGAATCAGCCTTTCTTTCTTAAGGATTGAAGTTTTATATTATGACATTAGCTATTACGATTTTATAAATTATATTTTTATATCCGTAATAGTCATGACTTGACGATGACTATAGTCATCAAAAAGAAATGCTAAATTTGCCATTATGTTTGTGAAGCAGAGAAGGAGGGGGGTAGTAATAGACTCAAAGGTATGGATTGGGTCAGAATCGAATAGTAAATCGATCTAACTATGTATTTCCGTTGTTCCGTTCCCACGACAACTCAAAACATAAAGGAGCTAGGATTTTGAAATTTTCACAAATTCGTCTTTACGCAATAGTCGTCATCGCTATTAAAATCCAGCATTCCCCGTACACCAAGGGTTTCATTACTTGTAATACAACTTTTTTTTTATATTTACTCTATACCTATTAAAGTCGGGGGTTTCTGAAATTTTGCCAAGTTTACGGTTATACAAATATTCCAGAGTAGACACAGTCTACTCTACTACACTCTTTCGTGTTTTTTATTGGATATGATCTGACCTAGTGATTTTTCGTTTAAAAAACTGAGGCTTTAACAACTGCACTATCAGTCAGCTACGATGATTTTAAGTTTTTCCAGATTTCCTTCTAAAAATATTAAATAATACAATTCTGCTTACTTTAAAACCTTAGCAATGACTATAATATTTGCATAGAACTTCTATTTACTACACATCTTGGATATTCTCAAAACATTAAAATGTTATTTGTATTATAACTGCAAATATACACCATGTTGTTTCAACCCTATCTGATAACACTAAAATAATTTAAATATTTAAAAACCTTTGAATTTAAAAAAAAATAGAAAAAATAAAATACAAATAAATATTCACAATACATGCATACATATTTTGTGTCAATTGTTTTTTTTTTTTTTCTTTTTTACTTCCTTCGAACTCAACCTTTTGAGTTTTGACTTCTGCTTCTGATTTTCTTGATTTTTTTTTCCAACATCCCATACAACACAAATACAACAAAAGTACATTGCTATTCTTTAAAAGTGTAAAAAAAAACTTCGAGAAAAAAAAGGACGAAAAAAAAAAATACAAAAAAAATCAAAATAAATAAAACCATAAAAAGGATATGAAGTGTGTAGAAAAAAATAAGCATACAAAGGGTTTCTTATATAAATGGTTGTTGTTTTTTTTTTTTGGAATAATATGGAGACATAAAATTAACATTTTAAAACCAATAGAGGAAATTAAACTCTTCATGAGCCTTGAACTCTACACTCTACTACTGCTGCTTCTTATATTGTTCTCTGTTTGATTTTGAATGATTTTTTGTTTTTAACTTTCTTTGTATATTTTGTTTTTGATTATTTTTCTTATCTACATCTACATAATATTAATGGATTTGTAAAATAAAGTTCTTTAATTTGAATATATGGTTTCCTTTAAAAATCAAAAGCTTAAGAACACAGTTTTTAGTAAAGAGTAGTTTTCCAGAAAAAAAGGGTATCAAGTGTTAAGTGTATCTTAATATTAGTTCTCAAAAATTTGTGGATCATGGATCAAAGAGTTTTGTAAGGTATAGAATTAGTAAATTTGGAAAAAGGTTTTAACTTGACAACTTTAAGTTACTTATATCATGGATAATAGGGCAGACTTCAAGAATAATTTCAAATTGGACAGGATCTTCACCACTCTATTGAAACAAATTATTTTAGAACGTGTATTAAAAAGCTGCAACAGATTGACTCACTTTTCCCGGTATTCAAAACCGAGTCTTTCGTATTACATCTCGACACTTTAACCATTGCGCCAGCCAGCAAACGGTGTTTAAGTAATAATTCTTTCGCATTTTACATCTCTAATCGTCTCCTAACTATACCTAATGTTTTATTTCTTAAGTATCAAATTTTTTGTTGCTAATGAAGGTCAAGGAGGACTTAAGACCTCTTTTATCCTTAGGTATATAGTTTTGATAATTTTTAAGTGTTATTTGGTTCATTAAGACATAAATGTCATGTAAGTAACTAAAGTGATTCCAAAATAAAAGTAGTAAATTTAAAATTAGGGTTATCAGTATATTTAGTGATAATATTACACAGAAGCTGGAGGATTTGTATGATGCTATTGATAAACAGTCTTTCAAACAGACCGAAATAGAACAAAAATTTGACTTTTTTAGAGTGGCTTTAAAATGTTATTTGGTGAGTTACTGCTGTACTTTGAACATGACAAAAGGATACCAAAGGATTGGCGAATTTCAATATCGCTTTTAGTTCTCCTTAGGAGTTAGGAAGAGTACAATGTCCTCTTAGCAATTGAAGATCAGAAAAAAAGGGCAACAACTGAAAATGTTACCCTACAAATTTCTGCAGTTTTTTAAATTTTAAAGTAATATTTTATCTGTAACAAATTCGAATAATCCACAATTTAAAAGTGAGTAAAAATGATATCTAAGATACTAATCCTATCCGTTGCTACCTACTAAATTTAATTTCTATATTTTTCAATTCAAAAGTTAAAAATAAATATAAGCACCTACCTACTTAATACATGGATTATTTATGTTACATGTACATACACAATATAATAAAACAAATAGTGGGAACATTTTTCATTCAAAACCCCAATTTTTGTACTTAATCCCTTTTGGCAATTAAAAGGCATGAACCAACATAGGTGTCTTTTATAAATAAATTCCTTAGATGCTTGTCTAAGGAAATTATTATTTTTTTTTGTGCTGTTTTTTTATTTAATATCCTGACAAATCTTCTGAATATTTGCTAAAATATAAAATAAAAAAAAAAATACAGTTAGAAAAGGTTTTAAAAATCGAAGGATTTAAAGGTGGCCATTTCAAACATACATACATAAGCTATTAGGAAAATTGTGACTAATTGGAAGACATTTTCTTCAATCGAAAGCTAATTCAGTCCACCCTTTCGGCTCATTTGAGATATTTCAAATTTAAACTTTGAATCTTCGAATTGAAAAATTGTAAAAGACTTCCAGGTTCTAAGTGTTTAATTTTATAAAATTTTAAAATTTTTAAACCTTAATAGACACTTGAACGGAGAGCAGTATAAACATCTCGCCCTCGAGTACCTAATTAATATTTATTCAAATCGTCCTCTTTTCAAAGTTCAACATTTCTATCTCAAAACGTATTTCGAGATGCATGGGTTCAAGGTTTTGGTCAAATATTATGTTCAAATATAACGATAAAGATAACATTCACTGTATTTTCTTTGGAAGGCGCCGTAGCTTCGTGGCAGGTAAGCGGTTTCAAACTAAAGTTGTTGTACAAGTGCTAACTTTGTTTAAATTTATCAATACTTCAAATTTTATCACAAATAAAATGTTGTCAAGGTGAACCTTTGGGTGCTGTGCGTAGTTCCTATACGTAGTGTGCCACTTCAACACACCAGAAACACAATCCTTTTTTAACAAAACATTGGTATGGGATCTGGGAGACAAATGTACAAGGTGGTTCCAAGGATAAGAACTGAAAAGATCATTGTGAATTTGGTTTGGGGAATAAAGGATTCTGTGATTATGGGGAATGAGGAAAAGAGGATGGGATATTTAGAAGAAAGATGTTAATGTTCTTCATAAACTTTTTTAAATAGTGCACTTATGTATTACCAGTTTTAAGAAACACATTTGATGGGATATGGTGAAATATGTGCAATACCTAGCGGACGGATAGATGGACGGACAAAGTAGAAAATCAAATTAATTTTTCAAGATATTTTTTGAAAAATATATAGAATAAAAATTTGAAGTCAATTTTATACATTTGGGGATAAAAATATAAAATATCACATGTTAAGGTTAAATTTTTTTTTTTTCGTATTTGTATTTGTTAACTAAAATATTCGTATGTGTATTGTTGTGTAGGTATATTGAACCTAAATGATACATAATAATAATGATTCTTAGGATACTCATAATGATTCTTTAGTTTCAAAAGAAGAAGACAAAAAAAATACGAATCTTAACTATGAACTTTTATCGTTATTTATAATTTTTGATCACGTATTTTGAAAAAAAAAAAAATAGAATTTTTTCTATTTAATCCCAAAACAAGTAGGTAAGCCTTAAAGCCCCCTGTTAAGATAAAAAATGTTTTATTTTAGAAAAAAACCAAAATAAAACTAGTCCCAAAACCAATCTCATGAAGTGTAAATTATTATAATCTATTGATTGACGACAAAATAATTTTATAAACTTTTTGGGTTTTTGTTTTTTAGGTTGTATGCGTTCTACTAAAATGCCGAATTTGATTTGAATGGAAAAAAATATTGTATATATATATATATATATATATATATAAATAATATATATTTTATAATTGATTATTGTACTGTTCAAAGTAATTATGATTAAAGATTACTTGTCAGAGTTTTCTATAATTTAAGCTAGATCTCGTTTCCAAATTTTGTGGATATCTGATCTATAATTGTGGAAATTAATAAGTTTTATATTTAAGTTAAATATTGAATTTGGTTATCGATAATATTAGTGGCCAATTAACTTATGTTGTAGATACAGAGAATAGGTCTATATGACCAAGAGACAATGGGGAAAATATATTAAATATTGTTTTTCAATTTTATAAAAAAAGTTTATTCATCATAACGGTAAATCCTTAAATAACCAACAATTAGATTTGATGCAGTATAGTAACACAGATTAGTTAGATTAATGAAATTAAAATTTTAATTAAGTGGAGAAACAATATTCAGTTTTAAGAAGGGTCACAAGAATCTTGAGGTTTGTATTTTCAGAAACAGTGACCCTTTCATTTACACTTTCCATTTCTTTAAACTAATCAAAAGTTAACCTAATCATTATCTACATATAAATTAAAGCTTCAATTCGCTAAAATTATTTTTATTTAATTCGACACAGACTCAAATACTTGCTAAACAATATTCTTCAATAAGTTTGTCAGTTTTCTGAATTTATAATACAGAAACATTCGGAAATTGTATTGTTAGTTCTACACTTTTATCTTTTAAAATCTTTCCCCATATAGGGATCAAGAATTTTAGTTAAATAATCATTAATTATGTTGTTTAGTCTTGTGCAACTTCCATATTTTGACTTTGAGCAATTTCATGAAACTATGGGCACCCAGCTGAATGATTGTCATAAATTCGTTCAAATTCACTCAAATCAAATTCAATTCAAATTCTTTCAATAATCAATAATTTATTTATCAGCAGAAAGATGATATGTATTGGCAACTACAATTTATGAAAATATAAGATAGTAATCAAGATGTGCTTCTAGGTATGTGCCGAAACTGTCGAATCATAAATTATTACCAAAAACATGTCGTTCCGAAAATATTATCTTCCAATTTTTTTTAATAAAGTTTTCATTTCCTACCAAAAGGAGACCTGAAACATGAATCCCCAAACAAAAGTTGAAGGGAATCTTTCATATGCTGTTTAACTGTTGATATAAGATTTTAATAGTACATAAAAAATATCAATGTAAGATGTTGATTGAACCTTTTAGAACAATATCTTTTTTAAGTCTCACAAACTATAATATAAATCAACCTTTCAATTTCTCAGGAGAGGTTCTCCAAAAAAATTATGTTTTTTGGAACTTTTTTAGTGCAAGTAACTATGAATCTTTACGGCAGTTTGTTATTTAATTAACATTAAAAACCTCCTAAAAAAGTCGCTAGGTTTTTAACCGCTAGGATGCATTCAGGGGTTCAGACTCGCAATAAAACTTTTAAAATTTTAGAAAAGATTTCCAGAGCAGTTGAAAATATAGAGTAGTAAATTATCTTACAATTTTCGTCAAAACATTGGCTACATCTGCCGTCTAATAATTTTGGGGTTAGGATCTATCATTAATATGAGTTGATATAGTTGATATAGTTGATATAGTAGTTAGTTGATATAGTAAAGATATTTCGATAATTGGTTAGTAAAATTAATAATTAATTAATTTTTAATTCGTGTATGCAACTTTTTTGGAACTGTCAATAACTCATATCTATATAAATTGAAATCATCATAATATATTATATTAATCGATCGGCTTATTCGGTTACAAAATTGCCAGTCGCGGCTCAATTTTTTGTTTATAATATAAATCGGTTGAATTTTAAGGGCTTCGCGGAGTTTTAATTAATTAACTTCATAATTTATCAATTTATGTCCTTTCTTGGTATATGTAGTATCTACTTCTCAATACCTTAATTTTGTTTTTAAATTAATGAAATATATATAAATCAGTTGGATTTACATAATATTTTTTTAAGTACTAAACGGCTGTATACTACATTTATTTATAAATAAATACATACATGCATCATAAATAATAATTAATCACCCATCAATGTTTATTAACATTATTACTATTATCCTGTAAGGATATGAATCATTTTATAACTTTTATATATTAATTTTTTTCCTACTTTTTTCCTATATTTGTAATATATTTTCTTATAAGTTGTTTTTTTATTATTATACATATTATGTTATATATATATATATATATTTATAATAATTTATAACATGCATTTTTAAAAAAAATGAATATAAAATTTTCGACAAAATACCGGAAGCTTATACAATAAACATGCATAAATAAAATATATGAACGGATATTTTTCGAAATATGCATTTTAATATGATATCCGTTTAAAATTATCACTAGAATAATAAAAAAAAAAATAAAACCACCATGAGAATCAGAATCCACCCAACTAGATTACAATATATATATATATATATTCATGCATATTTAAAGTCATGATTATTTATGACTTTTTTATATACGCTTGAACGCGTAATTCAAAGGGTATACTAAATTTGTTAAAACGTTTGTAAGCACGAGTAAGCGGGATAGGTATAGACTCAAGTGTATGAATTTGATCAAAGTCGAAAAGTGAGTATTAGCAGGTTGTGCCTCTGTAACTCAAAAATTAAAGGAACTAGAGTTCTGAAATTTCCCCAAAAATCATGTTTATACAAGAGCCGTCTTTGCTATTAAATCGAGCCAGATCTCTCAACGGATTCACATAGTAGTTGCCACATAACTTCATTTTTAATGTGAAGTTTAGATAGTATCTGAACTTTAGATGAAGCTGAAGATCTGAAATTTTGTCAAAAGTAGTTAATTTTAATTGACAGCCATTTATGTAAAATTTATTTTTATATTTAAATGAATTATTTGAAAAGTTCTAAAATTGTAATTGTACTTTAGAAATATATTTATAGCATATTTTGCGTTTATAAGCTTTTCTAATAGGTACATAAACTAACAATTTAAAATAATTGCAATTTTGAAAAATTTGAATTATTAAATATATTATGCTTTGATTAGCTTTTTATCACAAAATTTAATAATTCAAATTTTTTCACTTTTGTAATTGCACTGATGCCCCGATTTCGACAATGAGTAGTCCCCGCCATACCTTTAATACTAGTTAACCTTTGTACACAATTCGGAATGCCTTTCAGCCCAAATGTAGTTGGTCAAGTGCTAGAGGTTCGAAAAGCTGTTGAAGAACCAATATTTGTTTTAAATATTTCCAAAGGTAATTAACGGGATCATTATTATATTTCGAGGATTATTCTAGAGTTGAGATAGTCTACCCTACTATCCTCTTCATCGTACTTTTCATTTTTATATATACAAGTGTACAATAAATTTATGTATATATATATATATATATATATATCTATCTATATATACATACAATATGTAATATTTATGAATTTTATGTATTTTTAAAATGAAAATGTTGTTTTTTTTTTATATTCAATTATTTTTCATTTTTATGTTTCCATTTTAAACCTCTTTCCGACAATTTTACTTTAAAGTTTTTATTTATTGTTGTTGTTGTTGAGGATAACGGTATAAAAATATGTATACTATTTTGCACAATGCAGGAATTAAGTTTTGAAAAAAAAAAATCAACTAAATTTATCAATACTAATATCTTAATATTAATACAAGAAATATAAGATTATAAATATTTTTTGGGGAAAAAGATTAAAGTCGGCATTTTAACCTATGTCACGGCCATAAAGGGTTTATAATGCAGCAGCAAAAAATTGTCAGGCTTCAAGGGGTTAAAACTTATCTCTTTTTCTACTTTTATAAAAGAATTTAACTGTTGATTTAAAATTATTTGAATTTTACCGCATGTAGTTGGATTTTTTCGAATAATAGATTTTATTAAATATTGGTTTTCAGAGAATCTTTAATATAAGGTCTTAAGGTCTATTACTTTCAAAAGCACTTTTTAAGTCCTTTATGCATACTTTGGTTGGTTGTAGATGATCACCACAATTCGATTTCATGTTTTCAGAGATTAATCGACAATGATATTTATGAAGTTTTAAAGGGGTTGCAATTAGTTGCATACGGTGTTAAAATTATCATTTGAAAAATGTGGAACATTTTCATATAATTGTAAATATCTCTAAAACAATTAGATATTTAACTACAGAATATAGATCTGATTAAGGTCTTGTTTAACTCCTGAGAACTTGGTAATGATCTGTGGTAGTCAGCTACTAGATAAATGCAACCAAAGTTTTGAATTTTAGCTGTCAATTTGGTATAGTGGTTCTCCTTTTTCTGTTAACAACGACATGCTGACTCGGTAGTAGTTGACTAATCCCAGAAATTATTGCAACTCTTTTATTAATTTTGGAATCGGGTATTCGTGAACATATTCGGATTTTCTTGGATTTGGTTAAACACCGTCTTGTGTTAAACACATGCTCTACCATAAACTATCATATCACCCATATCATCCAAATTCATAAAACATTTAAATCCTTGCAACCCATATAAAATATGATTCATAAAACGATGAAAAGCTTCAAAGGCTCCTGATAGTCCATATCATATTCTCTTGAACTCAAAAATTCTTCTGCTGAAGCTGTCTTGCATATATCAGATTTATTGAATTTATATAACGGCAGAATGGTTAGAGTGCCGACCTTTCATGCGAAAGGTCCAGATTCGAATCCCAGTAAAAGTGAAAATAGTTTTCTAGTTTTCGACTCGACTCAGCTACCATTCGTCATTGGATGGAAATTGATGGCTTAATCAATAATTAATAATTACACATCTTTAATAAAAACTGCATTAATAAAATAATATAAACAAATGCAAAATATAAACAAATAATTTAATTGAATAATATAATTCACAGATATAGAATACCATATAACTCAAATACAAAATATTACAATATGAACAAAGAATAGAATTGTAAATATTGAAAATCTAAGATGTTTCTACATGTTATAAGACCTAGTACTATCTCATGTTTAAATTGTGTGCGGAATTCAATAAGACCAATTCTAATAACACGAATATGGTCCCCTGTTCCACCATGTACCTATGATGTAGACAGGCTTATTGGCCTAAAAGTTGAATAGTTAGCACTTAACAAAAAAAAAATAACAGAGAAGATAAAAATCGATTCTGAAATTTAATACATAAGTAAATAAATACTTACATAATGACATCAAAGATAATTTGAAAGTAAATTGACAAATGGGGAAATTAACTGATATTTACTTGTAAATACTACATTGATTATCTAAAAAATTACACATAAAATAAAGAATTTAAAAAAATGGATTTCTTTATATGATAAATACTAATATTCCAAAAATATAATATAGTACCATATATGTATATACATATAAATACTAGCTGTGCCCGGTCCGCGTTGCTAGCCCCCCTCCGTGTTGCTGGCCCCGGTCCATGTTTCCATAGAGTCAAAGCAAAAGCTCAAATGACTGGAGATTAATTTTAAATAAAGGAAAAAATTCTTTGAAATCTCCCAAACAAATAAAAAATAGGTTTTTTTTGTTGTTGTTTACAGAATTTTTTTTTTTTGAAAAAATGATTTTATAATAACAGTGATTTTTGGTGTTAAATAATAATGTCTTGTATATATATATATATAATATATATGTATTTATTTATGACTACCTATGAATTCGCCAAGATCTTTTCAATGATATCCCACATGATCACATACAGCACATTTTATATGAAGAACTTTAAACGCTTTCTGGACCCAAGTGGGGCGTCCTGGAACCTTGGTTTCTATACAAAAGTTTTTAAGCTCGGCAAGACCTCTTCAATGATACCCCACATGATCATATACAGCTGATTTTATATCACGGCCTTTAAACGCTTTCTAGGCCCAATAGGGGCGTCCTGGAGGAATTTTCTTAATTTTTCTTTCCGTAAGAACCTTCTACAAAGGATTAGAAAACTAAAAAAAAATGGTTGAATAAAATCGGTAAAGTCGTTCTCAAGTTATGCCGTGACCAACAGAAATAGCGATTCATTTTTATATATATATAAAATGGCTATTAAAAAATAAGGGTTGATCGTAGAAGGGTGAAAATTGAGGATTGTATGTATTTTTGTATGTTATATAAAATTTTGTCTAAAAAATAAAAAAAAAATTTTAGGGGTGGACTACCCCTAACATTTAGGGGGATGAAAAATAGATGTTGGCCGATTCTCATAGATACCGGATAAGCACAAAAAATTTCATCAAAATCGGTCAAGCCGTTTCGGAGGAGTATGGCAACGAAAACTGTGACACGAGAATTTTATATATTAGATGGAGCTTTCCATATGACAAATAACTTTCTCCCTCTTTTTTTTAATCTTTAAATAACTTTTACAAATTGTTTACAATTCTATAAAATGTTAATTTATTTAAATCTATATTTATTCTTATTTAACCTAACTATATAAATTATATTTTAGTTTATATATAAATTTAAAAAAAAAAAAAAAAATATCTAAAGATACATAAAAAATTTTCAAAATATGAATAAATATTTTAAGAAAGTGTAAATCTGTAGATCCTTTTTGTTTTAATCCGAATTTAAATGATAAAGAACAATTTTAAACATAGAATTGTGCCAAAATTTTGTACACAATATATGAATACATATTATATATAATAAAATAAATATATAACACCAGTAAGTATTAAAAAGAGAGACAGAGAATGAAAATATGCAAATAATTAAATAGACTAAATAATAAAAAAACAAAAATAAGAATGAGATAAAAAAAAAAACAATATGCAAATAATTAAATAGACTTGTTTTCCTTAAAAACCAAAAAAAAATACATAAGATACAACATATTTAACATATATTTTTAACATATAATTTTACAGCGAACATAAAAGCAAAAGAAAAAATTAAAAGAAAACATATTTTTTAACAAAATGATAACATGTTCTTATTATTCTTTCTGCAGGACATACTGTTGAATTTCATTTACAAAACCAAAAACAGACAAATTTAATAAATAAATTTTAAAATTTTAATTATATAAATGTGTGTACACTAATGGACATATAAAATTGAACAGGAAAATATTTATAAAACTTATAAAGGATCTAAAGAAAAGAATAACATGTTATTTTGAATACGCCTAAGGATATGCAATATATGTGAATTAATTAAATTTTGTACATTTTTCATATTTAATTGGATTGATATTGACACTGAATTTATAGCTCTTATATCATTAATTAGTTGGGATAATAATCAATTATTTCAAGATAAAAAACCATGCCCCTCCATCGTTTATATTAGATTAGAGGGGCGACATGTAAGATTATTGACTTTAATTCACAAAATCTTAATAATTAAATACTAAAATTGGATTGTTACACCAAATAAAAAAATTTATATGGACCTATGGTTCATAGCACTTGCACATTAGAAAGCACTTGCACATAATATTATAATTAAAACAGTTAGCTTATGCGTTCAGATAGTTTTTTTTTAAATTTAGTTTTAAGCTGGGTTTATTTTAATTTAGTACAATATTGGACTAAGATAGGATTATTTTGATTTCCTATTTAAAAAAACAACAATAAACTTGATACACATATTTAACCTAAAATTTTAATTCAAAATTTTTTACTTTTGTTTTTACTAGCAACTGTATAAAAGCCGTAATCCTAAACCGTCCATTTGAAAATGTACAAATAAACTTATTAAAAACAGATTTTAATGAGAACCATAGGAGAGTTATTTTAAATAATCATTTAGTTTTATTTTAATCCAGTTTAACCTAAAATTTTTAATTTTAAAATATCACAATCCCTCAGATCGTAAAAGTCATAAGATAGGTCAGGTTAAGCGCAGAAGGTCTGTGGTACCTATCAAGGAAACTAGTAATTTTGGGATTGTTCATAAAACCGGGCTTATTGATTTATTTATATGAAAAGGAGTCCAAATTGATAATAGTAAAATTTTATAGCCAATTTCACGATACCGGATTATAGGCTGCAAATTTATGTTTCTTTATAGCTTTTATTTTAGATCAGTTTTATTTTATTGAGAGATATTATCATCTCTGCACGTTGTTTAACATTGCAGTATCTTTGTATTTCCTGCATTGATTATTCACAAATAAAGTGTATAATAGTGTCGCCTAAGTGTCACTCTAGTGTCACATCTGGTTAGATATTCGCCAGTAGACCATTCCTTATCTGACGAGAAGAAAATTCCTTATCTGACCATTGGCGTAGTGGTAAGGACTCCGCCTTTCTAGTTGAAAGTTTCGGGTTCTAATCTTGGTTATATCTTATCTAATAAAAAAATATCGTAAAATTGTATAAATATATCGTAGTAGTTAATATCGTAATATAAGATAAGATTTAATATAAATATATAAATAATTCTTGGGTAGGATAATAAATGACGCACAAAAGTAACATTTGTGTATTCATAATCTTATGCAATAGCTACAGCCGAGTAATCACCGGTTAAGTGAATATAATGATTAAAGAAACTGAAACCTAATCTAAATAGACTTGGTGAATGCCCTAAACTCCTCAAAGGATTCCAAAAAATATTCGTAATATATACGCAATATTTTGAACAGCTTACTTAGATTCATTTTATGCAATTTTTAATTTATACAATCATTATTTTTTAAAATATATCATAATCTTGCTCATATTATAATCTATTTTAATTATATTATATTTAATATTATATGTTAGTATGAACTATTTTTCTATTTTAATTCGATCAGAACAACTAAATATTCATTACAAAATTTAAAAATTTTTTCCATTTATTCAATTTTTTTCTTTATATTAAATACATAAGAGTCCAATAGCTGTTTGTCTTTTGGGAAAATAACTGTAAAGTTTACTTAAACCCAAAAAAAACCAACAAACTTAAAATTCAATACAAAATTAACTTGTAATCTTATGTAATAATATTATGTAAATGAAACAAATGTACATTTTGTAGGAACCCAAAAATGATGTTAAGTCTCTCACATTGATTATACAAAGTGTGTGTATGGACCTACATAAAATATATAAATGTATACACATATATGTATATACAGTATTTCCTATGTTTAAAGTAAAATAGTAAAACACAAACTGTTTGTTATTTTGCCTTTTGTTGTTTTTCTAGTTGAATTCAAGGAATAATAGACACATATGTTTGCTTAGGGGATTGTTAGTTTTTATATCATTTTCTTTGGTATTTCACAATCTTATAAATATATATAAATATATGTGTATATTTTTTTTTTGTCTATTATTTTTGAAAGTTTAACAATCACTTTCTTTTTCAATTTTTATACTCTTTTTACAAGATGTCTTTCTTGTAACATCCATTGGTTGTTTTTTTTTTGCCAAAAATCTGTCGACTGATAATGAGTTCTTGTATTTTTAGTTTTTGGTGTTGGTACTCTGAGTACTTAACATCCCATATGACCAGTATTATATACTACATAATAAAAACAAGTTCTGTATTACATATATATTAATATATGTATAAGTAAAGCAAAGTAAAACTTTTAAATTAATTTAAAAAAAAAAAAATGGATTTTATTTTAAATTTTTTAACATAATATTATTATTTAAAAACAAATGTACCAAAAATCAAGTCCAACATCGGTCCCAATTAAACTATAAGAATAACATATTAATTTGATAACTTTTGAAGGACACATCCCTTTAAAGTGAAACACAACTATAATTGAATAAATTAATTCTTAATTAACAATGTAGCAATCAGTTTTTTTTAAAACAGATTTTTTTAAATAAATTTTTTTAAACAGATTATGTTTTTGTAAATGAATTTAAATATTAATGTTTGTTTTTTTAAATATCATCAATTATTAATTAAATTAAATTAATTGTAACTATGTCGTCAAATTGTAAAACTTTAAACAATTAAGTTAAATAATATGAGATTATTTTTAAATATAAAGGCTGTACGGGAATTTTTGGTATCCTATAAGCAGAATATAAAATAGGGTTTTCAAAATTGAGGTATCATTTTAATTTTAATAAAAACAAGTGATGAAAAAAAACCAAGGGTTTTTAAAAAAGCACATTTTCAAATTTATATTGTATTAAATACTGAGTTTAACTTTGGAATTAAGTTTTTAATTTAAAGTTGTTATAGCCCTTCAATGGGGAAGGTTGCAAAGTTTCTCAAGGATCTAACTTCATCTAACTCCCCCTCCCCCCTCCGTCCCCCTTCATTTTGTTAGGTTCTAGGAATTAAATTTTGAATTCCACAAAAATTTTGAATTTTACTTAGAATTATACAATCCAAGAAAAAATAAGTAAAACTGAGAGACACTTTCTTCAATTTAAGGAACCGCTTTTAAATTTAAGGAAAACCTTTAACATATGTTAAAATATAATGTTGGGCCTTTAAATTTTGTATATTATAAAAAAAAAATTGGACAGGTATTCAAGTTACAGGTGCTTAAAAATAGCAAAATTTCAATTTTCGATCCCTTATAGCTCCTAAACAGGGGGCTTGACAAAAAAATTTTATTAACCGGCTCCTACTAATATTTGAGGATCTAACTTCTCCCAAAATTTCAGGATCCTATCTTAAACCGTTTAGGAGATATATGGGACCAAAAATTTTGCAAACATTGAGTTTTATATAATGCTAAATTTTAGTACCGTATGGCAACCCTATACATTTAAGCGACATATTTTTGTAAAACCTATAAAAGCAGCTCTCTTCTACCGTTTTTTTATTGAAAATAAACCTAACAGAACTCTTGTTATATCAATTTAAATATAGGGCTTTTTTGGAATTTGCAGGGGCTGTAGCTTTGTCACCCTTCAAAATTAAGAAAAACCTTTGACACATGTTGAAATATAATTATAGAGCTTTGAATTTTGTATATCACTAAAAAAAAATTTGGACAGGTATTTAAGTTACAGGTGTTTAAAAATAGCAAAATTTCAATTTTCGAGCCCTTATAGCTCCTAAATAGGGGGCTTGGCAAAAAAATTTTGTTAACCGACTCCTACTAGTTTCTTAGTATCTAACTTCCTCCAAAATTTCAAGACCCTACCTTGAACCGTTCAGAAGATATGTGTGGCTAAAAATTTTGCAAAAATTGAGTTTTGTGTAATGTTAAATTTTGGTACCGTATGGCAACCCTAAATATTTGTCTATTAAATATTTATAAAGTTTATGAAACCAGCTATCGTTTGCCGTTTTCAGATTGAAAATATATCTAACAGAACTCTTGTTATAACAATTTAAATATAGGGCTTTTTCCAACTTTGGGGGGCTATAGCCCCGTAACAGGTGGGGCTACAGAAAAAAATTCTTCTACGAAATTATTTTTTTTGCGAAAACTACCCATGGCTAAAATTTCTTTACTCTATTTCAAACGATGTAAAAGTTTTTGTAAACATACGGACAGACGGACAGACAGACGGACGGACGGACGGACGGACGGACAGAGTGAATCTATATAGGCACATTTTTACAAAATTTTTTGAAAATGTGCTAAAAAAGACTTTTTTTTTGAAATATTAAATATAATTTTATTTTAATTTATTACAATAATTTTAAATTACAATAAATTACAATTACATGTTCCGGTTAATAATGAAAAATTATGTCGACCAAGTGCCCCCCCCCCCCCCTACTACTTCGGCAGGCTTCCAATCTTTTACCAAAATTCTGAATCACGTTGTTCAATAAACTGTTCTCAATGGTTGAAATCTGCTCGATAATGTTGTTTTTAAGCTCTTGAATTGTTGTGGGATTATTGCTGTACACTTTCGATTTCACAAAACCCCACAAAATCCAGATACAGTTTCTAGAAATTTATCAACCATCAGATTGATGGCACGATTTGTTCGAGCATTTTCTCTACCAAATTTTATTCGAAATTTCCTAAATACTTTCACCATTTTCAAAAAATGTTGTAATAACAAAAATACGTTGTTCCTTCGTGTAACGTTCCATATTAATTAACCGGAATGTATTTAGAATATAACTAAAGAAACCTCGTATAAAAATTCCAGGTAGAAACAAAATGGCGGCAAAATCAAAATGATACCTCAATTAATTTTATTGAAGGTGTTTGTTATGACAGTTGCATACTTACGCAGCTAATGATACCTAAATGTCAATCATATATTTCAGACAATAGAAAAATTTATTTCAATGTGTCAGAATATAAAAATTAGTATATTAGGAAAATGTCAAAACAAAAATTGAAAGTTATTTTATTTGCTTGTTACATATTTATTTTTGCAGGGATGAGGAGAGCTTTTGCAGTGATCCCAGCAGTTGTGTAAATTGGCAAAAATTGGCGTATCTAATAGATCTATTTTAAAAGAGTTTATAACATATAGCTGCTCTTGATATGCACTTTTAGAAAACTAAAATTTTGAATGATTATTGAATACATGAGTCGTAAATGCTCGTTCACAAAAGACTAATACTATTTCGAAAATAAAATTAATCAAAATTAATGGATCTATAGGTTTATTTCAAATTTACTAATCCCTATTTAGTCTTTTGGAGTCTAGTATAATATTTGTAATATTCATTTAAAGAGAAAGAGATCTCATTTCATTCCATTCGTTGAATTTTTGAATTTCTTTAAATAAAAGCGAAACATAACTTTCTGAAGTGCATCACTAATATCAGCTTTTACCGTATACTAGATTACTATTTTGAGAGGTTGAAATCATCGAAGAAACCAACTGCTACTGTCTGAATTTTGCTGACTTAGGTTGTCTCTTTACATTGACTAAGG
Source organism: Dolichopus griseipennis (assembly GCA_963082915.1). NCBI lineage: Eukaryota > Metazoa > Arthropoda > Insecta > Diptera > Dolichopodidae > Dolichopus > Dolichopus griseipennis. The sequence continues at coordinate 113,218,359 of OY720442.1, forward strand.
AGTAGGAAAGGATGAAGCAGCATATACTGAAGCTTATGCACCGCTACTATAAAAGAATATTATTGGGATAATATTTGTCGAAGCTATCAAAATTTAAGACGTGATGTAACATATTGTGATATTTAAAAATAGCTTCACAGTGGATATGTTATTATTTTTTCTTTTAATTACATAAATACTTTTCAAGAGTATAATTTCTACTTATACTAACCTAAAGTCGTTACGACTAAAAGGAATGGCATTTTATTAATTCCAATATTTTTTCTATCCCACTAGCACTTATAAGTAGGTAAAACTTAACAGATTGTGAGTTCCATATTAAAATTACTAATATTTTGAACCAAAATATGGGTATCACTAATTTTATATTAAAGCGAGGAAGATTATATTTACCCTTGTCAACTTTTAGATGCCGTGCATGCTCATCATAATGTTTAAAATTAAATAAACAATAAATAATAATAAAGAAAAAAACAAAATTTGCTCCATCCTAAAGGTTGGTTCGAGATATGTCCAACTATGCCAATGCACTTGTCCTATTACGTTCCTTACCCATTTTCAATTTAAACCTTGTAGCTTTATTAGATTCACAGTTATCGGATTGGAAACTTTGTATGATGGCTTCCCGAAAATGGGGACCTCATTTTTTAAAAAGATTTGTTTGTTCATATAATCTTAGTAGTTGAAAAGATATGCAATTTGGTTCCAGCAATTTCTATGGCAGCTACACTAAGCTTTGCTCCAAGAAATCTTAAAATTTACAAACGAACTTACTATATTACTTTACTTGCCTAATTTTAATTTTATATTTGAAGTTTAAAAAGTTCTGAAGATATGCAAGCAAAGTTCTAAAACTTTTATGGCAGTTTCCCGAAAATGAAGCCTTAACATTTTGAAATTCATAAAAAGGTTTGTTCTAATATGTCACTTACCGGGTGTAATTTTCATCCTCTTAGTATATTATTAGTTTTGAATAAATTCATATTGGTTCAAAAATGTTGTATATGCAGTTCCTGCAAAATGAACCCTCAACATTTGGAAATTTAATAAAACTGCTTCTCCGGACTGACGAATAACATCGGGATCGATTTACTTTTCGATGCTGATCCGATACATACCTTTGAGTCTACATCTATCATATCTAGATTGATGCGTTACAAACGGAGAAACAATTTAATATACCTGTGACCTTATTTGAATGATTGAGATTCAATTTCTTAAAATTCTTAAAAATAATTACCCTGTTTCCTCCTACATTTTACATTGTAACAAAACACAATAATCATTTCTTTAACTTCGTTTAATCTAAAGAAATTCAAGCATTTAATAATTTTTATCAAAATTTAATTTCGTTTCCTATTAAATATTTGAGGTTTAAGGTGTCACACTTTTTACAAATGATATTAGAAAAAATAAAGATCATTAATTTTTTTGTCACTCATAAATCCACAAAAAAAAAAAAAAAAAAAACAGAAAGAAACAAAATGATTTACCTCTTAATTTAATATTAAATCTTTTAATTATAAATTTAAACAATTTTTTTTTTACCGGATTTTCAGAAATAGAAACAAGCAACACTTAATGTCAAACATTAAATTAATTAAACATAAAACCTGTTTTAAACACAAAAACACCTACATATATATTTTGATATACCTATACACATATACCATGAAGATTTATTTATAATTATTAACGGTAACTTTATATTTAAAAAAAAAGATTCTGAAAAACATGTCCTTGAATTCTTGTATACCTATACAATATACTATGAACCCCATACACATACAAACCCTAACACATTTATATAAAATTTATATATGTATAAACATATATGATAAATAATAATAATATATATATATATACCTACATAATATTATATACAATATTTACATCAAAAACAATTATCATCATTTTAAAAAAAACGGAATATGATCGTTGATGAGGATGCCTATCAAATTATTTTAAAAAAAGATTTTAAACTACAGTAACTGACAAAAATGTTGGGTTAAATTTAGGGTTTTATTTAATAATTTCAAATATTGGAACATGGTGGAACAGTGGTTAAATTGATAACCTTTCGTTGGATTGGTTCATTACGGAATTGAGTGACTCGATTTCGAATCCCTTATTCCACAAAATGTGATTAAACTTTTAATTAATTTTTGATTCGATTTTGGTATTAATGAATTTGGTTCGCATGGTTCACCATTAGGTTTGCGAATTATTGGTTTTATCAAATTAATTAAAATTATTATTAATAATTAAAAATAAACATAATTAAGAAATAATTGAATTGAATAATATAAATTACAAATAAACAAGTAAGGGGAAAAAACCAAGGGTTTTTAAAAAGCACATTTTCAAAATTATATACGGTTTCTTACTGAGTATTTTATCATTTATTTTTATAAAAATATATATTATGATAATATTATAATTTTGTTATTTCATTAATAATTTATTATATGACTAATAGTGAAATACTTAGAATACAACCCCAATGCATTCAAGAAAACCTGTTAATAAGTGCAAAATATAATGTTGGAGCTTCAATGTTAACGTTTAATTTTGGAAAAACTTACACTGGTGAATAAGTTACTGTTTTATAAGAACATAAGTTTTAATTTTGAAGACCTAGTAGCCCTTCAATGGGGAAGGTTCCCAAATTTTTGCTTAGCAAACTTATGATGGATCTGCTCACCCCCCTCCTGTGTTCACCCTTCCATTTTTTTCCGGTTCTAGGAAATCAATTTGGAACTCCAACAAAATTTGGAATTTTACCTAGAATATTATTATCTAACCAAAAATGGTTAAGACTAAGAAACAATTTCTTCAATTTAAAGAGACCCTTTCAAATTTAAGAAAAACCTTTAACATATGTTGAAATATAATGCTGCAGTTGTAAATTTTGCATATTATGCATATTAAATTGCATATTAAATTTTGCAATTTATAATTTTGCCAAATTTCTCAAGGACCTAATTTCATCTACCCCCCCTCCATTTTTGTAGGTTCTAAGAATTATATTGTGAATTCCACAAAAATTTGGAATTTTACTTAGAATTATACTATCTAAGCAAAATTGGGCAAAACTGAAAGACACTTTCTTCAATTTAAGGAACCGCTTTTAAATTTAAAAAAAACCTTTAACATATGTTAAAATATAATGTTGGACCTTTAAATTTTGTATATTAATAAAACAACAAAATTGACAGGTATTCAAGTTACAGGTGCTTAAAAATAACAAAATTTCAATTTCCGAGCCCTTATAGCTCCTAAATAAAAAAATTTTTGTTAACCGACTCTTACTAATTTCTGCGTATCTAACTTCTCCCAAAATTTTAAGACCCTAGCTTGAACCGTTCAAAAGAATGTGTGGGAAAAAATTTTGCAAAAATTGAGTTTTGCGTAATGTTAAATTTTAGTACCGTATGGCAACCCTAGATATTTGCCTTTTAAAAATTTACAAAGTTTATAAAACCAGCTATCGTTTACCGTTTTCAAATTGAAAATATCTTGTTATAATAACAATTTAAATATAGAGCTTTTTCCAACTTTGAGGGGGCTGTAGCTCCGTAACAGGTGGAGCATATCAAAATGTTTAGTTTAAAAAATGGTTGTGGTTTCGATGTATGAAAGTCGCATACTACCTATAAGAACTACCCACAACTTCAATAGGTGATTCCGAAGATTTCCATGTCATATAACAATATAGCAGATTGTTATTTTTACGAGGGACATGGAATCTTCTTTGATTTTAAAACATAAGAATTTCATTTTTTTTTAAAATTGTAAAATAATAAAATCATTAATTGCAGAATTGGAAAAATTTTGTCAGTCACTGTATCTTAATTCATATTTATATATGTATGTTATATTATCCAAAAAAAAAAAGGAAACACAAAAAAAAAAATTAAAAAACAAAATAACATGACACATGTTAATTATATAATATGTGTATTTTATAAATATTTATATATATACCATGTATGTATGTATGTACTAATAAATTCGTAAAGATTCAATTTCCCATTTTACAATTCTTTTAATATTATTTTACTAGATTTGTAATTTTTTTTTTTTTTTGGTAAAATTTACCGTTATGCACCATCTCAAAATTTTGTACCGTAATACACTACCTACGCTATATATAGTATACCATGTATTCATATATGAAATACGATATTTTTAAGATGAGATTTTATTATGAAAGGAAAAAAAAGATGAAACAAGAGAATATGTATAATTTTTCTTTTTATTTTTTCAAAATTTACCCCGGAGACAAATTGTTAATTTTCTTCAAATTTATGTTTTATTTTTTTTATTTTTTTTTTTTATTTTTTTTTTTTTTTTTGAAAGAAATTAAAATAAAAACCACAAAAATTTTTTCTATTTTTTTAACAAACCAAATTTAAGACAAAAAAAAAATTATTACATTTTATCAAGAACACGTTCTCCAAAGATCCAAAAAAAAAATGGATACAATTTGTGTTATAAAATAAAAAAAAAACAAAATCTCGTGCACCAAAATAAACGAACCATCACATTTCATATACGATCCTAATCTATAAATTTCATCTTTACACATAATTTCATTTGATCTAATAGTGTGTGTTTCAACTTTTTTTATACATACAAAATATTGTAACAGTAAATTCGCATATACTTCAACTTTGTTCACCTACACTTAATACCACCTACTGGAAAGTCATCCAACATTTCTAACATAAAATCACACAAATTACTTGAACATTGTAGAACTAGTCACTTCTTACCCTATTTAACGTTTTTCAAATTACGAATGTATATATTGTAACCTTATACCTACACATATACAATCAACCATCCAACTGTATATCATGAACAGTTATGAAAAAAATGTTCAAATCGTAAAAAGAGGAACTCAAAAAACTGAAAAGATACAAATTTTAATGCCCTCCTTGTTGAAGATTTTAACCGTTAAATTGTCGTATACCTATTTTTATTATTTTCATCTTTTTCTAATTGTGGTGAATAACAATTGGTTCCCAACAATTACAAACGGTATTGAGATAAAAAGAGACACAAAATATATGAGATAAAAAAAAAATTAAAAAAAGCAGTTATATTCTTTATAAAATTGAAAAGAATAAAATGGTCCAAAAAACCAAAAAAATCCCGTTATACTAAAAAATGACTTTATGTTTTTGCACCTATAAGTTAATTTTTTTATATAATAAAAGTGTTCACCATGTAATAAATCTTTTTTGAAAAGCTCCTCTTTAGGTGTACAAATATACAAAGTTTATGACCCATGATGAACAGGAATAATATTTTTCAATGAAAAATATAGGTCAGGTCGGTGGTAAAAGAATGAAGTTTAGAAAAGGTGATTACATATACAAATACATAAATATGTACGTATTAGACTTAAAGATGTAAGTGAACTAGAAAGATGTTAGATGCCTGATGTGTAAAGTAATTAGAAAGTAAAAGTCAGAGTGGAGTTAATTCGAAGACTTGTGCAGTGTGCTCTTATTGGGGCCGGATGATTGTTGTAACAGATTATCCCATTGAAGATTTTCTAAATTTAATATAATGATAAGATCATTATTTATTAAACAAGGAAACATATTTAACAAAAACGATCGGTTCTCTTATATACCAATTATATAAATATATTTGTTTTTTGAGTTCAATGGTAAACAAAATTATTGAACCCAGCTAATATTCTATATTTAGGTACTGTCCTATCTAAGTGTATTATGTACCTAACTATTAATGTAAGTCTATTATCTTAAGCAGCAAAGTAAAAGTCAGAAGTGCTTTAAAGCAGCAAAGTAAAAGTCAGAAGTGCGCTCGGAAGATGATATGGAAGTCAATACACATAGCATACGGATTAATAATTAGAATCTTCGTAGCGTGTGTCAAATCAATGTTGCCATATGGAAGCGAGATATTTCATGTATCAAGAAAAAATTTACAGAATCTTGTAGATAAATACCTTATAATAATATGTCGCGGATTCTGCTCATGACAATTAATTTATGAACTGTTAGGGTTATGACTAGGCAAGAACCGACATGACTCGCCAAATAAGGAAAAAGAAATGGGAATGAATTGGTATCTTTTTAAGGAGCTAAACAACATGTAAAAAAAAACGACAAGTCAAGCGCTAGAATGATACCTCTAAGATAGAAGGAAAGTGAGCAGGCTAAGAACCACCTGGAGGAGAACGGCGACAAAGACAATTTGACCTATTTGGAAAATCATGGTTGAAAATAAAAAGAAACGTGCAAAATAGAAATAGTTGGAGAGACTATGTGGATGCCCTTTGTATCCTAAGGGGATATATCTTAGCATCAATAAAAAAGTTTAAGATAGGGAATCATCTAGGAAATAATATTGGCTATGGTTTAATAAAACAATTTTCAAATTAGGCTATTGGTTTACATAAGAATACGTCTTCAGTTTTTAAAACTTTATTTCAGATTCACTTTGACGGCTGAATTCACACAATTTCAAAAGAATTCTGAAAAACCTACACAATGAAATGAGGCTTTGGCACTGGCGTTTACGATCTTTGAACTGCAATACAAATTAAATTAGTCTCTTGGACTGTTCTCTTAATCAAAAAAGCCTATTATCCAAAGTGAAAAATATTTCTTAGAAAATTAAATTCAGTAGAATTCCGTGGCTAAAATAAAAAATTTTTTAATTAAGCATTTTTACAAAAATGTGATAATCAGATTTTAGTTCAGACATTTTATTTTTAAGTATAAAATTAAAACCTTCAGTTCAAATTATACAAAACAGAAATTTAAATTGCAAAAACATTGACCTTTCCATTACTGACAACCAAAACAAAACTAGGTACGAGTAATCTATTACCGTCGGGCCTAATTAAACATTTGACACTTTGATTTGAATAATGAAAACAAAAAAACCGTAATAAAAAAATACCGTAATTTCAAATTCCTATAATTATATTTTTTGTTCTTGTTTGTTTTTTTTTTCATTTTCAATTTCTTTTTATTCCTTTTTATTTTCCAATTAATTTTAATTTTGTCGTTCAAATCAATAAATTTGTCAGATGTCAATACTTAAATACATATTTTAACAACTTCCTCTTTTGTTCGTTTGTTTTTTTGTTTTGTTTTTGGTTGTTGTTTTCCTATTAACACATTCGTTTTGTTTTTTTTCTCTTTCTATTTTTTATTGTTTCTCTTTTTTTTTTTTTTTATTTTTTTTTTCTTAATTGCAGCTTTGTTTCTTTTAAATTGTTTTTGGATTTTTTTTTTATCATATAAAACGTCCTACACTCACTTTTTTTGCCACTTCTATGTCAAATTTATCTTATTTTGTTATTTGTTTTTTTTTTTTTATTCGCTTTCTATCTCTTTCTGTTTCTGTTTTGTGTTTTTATTTATTTTTTTTTTGCTGTTATTTTAACGTTTGTCCCAAATTATTTCCTGTAAAGTTGCTAAATTTGCACGTAAGCCATAAAAATATACACGGGGAATTCACATTTCCGGTATAATGAAAAGTTAAAATGATGTAGAAAAAAAAAAAAATGAAAGAGAAAACAATAAAAAAAAGAGAAAAACTGAATAACTGAAAAAACAAAGAATACAAAAAAAAAATATAATATATATTTTTGTAGAATAGAATGGAAAAAAATATAAAAAAAAAATAACTAAAAAGATATAAAAAAAATAATAAAAGAGAAGTAATAAAAAAAAAAGAAAGAAAGAGAAAGAAAATATATGGAAAAATAAAAATAACTGATTAATAAATAAAGGGCGGGTGTAAGAGAGACAGATACAAAATAATAATTTCTAACAATAATAAGAAAGTGAGAAAAAAATTAAAATAAAAGGCAAAAAAAAAAAGTCGGCTTTGATTTATTTGCGCTAAAAAAAAAGGAAAAAAAGAAAAACACAATTTACCACGGTAACACTTTGAAAAGATTAGCGCGTAAATTTCATTTGTTGTTTTTTTTTTTTATTATTATGAATGCATATGTTCGTGTGCGGAAATAAAACAAACAAACATTTGTGCAAATTGTATACATACATATGTATTTTCAAATGATATTAATCAAGTTTTACGGATTTTCTTTTACCGTTATTACAGTAAAATCACTTTGTGTTACAATCTTTATGTGATATCTTTGTTTTTTTTTATAGTTTTTTTTTTGTATTTTATGAAAAAAATAAGTTTTTGTTGAGAGTGTTGGATAGAAATAACGCTAATTTGAATTCATTTCTATCTTTTATACATATACAAATATGTTTATGTTATATTTTGTTATGTATGGTTTATATGTATATGGGTACCTATTATAATATTATATAATACTTATATGTGTATTATAGAAAAGAAAAGAATGCTTCCCTTAATAGCATTTAGATGATCTCTATGGGATTATGTTGATCAAAATTTTGTTCTATGTTTTTATTCGTTAATTCTTTAACCCTAATAAAACCGTTGTTGTTTTTTTTTTAATCGGAATTCAGAAGGTTAATATTTTATATGACGTGTTTACAAAAAAATAGGTTGTAATTCTTGAAAAGACATATTTTAAATGAATTATTTTGAAGGTTAATTTTTGGGAGTTGTTTCTACATTAATTTTATATCCTATTTTAAGAATTTTAAAGGTTTATTAGGTTTATTTTTTTGTTTGTAATGAATTAATAAGGTTAATTTAATTGTTAATCGAATGTATTCATAGTTTAAGTTACATATAAAAAAATTCTTTATTTCAATTAGACCTGTGTAATACTGAGTAAAATTAAAATTGTACTGAAGTACAGTTGTAAGTAACATAACCTGATATTTATTACTTTGACAAGTACCAGTGTATTATTTAGAATTCGATACTTACAATATTATTTAGAAATAAAATAATTAAGTAAAAATACTTTGAATTACTATTGTAATTCTCAGAAAGCAATTAAATTTTTAGTTTAATTACTCTTGTATTTAAGTATTTTCGAGTAATTAAAGTACCAACAAATATTTAAGCACCAAGAATTCAATTACTTTCCAAGTATAAAAGTATTTTGCAAATATTTTCAGTCCTACAGTATTTATAAAGTATTTTTACTTGATTATTTTACTTATAATTAAATTTGCTAAATATCGAATTGTAAATAATACTGGCACTTGACTGAGTAATGAGTATCAGATAATGATACTGGTTATTGTACTGATACTTGAAATATTCAGGCCTGATTTCAATAGTTAGTAAAACATGATTTATGTAAAGAATAATTTTAAAGTCAGTATATATAAAATTGACATTCCAATTTATTTTGAAAGTCTTTTAAGAGTTTTATTAAGAAAAATTTTATATATGGGGGTCACTGTCGTTTAGTGGGTAAGCATTTGGTTTATTAACTGAAAGGGTTGCGGGTTGGATTCTCGTACGGGTCATGATTTTTTTGATTAAAAAAAAAGTTATTGAAAAATAACTTTTCTTTACAAATCACCATGGTGGCCAAATATAATGTAGTCAAATATAAAATCTATGATATAAACAAAATAAATACTATTACTTATAAAATAACATTTTTGATCCACATCCGAAAAGAAAACGGCCCTGTCAACTTGCAAGGTATACACTTAGAAATACTTAAATAAATTATTTATGAATAACTCAGTAAAATCTAGAATTCATGAATACTGCAACGGATAAAATTCCTTAAAATGGAAATTTTTCGATCGAAAAACCCATTCAATTGAAAGGCTGTTGGTTATCCAAAGTAAACCTCATCACAACGTTTTATTTAAAAATTGTTCAATGTTAGATTTTCGAGGAACTCTCTTTAAAACACGCAATTCTACGTTTATAATGTTAATTTAAAATATTCATGTAAGTATATAGTATTAATTAACTCAATATATAAAGTAATAGTAATTTACATTTTGAAAGGCAAATTATTTTTTTCTGTACTAATTTTTACTGCATTACCATTTTAATACAAATTAATATATAATTATTTAAATCATACCACTTTACTTTAATTTATTAGAATTTAATTTTTATATATTATTATTATAATATCTAATTGTATAATTTAAGGTTCATTTTTAATGTATAATATAAAAAATATTTGTATAAATTTCATTGTATTTAATAATATGTTAGAAGAAGAATAAGTAAATTTAGAAATAAACAATAATACTTACGTATATCAAAACCTTTTGTTACATCGCCCAATGGATGTTCATTGAATTTATATTCGTGTTCATTTGCAATAAAACGACGGATACAACCTAACATACCATTTTGTATTGGTAAACGTTTTGCTAAACCGGTAATATTACCAGTTCCGCCTAAAAATACTGGCTCACGGAATGTTATCCTTGAAAAAAGACCCTAAAAATATACAAAAAAAAAACAAAGTTATTTTAAATAAAATGTATTATTATGTGATTTCAACAAATATAATATACACATATACATTTACACTAGTATAGGTAGAGTATATGCATGTATAATAAATTACAAAATGTTATAAGTACTTATTGTATCAAATAAATTCTTTATAAATTTGTATTTAGTTATTTTGAAGGTTATTTTAACATTTAATGGAATTTAAGAAAATTAAATTAATTAAAATTAATTTTTTTATACCCGTATGACTATACGTCAAATGGTATACTAAATTTGCCCTTAAATTTTTGACGCAGAGAAGGAAAGGGGTAGATATAAACTCAAAGGTATGGATCGGATCAGAATCTAAAAGTAAATCAATTTAGCTATGTATGTTCGTCCGTCCGTCTCCACGATAATTCAAAAAATAAAGGAGCTAGCGTTTTGAAATTTTCACAAATTCGTTTTTATGCAATATTCGTCATCGAATCCAGCCATTTTGGTCCACGGGTTCGAGTACCTGCCATACAACTTCTTTTTTATATGAGCAGTAATCTATATCAATTGAAGCTGAGTGACTGAAATTTTGACAAAAATAGTTTACTGTTATGGCCAAAGTTTCTGCAATATTTGGTTGGTCTACTGCAGTGCGTACTTAAACAGAGGCGTTTTTAAGACGATGCTTCTGCATATAAACACATTAATTCCTTTTTCCGTTCTAGCAAGATAAAACTTATTTATAATTTCGATATGAAGAGATTTTGTATCACTTAATTGTTTTTTGGATTAAATTTTTTTTCAATATTTTCTTATTATATACTTTTATATGAACTTGCCTGTGTCTATGGGTTTATTTTTCTTTCTGTAAGTTAGTGATACATTTATATTAGAAATCTGACCATAAATTCATATGAATTGTATGGTGCACTGATTAGTGTAGTGGTTTAGGGTGTAAATAGATCTGAGTTCGATCCTCGTTAAAAGATAAGCTTAAATATTGAAATTTTTCAGTACTCAAAAAATGATAGTAGATCTTTTTAAAAGTGTTTTAATATAAAAGTAAATTGCTGAATTAAGAATAACTGAAAATAGAACTGTCTCTCATTTCAACAATTTACTTTTATACTAAAGCACTTTTAAATGTAAAAAATTCTACCACCAATTTTTGATTAATGAAAATTTTCAATATTTTAAGATTAAAAATAACAAATTCCTAAAATTTATCTTTAAATTTTTATTTTCTACATTTTAAGTAATTTTATTAGTTTATTTTAATAAAAGTATATATTGAAAAAAAAATTTACTTTCATTTCTAAAAAACTGTAAATTTTCCACAAACAAAATATATTAAAATTTTAAAAAGTATAAATCTCAATTTTAAATATCATGTTGTACTTAAGTTCTTTTTTAAAAAATTTGGTTTTCTATATTTAGAAATTAATTGATAGTATTAAATTTTTTTGTTTTTACAGTTTTAATTAAAAAAAAAAAAACAAAAACAAAATAAAGAAAAGTGATAATGGAAAATTCCATTTAATAACATTAAATATTTTGTCTGTGTTGTTTTTTATTCAATTCAAAATCTGTTTTGTATTTATGTTTGTTTTCAATTAAGTTCAAAGAAGGAATGGATTTTGAATTGAATATTTCTAAGAACTCAAGGAAGAGTAGCTGTAAATTTATAATTTTCCTTGAAATTATTTTTTAACTAAAAGTTTCGGAAATATGTTTTAATTTTATACAAACGCTCTATATAGATGTAAGAACAGATCAAACAGTTGTTGGAATAAATTGAATGCTTTACACTTTGCTTAATTAAATGGTTCTGTTCTTAGTTATTGCAAAGATATGGTTTCTTGGCATTCAATTACCCGAACTGCAACTTCAATATTTAACTACATTTTCATAATAAATAAAGGCCTACCGACACTTGCATTGGACTGCCAAACCGTTACTTCAATTCATCCCAAATTTCAGAAACATAAACGAAACATGAAAGAAGCTTCTAGTTTTTGGAAAATAAATGTGCTTGGTTGCCTTTGTGACCTTTTAAATTTCCAGAACTCAAATCGATTTTCTATTAACTTTTCAAATTTGCAATGGCGTATTGTTTTGGTTTTAGAAATCTATTGTGTACATTTAATTAAGATAGCTACATTAGATTTTGATTTATCGTGCGAATTGACTGACCCTTAAATCAACTCGTAAAGTGGCATTGGCCATGGAAAAAATACATGTCCATAATATCAAATTTTTGTTTCCCTTTGATTTTACAATCACCATATCAATGCTATTATTATTAGTATAACAGCATTGCTATGGTGACCTGACCTATTTAAGTGATGGTTATTAGAAGACTCTTTTTATCTTTGAGGGTAAATTTTTGAATCTCTACTTTGAACATTTTAAATAGGCGCCCTGGTTCTTAATAGGCGTAAAATAACCAACCAAACTTTTTTTTATACTTCTTAAACATAGATGAATTTGCCAAATAAGTCTTTGTAATTCTAAAATTAATTTGATTGCCCTAAATTATTTGGGAAATACAGGGGGCTTAAAAATATAAGTATAAAATTTAAATACAGAATGGTTAAAAAAATTTGTGTGCAATTTGTTTCTAGACTAAAAATATGTTCACATGGGCGAAACATACCACCAGATTTGATTAGATGGAAACTGAATATTCATGACAACCTCTCTCTAGCTCCGAGGGACTTGCTTTTCTTCTCAATGTACCCTTAGTTTTGATTTATTGTGCAAATTTGTGCGGACCCTTAAAACAATTCATAAAGTGGCGTTGGCCAAGAAAAAATTAGCTAACTAAAATATTTGCAATATGAAAAATATCTTGTAGAAGGTTTGCTATAATAAATTTCAATAAAAATATTTTAAATTGCAGAAGTTACACGTGGTGTGCAGCTAAATGGGAAATGTACTTATTACCTGTTACTTTTATTATGAAATGTAATTGCGCTTACAAATTCAATAATTTATCTCAAAAAATATGAAATGCTATACGAAAACAACAAAATGAATCTAAAAATAAGATTTTTAAAAACATTTAATTAAAAAGAATAACAGAATTAAAACATTGTTTTTTTTTTCAAAACAAAAAAAAAATTTTATTTTTTAAAAATCATAATGTCAAAATGTTTTCTGATAAAAAATCATTTTATCTGTTTTTTATATTTCTTGGCTTTTTTATCGTTCTGTTAATCTCTCTTTAATTGGAATTAAAAAATCCTTCCATGCATTGGATCATATTATACCATTTAAAAACGGATTAAAAGAATATGTTTGTATATTTGCTTGATTTGATTTTTTATAGGGTTTAAAGAAATAAGGCAGCTAAAAGCATACATACAATATTTTATTTAAATTTTTTCTTATTAAGTTTTTCTTAAAAAATTTAATTTATCTTAATAATCTATATTTATACCCGTATGACTATATAGTCAAAGGGTATAATAAATTTGCCATTACGTTTGTGACGCAGAGAAGGAGGGGGGGTAGATATAGACTCAAGTGTATGGATCGGATCAGAATCGAAAAAAAAATCGATTTAGCTATGTATGTCCGTCCGTCTGTCCGTCTGTCCGTCCGTCCGCACGATAACTCAAAAACTAAAGGAGCTAGGATCTTGAAATTTTCGCAAATTCGTTTTTTTGCAATAGCCGTCATCGCTATTTAAATCCAGCCATTTTGGTCCATGGGTTCGGGTGGCTGCCATACAACTTCTTTTTTTATATGAGTATTTCTCTGTACCTATGTAGCTGTAGTGTCTGAAATTTTGGCAAAAGTAGTTTAGTTTTATGGCCAAAATTTCTGCAAAATTTGGTTGGTCTGTTGCAGTGAGTTCGAGTAGCTGCCATACAACTCCTTCTTTTATATGAGCATTATATTTCACCTAATAAAGCTGGTATGTTTGAAATTTTGCCAAAAGTAATTAATGTTTGTAATAATAATGATATAATGTTTATATAACGGTCATACGGGTATCCCAGAGTTGACACAGTCTACTCTACTACACTCTTCCTCGTTTTTATTTAAAAACATGTAAATTTTTTTAATAAAAGTTAAACAAATGCATTTATTAGTACTCTAGCTAGATTTCAGAACCGGAGTGTACCTTTGAATATTTTGCCAAGTGTTTAACTTAGAAAATCACAATCCCTAATTTAATAAATTAATTTTAATCACAAGGCCAATTCATTTCACTAACTTTAATAAAATAACAACAACTAGAGTAATACTTATTAGGAGTAATACTTTTTAGGAACCAAGAGTATTCAGTTTATTATTTATATTCTGGAGGAAATCTAGTTGTACTTATCAGTCACTCCTTACGTTACTATATACAATATAATATCTATGGGCGTTTTTCTTTTTCTAGTCAGAGCTGTCAAGCTAAACAAATGTTTTTCTTTTTATGCTCAGATTATCCAGATTAACCATTTTGTGTTTCTTTTATAACTAGCAGAATGCTCAGAGCACGATCTGTGAGCTCTTAAAAATTTCATAGATTTCACAGAGTTGTCTAACAAGGAAACGTCAAATGAAGAATAAAATAATAAAAACGCCATTAAAAAAAATATCTCGTATATCAAGACATTCTGTTTTTAAGTTTCTTTTTTAAATTTTGTTTTTTTAATTTAAAAAAATGTAGAATGTAGATTTAGAAGGTTTAAATTTAAAATTTAATTTTTTTAATTTTTTAGAAAGTAATTTGCATAAAAATTGACAATCTATGCTCTGAGCATTTCTTTTTTAATTCAGAGTGTCAGAGTTCGCATAAAATTATAATTTGAGCATAGTTTGCTCTGATCACTGATCTGATGAGAAAAAGAAAAACGCACTGTAATTCAAAATTAAATATTTTGACAGATGGAGTGTTGTCAAATGAACCAGCGGTTTATTCTAAAAACAAAACCAGTCTTTAAATCTGGAGAAATTATATGAAATAATCCAATCAATTACGTAAAAAAATATTTAATTCAATATTTAAATAACTATTCATCGATTAGTTCAATACATAGCTTATATGTTTTCGTTTTTCTTTTTCTTAAAAATTAATTTTATAACTTTTAAGCACATATTTTAAGAATAAATATTTATATTGACTCGTCTGAAGTCCGTCTAATTGTAATTAAACTCTGTATTTTATTTACCAATCTGTAGACCACTTTATTATTATTTTAGAAAAAATAATTTTTAAATGTCAAAACAAAAGTTAAATTAAATACTTTTAGACAAAAAAGTAATTTATTAGTATATTATTTTCATTTATTAATTTTGTAAAACTTTAAAGGTGGTAATTTTTTTAATAATTTCATAATATTCGAAACATTTAACTTGTAAAATACAGCTGAATGTGATTATTGAAAAGGATTTAATCTATTTATGGATAGTTACTTTGACAGTGACCTGGTGAGTAATATGATACAAGTAGTGAGATAATTAAGTTTGTACTTTGTTTCACGGGATTTAGAATGTTTCCACTATTTGTATGTGTATTTTTAGTTTACATTTCAATTCAAATAGTCAGCCTAGTAGAAGTTAAATATTTCAAAATTTAATATCATTATTTTAAACTTTTTTTTACTAACAATGACGAGGATTATTATGAAATTCTGCACAATGAAAATTTAATGAAAATAATGAACTTCAAAAAGCCCAATTTGCATGTTTAATATCCAGGAGCCCGAACAGTACTTTGAAAATTTGGTGAAACTTCCGGAAAGGGGTTGTGAGCTATCAAGATGACGTCATCACATAACGGTCCTAAATATCTCAAAGTTTCCGAATATATATACCATTAGTGGTGATGGCGCCATCTAGTGGTCGAAAAATGCATTACAAAATGTTCCTAAGATTTTGTAGCATTTTTATTAAAATGTTATATTTTTCCTGTAAGACAATAAACTGGAACCAACATCTTACAATATTGTAGGGCATGATATTATCTTTCATAAACATCTTGTTTCATCTGGATCGGTGCTACCATTTTTGAGATATTGCAATTTAAAGTGAAAATTTAAAAAAAAAAAAAAAAAAAATCAAACTTTCAAAAAAACTACTATAACTGTGAAATTTTCAAAAACACCCTGCATTATTATTAAACCATTAGAAAGGTCTCTTAAAACTCTTTCCAACGATATATAATAAGTATGGCATATGTTGACAAATAGCCCCACCATAGAACATAAATGCAAAAATGACACAACAATTTTATCAAAAAATACATTTTCATACTTTATTTCTCATAAATTTATTTTGACTTTTTGTTTTCCAGTTGAAATATTTATTTTAAAATGTAAGAATGTACTTTATAGGTTGATAGAACATTGAGTTAGGTTTTAGTAATTTATTTGGAGGGATTTTGGAGGTGACAACCTCATAGTTTTAAAATTTTTTTTATTTAAATATGTATGTAAAAATATAATTAGAAAGGACCTTAGAGTTAGCTACAAAATCAGAATTATTCGCTTTTTCCAGAATATTTAAAAACATATATACACACAAGAACCTGAATCAGGAGGGATTTTAGAGTTGAATTCTAAATCAGGATTACCGCTTTTTCCAGAATATTTATATGTGTGTTTGTATATACAATGTTAGAAGAGATTTTTAAGTTTGATTCTTAATCAGGAGATCCGATTTTTCCAGAATATTTATAATATATGTGTATATGTATATCCAATATTAGAAGAGATTTTAGAGTAACTATTAGAGCTGAATTAGATATTCTTTATTTATTTATTTGTTTCATTATTTTTAATTATTTGATGCATCTTAATAACCCACATATTATTATATATAAATAAACAAATAAACGTAATTAGGTATATATTTTAATTATATACTGATTAATGCCTACATATTTATGTGCATAATGTAAATTTATATTTTAGTAGATTTTTTTTTCAGACACTACGTATTACGACATTCCGCTAAGTTTTGAATACAAATTCCATTTATTATAAAGGTTATCAGTTATCTTTAGTTAAAATAATGAAATAAAAATATAATCCCTATCTGCTATCACAAATTTTAAACTAACTATAAAATCCCTTCTGATTGAGGAACTAACATACATATATATTATAGACATATAAATATTCTGGAAAAAGCGGTAATCTTCATTTAGAATCCGCCTCTAAAATCTTTTCTAATATTTGATATACATATACATATATAAATATTCTGGAAAAAGCGGCAATCCTGAATTTAAATGCAACTCTAAAATCCTCCTAATTCAGATTCTTATAATCTGATAAAGCGCATAATTCTGATTTTGTAGCCTAAGGGCCTTTCTAATTATATTTTTACATACATATTTAAATAAAAAAAATTTTAAAACTTTGAGGTTGTCACCTCCAAAATCCCTGAAAACAAATTGCCAGAACCAAACTCAATATTGTATCCAAACCTAAAATGCATTCTAACATTTTTAAATTTGTCAAAAAGGCAAAATAAATTTATGACAAATAAAGTATGAAAATGTACTTTTTAATAAAATTGTTGTGTCATTTTTGCATTTATGTTCTCTGGTGGGGCTATTTGTCAACATATGCCATACTTATTATATACCGTTAGAAAGAGTTTTAAGAGCTTTCTAATGGTATAATAATAATACAGGGTGTTTTTGAAAATTTCACAGTTATAGTAGTTTTTTTGAAAGTTTGATTTTTTTTTTTTTTTTTGAAAATTTTCACTTTAAATTGCAATATTTTAAAAGCGGTAGAACCGATTCAGATGAAACCAGATTTATATGAAAGGAAATATCATGCTCTACAATATTATATGATGTTGGTTCTAGTTTATAGTCTTACAGGAAAAATATAGCATTTTAATTAAAATGCTACAAAACCTTAGGAAATTTTTGTAATGCTTTTTTCGACCACTAGATGGCGCCATCGCCACTAATGGTATATATATTCGGAAACTTTGAGATATTTAGTACCGTTATGTGATGACGACATCTTGATAGCTCACAACCCCTTTCCGGAAGTTTCACCTACATTTCAATTCAAATAGTCAGCTTAGTTGAATTTAAATTTTTTAAAATTTAATTCTATTATTTTAAACTTGTTTTTTTTACTCACGCTCACGCCGATTATTATGAAACTCTGCACAATGAAAATTTAATGAAAATAATGAACCTCAAAAAGCCCAATTTGCATGTTTAATATCCCGGTGCCCGAACAGTACTTTGAAAATTTTACCTACTTAGTTAAATAAGGGTAAAGATTTTAATCTTAGATCAAAATTTGTAAGAGCTATTTACATGTTATAAATAATAAGACAAAATTTTAAGTCTATAAGTAACCTTTGGTATTTTAATGCATGTTGTTAGTACAGGGTGTCTTCATTGAGTGTATATGGTTTCAACTTATATTTACAGTGTAAAACAAGGAATATGTGAACACAAACTTATACCATCTGATTACAACTTATTTGTTATTTCTCTTTAGATTTTTTTTTGTGTTTTTTTTTGTTTTTATATTCTCCATTTTGTCCCTTTTTATTTTCCATATCCTGAATTATTTTTTTTTTATTTTATTTCTCTCTCTTTTCTTTGCTGGGGTCGTTTTAACATCGTATTACTTGCGGTTTTGTCTTGATTTAAAATTAATGAAGAGTGTCTAATTACCGTTATGTAAAGTAGAATAGTAATAAAAAAAAAAGGACGAAAATATTACGAA
Source organism: Dolichopus griseipennis (assembly GCA_963082915.1). Classification (NCBI taxonomy): domain Eukaryota; kingdom Metazoa; phylum Arthropoda; class Insecta; order Diptera; family Dolichopodidae; genus Dolichopus; species Dolichopus griseipennis. The sequence continues at coordinate 113,237,429 of OY720442.1, forward strand.
AACCATCAACCGAAATCAGAGATGAAAAATAAAAATAATAGAGAATTGGGACAAAAAAAAAAGAAAGTAAAAGGAAAGAAATATAATAAAATTTAATTTTTGGGTAAATATTTGCTTTCTGGTTTTCCATTTTCTATTTTGGGTTTTTTTTTATTTTTTTTGATATTTTTTAATTTTTTTTTTATTTGGCGTTTTTAGTCATGTATATATCACTGTGTGTTGTTGTTGTTGTTATATTGTATCTGCAGTGAAGTAAATTTTTAAGTAAGTCAAAAATGTGTGGTAAGTGCTTTTTTTTTGTTTTGTATTTCTGTGATGGTGGTGACAGTAACAGTGGTGAAGTTGGACTACAAAAATCGAGTAATATATAGTTTAATGCGGTGAATATAAAATGGGATAAATTTTGAAAAATATTTTAAATAATTATTATTTTATAATATTTTCATTTATACAAAAACATTGTGAATTGATCTATGTTGTTGTATCTAGTTCTATTAAAAATATAATTTTTTTAAACATTTTCATATCAGCATTATTAGTAGCCAAGGACATCCACGAGGTCATACTAAACTGAAAATTAATTACATAATTATAAAGATTTCCAATAAACGGCAGAAAATGAGGCTGCGGGTATTCCAAAATTATAATATGAACCGAAATTTTTAGCGAAGCGAATTGTGTAATATCAAAGATGAATAGGGTCATCTGAACCTGAGTCTTTTCGAATTAAAAACTTATAATAACATTAATAAGGGCCTGTTTTTAAATAAATCGAATTGATCTTAACGAATTTCATGTACAATTATTTAAACATGAGATATTAAAATGCCTTATAGGTCATGTAGAATCTGCTTAGATTTTCAATAGTAATAATTTTGTATTGGATTATAAGATTTTTCTATATCTGTGAGTTATAATATTCAATCAAATTATTTGTTTATATTGTTTATTAATATGTTTTATATATATATATATATATATATATATATAATTATGAATTATAGATTATGATTTAAATTCAAATGTTTTTTCACATTTACAAGGATTCCAACCCGGGATATTCGAATGAAACGTGTGCATTTTAACCACTGTGCGGTTAGTTTAAAAAAAAATTTTTTTTTAATTTCTGATAGTAAATTTCCTTTTAGTCTGTCATCAAGCATAATTACTTCTCAGTAGGTATTATATATAGTTATTCACGACCTTAATATTTAATATTAGTTGGTATTTTTAAAATTATACTTTGCATTTTAACAGTATATTAATTAAATGTAATTGTTGCAGAAGTAATTTTAATATCTTCATAATGTTTTAAATTTTTTAAGTATTACATTAAAATTTTGCCTTCAGTGTTGGAAAAATGTGCAACAGGTAATGACACCAATCGCAGTTTATAAAAAAGTAAAATTTATTTATCTAAAAATTATTCTAAATAAATAAATATTTTTATTATTATTTTTATTTAATCTTATAACTTTAAATTAAACAAACTTTTAGGTGTCATATGCTTTTTCCAGTATATTTCCTTTATGAAATATTGAATGGGACTTTTGACTCATTTTGGTGAGACAAAAGTCCCATTGAAAAAATGTCAGAAGCCCGTGGGACTTCTGACATAATGAAGTGAGTCAAAAGTTCAATGGGACTTTTTTTTGTAAGTTAAAAGAATTTGAAATGAACCAATTGTATTTACCCTTTAACGGCAAACTACATATTGTCATTATATATTTAACCCTCAACTGCAAGCAACAATTTTTAAATATTCTCTAATTTGTAATTACAAAATCAATGTTCGTTTTTTAAAAATACAAAACTTTAAGAAATTTTTCAAAGTAGTATCTAATAAATACTAACCTTACCTATTAATTTCTTAAAACTACAATATTATTGTAAAAGTATTTCTAATAAAAATAAAAAATTAAAGCACTTTAATTCATCTATCAGTACAATTTGTTTTACTGAAAAAAAATTTTTTCGAACAAATGAACCATTACAAATTGCCAAAAAAAAACATTAATTTAAAAAAAAAAAGAAAAAGGAAAACATATTTTTTTTTGTTCTAATTTTTGTTTTTAAAAATATTTTACAAATTTTTTATTTTCCAGATGACGGATATCTTCTACTAAAAAAAATTATTTAGGCTTAAAGGCATACAAAAATGTAAAAAAAATGTATCTTTTAAAATTCTTTATTTAAATTATCTTGTTTTCTTTATTTCTCTCTTTTAGAATAAAAAAAAACATAAAATTAGACTTGCAGTATGGGTCATTAAAATGTAGATAAAAGATATTTTGAACTATATAAATTTCGAAACAATTAAGATATGAAAAAGTGGCCAAATTTAATCAAAATAATGTAAATAATTTAAAATGTCTGAGTACTTATCAATGATTAACATAATGAACTAAGTGAAAGTGGTAAAGGCAGAAATATGTTTAAGATTTGGGGAAACCTGTTTTTGGTTTAGTTTGAAAAGTTTTTAAAGGAACTCTTCGCTAAATTTTGTGGTATAATTCACTCACAATTAAATTTAAAAAAAAAATCGGATTATTTAAAATAAATTATTTCACGCTACATTCAATTTATTTGAAAAAATCCCTTGTTTCAATAATATAACATTTTCTTTGTTGATCCAATTGACCCATGAGTTATTGATAAAGATATAAATTAAAAAAGAATTCAAAATATCAACTTGGTGATGTAAATTTTTCAATGATTTTAATATCAAACAAATACTGACTGATTGATTTGATAAACTAACTAAAAGCCTAAGAATTTATCTTCCCATTTGATGATATTTCTCTACGGCTTGGTGACACGGTGGTAAGAGTGTTAACCTTTTATTCCAAAGACCCCCGGATTAATTTGAAATCCATTTATCTACTATTCGCTCATTTATCTACTCATTGGGTTTAAATTGTATATCTTCAATAAAAAGAAACATTTATATAAAAATATAAAATAAATACTAAATATAATATATATAATTTTGTTTAATAATATAACTCACAGATACCTTATATTCAAATACAAAATTATTAAAATCTAAAACGTTTCTAAATGTTATATGTATTATAGTACTATCTCATATTTAAATTTTATGTAAAATGCATTAAAATCAATTAATATTAAGAATGTTAGACGTACCCCCTATAGATAGACTTATTAGTCCAAGAGTTCATTGTTCATTGCTTATCGAACATTTTATTCCCTTACATTTTATTCCCCATATTTCACTTTTTTACATATGTTAGAAATGATGAAGAGCTTAAAATGCCTTAAAAAGGAATACTCGCATTGAACCATCATACAATTTATAGAATTAGTTTATATCTGCTAATTTTTGACACTTACTGTACTTTCATATAATGAATTGAAATTCAAAAAAAAAAGAAAGATTAGTAACGAATTTAGAGTTCAATGATTTAGTACTTTGCCTTCGAACTTATATTCGTTTTTTATTATTTTCTTATTATTAAAATATCTCTAACCATTAACTTATCTTTTATATTTTTTTATTTAGTCTCAATTTGTTTTCAAAGATTTTTCAGCCATTTTTTGTGTTGTTTTTAATTTTTTTTTATTATTCTTCTATGCATTCTTTCTCCTTTCATGTACTTTTACGTGATTATATTTTTGTTGTTTTTTTTTTTTAAATTTTTTCTAGTCTTTCAGAGTTTGCAACCTAATATCAATATTTTATCAGTTTTCCAAAAGTATCACTCAAATCATTTGATCAAAAAACAATAAATTCTTCAAAACAAAAACAAGAAACAGAAAAAAAATGACACGCTTATGGCGATTGATTCAACCAGCATTCGAAGAATTATTCTAATTGAAACGGGCCATGAATTAATGATTAAATAAACAAAAAAAAAAAAATAGTTAAAGTGGGAAAAAATTACCATTAGTAATTCAACCGTTAATTTAACGACAGATATTTTTGTTTAATAAATCATCAAGCACCTAAAAAAATGTATCCTGAAAGTATGCAATATATTAAACTTAATACAAATTACGTGAAAATTGAGAACAAAAGTATAGCAACTTACTAAATCGTAATTATCTATAAAATATATACCATAATATCGTAATTTTATCACTAGTGAATACTTTTTTTGTACACATAAACTAAACACCAAGGATAAAGGAAATAGAATATTAAAGGGTTAAGTTATAAATAATGATGTTGACAGCAGAATAAATAAAGCTAGAGCTGCTTTTGAAACACTCTCAAACATAGTCTCAACTTCTCAAACAAAGTTAAAAATATTTGAAACAAACGTCACAACAGTACTTCTATACGGCTGTGAAACATGGAAGGTAACCGCCAATATCACCAAAAAGTTGCAGACGTATATAAACCGTTGTCTACGCCGCATCTTAAGAGTTCGTTGACCGTAAATCATTACCAACACACACCTGTTGCAAAAAACGAACCAATAGATGATTGAAGTGGAGATCCGGGAGAGAAAATGGCGATGAATTGGACAATCCTTTGAGGAGACCAGAAGAAAAAATTGCAATGTTTTGAGTGGAATCCACAAGGCAGAAGAAGAGTGCGTAGACCAACGAAAACATGGAGAAGTACAGTTTTGAAAGAGGCAGAAGCGCAACGCATAACGTGGTTACAATTAAAAGGAATTGATAAGGATCGTGAAAGGATTTGTTGACGCCCTATGCCTCACCAAGGGTTCTAGGATCCAGTAAGTAAGTAAATAAGTAAATAAATAAGTTACGAGTAAACGTATAAATGTTTGCTTGGAATTTGTGCAAGTTTTAAAATGACGAATACTGAAGAAGACACATTAGATGCATAGGAATATTCTTCATAACACCTTAGGGTCTCTAAAAAAAAATAAATTTCCGCAACAAGGTTTGAGCCATCTTGGATCGGAGGAAGATATTTTCTTAATTTTCTCCTGCAGCTGTTATAAAGAGGAGGCATAGTCCACTTAAGCTTAAAGGAAAAAGGTGCCATTACTGACAGCTTTTTAATAAAAAAGAAAAATTTTTTCAATATTTTTACGAGAACTAAGTGCAGGAAGTTTTACTTGATTGGTAAGACTGTCTTTTAACCGTTAGACGTCGTTTTCACTTTAATCAAATTAATTCAAAGAAGTTTATGATTCGCCAGTCCACAGGTTCGGAGATATTTCAGATTTGAATCATTTAATATATTTTTTAAGTAATCATAAAATTAACAGATTTTCTGTTTTCCTATCATTCTTTTGAATGAAATTTGTATTTTTTTGTTGCTTCGTAGGAGATTGTTGAGTATTTAATTGCCCACATAATATCTACAATTACAGATTGTAGTAAAAATTCCAAATGTTAAAACAATTAATTCATTATTTCCGATTCTAAGAATGTTTATAAAAAATATATTAATATTAAAATCTAATATTACTTAATAATTATTTCGTCAGAATTTTCATTTTAAAAAATTAAAATCGTCATAAATTTTCCACGTGGCTTAACTTAAATGAAAAATTTTTAAAAAAAGGCTTTATGGCCTTTAAAAAACAATTCATTGTTAAATAACAAAATTGATCTATCGCATTTATTCGAATACCTTTGTAAATTAAAAAAAACTACGTAGGAATAAAACCAATGTTTTAAGATTTATTCGGATTTATGTAAAATTAACCACCTACTTCAATTTACACGGATTTTAAGAATTTTTAAAAGCGAAACATAAAATGGTCAACCCACATAGAAAATAGAAAATATTGTTTTGTCAAGGAACTTAAAAAATATTTTATAAAATACTCATTAAATTTGGAAAATATCATTTTCAAGTTTTTATAAAATAAATAAAATATTGGAAAATGCTAAAAGGTTCAACAATTTTTATTGAAGTTTTATTTATTTATTTAAGATTAATGACTTGTTCGAAATAAATAAATTTCCATTTATAATGTTATTATAGTTTTAGGAAAATCAAATTTTAATTCTATGTGTATATTTAGTTATGTATTTTTATTTCATCGTACAGAAATTGGGATTTCACCCGATTTAATATAAAATTTGAACCTATTTTGTAGAACAGTTTAACTTTACTTAAATGTTCATTATTCCTAAATATATATGATATAATGATTATTAGAATTATTTTTATTATATTGTTGCACCTTCTGTGCTTTAACATCTATTCTACATTTTAAAAAACTTAGATCTAAGGTGTAGAATCTTTAGTCTGAACATCTATTAAGTGTATTCAACTAGTTAACAATTCACGATGTAAAAGTTAGAACTCAGTACTCTTGTGCAATTTAAATACTTGACAAAAATTTTTAGAAATGTGACCCAACTATATCAATTGGCTTTCTACTTAGTTCAACTCATTCAAGAGGCATGAATAATAAAAAATTATATAATCTGTTATGTGGGTAAGGTACCCAGTTCAAAATAAATTTTAAAAACTTTTAAATAAAATTAAGTCAACATCTTACAATTCTTTGGTAGTACGAGGCTTCAGCTCACTAATACCAATTCTCATAGAAATCGATATTATAGAATAAGCATTAGATCTGCTAGCTATGTAGAATGGCTTAAAATTATTACCAATTAGAAGGCATTATTATCCGATATTTTACCATTCCTTAAAGAAAAAAGTGGGTATTTGGAAGGAGTAAATAAATTGGAATGATGTCAAAATTCCAAAAAAAAAATTCCAAAGTTTCAACATTCCAAACAATAAAAAAAAAAAAAAAATCCAATTGGAGATTCTCAATTAGGAAGAATCTTAGAGTTGCAAAATTAGGATTGCACAAATTTTACAGAATACTTATATATAGGTATTAGGTATACATGTGATTCTCATCTAGGAAGGATTTTAGAGTTTGATTCAAAATCAGGAATGCCGCTTTTTCCAGAATATTTATATCTACGTATATGTGAGATTCTCAATTAAATTTTGAGTTTTGGAATTTTTTTTGGGAAATTTGTGGAATTTTATTTTCTGGAATTTCATACCCAACCCAATAAATTAACTTCTCTTAGAAATGATTTTAAATCATAAGAATTTAGAAAAGATTAGCTAACTAACATTTACCATGTGAAAATTTAAAACTTAAAATTTTATCAATTTAGAAAGTCAATGGTAACAATGTCGTTCATATTTTAAATTAACTAGACTACTTTGAGGCCATCACATTATTATCAAAAATCTAAAAAATGTAAAAGTGTGAATATAATTTATTTGAGCACTTCTTGTTCTCCTGTCCACGCGATTTTAAATTTGTTTTTAAAATAAAATCATTGTTTAATTAAAAACTTTGTTTAAAAATAAATATAATTAAATACAACTTAAAATATTATTTTAAATTTTATTTTTCTTTTTTTTTTTATTCAAAAATTTGGCATACTTTTAGATTTTAAATAACTTTTGAAAAATTTATCAAAATGAAAGGGTTCTTATTTACAAAACAACTTTTAATACCGTAAAAACAACGATATCCAAGTTATTCTAAATAAAACAAAAAAAATAAATCCCTTGTTAAGCAAGTTTAAAAAAAAACAACCAAATTTCACTTAAACAACAACAAAACATTGTTTTTTAAAACTTTTATGTGTTGAAAAATATGAAAACTTCTAACAAACAATAGCTATAACTAACAACGCCATATTGTTTTAAATGAACTAATTGAATGTGAAAAATGTAAAAAATTTTTATTCCTTTGGTAAACATTACATAAAATGTAAATTCATGATATGACTGGAATATAAAACCAAATTAACAGACAAAGAGACATATACATCCACTTTTAATAATCTAAAACTTTATTTTAGTCTTTATTTATTTATTCGACTTTCCTTCTTACTCCCTCTAATCCGTATATTATTCAAATAACAAACAAACATTTTTAATATTAAAAAAAAAACGAGGAAGAGTGTAGTAGAGTAGACTGTGTCAACTCTGGGATACCCGTATGACCGTAACATATACATTATATCATCCGGTTAATTACTTTTGGCAAAATTTCAAACATTCAGCTTTATTAGGTGTAGAGTAATGCTCATATAAAAGAAGGAGTTGTATGGCAGCTACTCGAACCCTTTGCAGTAGACCAACCAAATTTTGCAGTAACTTTGGCCATTACACTAAACTATTTTTGGCAAAATTTCAGACACCCAGCTTCATTTGGTGTAGTGTAATCCTCATATAAAAGAAGGAGTTGTATGGCAGCTACTCGAACCCTCAGCAGTAGACCAACTAAATTTTGCAGTAACTTTGGCCATTACACTAAACAATTTTTTGCAAAATTTCAGACACCCAGCTTCATCAGGTGTAGTGTAAAGCTCATATAAAAGAAGGAGTTGTATGGCAGCTACTCGAACCCTCAGCAGTAGACCAACTAAATTTTGCAGTAACTTTGGCCATTACACTAAACTATTTTTGGCAAAATTTCAGACACCCAGCTTCATTTGGTGTAGTGTAATCCTCATATAAAAGAAGGAGTTGTATGGCAGCTACTCGAACCCTCAGCAGTAGACCAACTAAATTTTGCAGTAACTTTGGCCATTATACTAAACTACTTTTGGCAAAATTTCAGACACGCAGCTTCCATAGGTATAGAGTAATGCTCATATAAAATTAGAAGTTGTATGGCAGGTACTCGAACCCGTGGACCAAAATGGCTGAATTTAAAACTCGATTCCGTTTTTTGCATAAAAACGAATTTGTGAAAATTTCATAATCCTAGCTCCTTTACTTTTTGAGTTATCGTGATGACGGACGGACGGACGGACGGACAGACGGACAGACGGACAGACGGACAGACGGACAGACGGACGGACGGACGGACATACATAGCTAAATCGATTTATTTTTCGATTCTGATCCGATCCATACACTTGAGTCTATATCTACCCCCCCTCCTTCTCTGCGTCACAAACGTAATGGCAAATTTATTATACCCTTGGACTATATAGTCATACGGGTATAAAAATGTTTTACAGTTATTATTATTTAGTGCATTAGTATATGCATATATATATAATATAGATATTGATATATATGTCAATGTATGCTTATTTATTTTTTACTTACCTTTGAACGTCCCTCAACACGTTGACCATGATTTAAAACTAACCATGCATCCCAACGATGACGATATATAATAACGGTATTCCATTGATTTAATTCAACAGTTTCTTTTGAACGTACACTACCAACACCAGATCCACAGTCAAACCTAAAAATAAAATTTTTTTTTTAAAATTAAATAAAGTGTAATATCAAATGATATAAAATGTACAAATGTTATTTATAATTGAATATATTTTTCAGTGAAAGACTGGATACAATAGTGATTAGAACCTCTCGTACTAGGTTTCGAACAAATATTAATACATAAACAAAAATTTTAATTAAAACTTATAACTCACATATTATGAACAAATATAAACTATAATATAATTTCCATTTAAAATGATGACTAAATTATATTATAAATAAACAGTGCTGTACTAATTGCATATTAAGAAATTCCACAATAGGCCTGGATTATGTAGTCTCACTTCGTAATTGTGTGTGAATTCATTGAGATAAATTTTTAAAACAGATATTAATTCTTAATACAGTGTTCGCAAAATTGATTTTACAGTTTTTTTTCGTCATATCATTTTCCCAGCGTATCCACCCTTTGAATTCAATAGGTACCAATGGTACATATTTGCGTATTTTTGTAATAATAGAGCTTTTGCTAAATTAATGTTGCTTATAATATTAGCTCTAATTTCAGGGTTTCCAACATAAATAATTACCATATGTAAATACATATTACATTAGTGTATCTTTATTCAGTGGAATGCCATTTATGATCACGAATAAAAAATCTTACCAACTTATACAAAGTAATAACTGTAAATCTATGCGACAGAGTGTGAGAGGAACTCGAACCACCCACTTCAATTAATCCCAAATTTCAGTCATGTATATATACTTTTTATCCAGAATATAGGTTTCAAACCTATTTAACTAAGTTCCAAACACCGTACCAAAGGTTATATACACCTATACCTGTTTTGACTTTTGGATATAACAAATGAAGATCTCACAATATTGATTAAGCACTGTATGATTAAGCACAATATTTAAATATTTAGTTTCCCTGTTTTTTTGCAAAATACTGTAAAATTTCTGGTGCAAAGGTAGGTAAAAACTGATCCGACCCTATCCTCTTACATTTTTAAATGCGTATGTTTACAAAAAAAAAAGTTTTTCTTTTAACATTGTCATAACAACTTAAACGCCATTCAAAAAAAAATATTATAATTATTAACAAAATTACATTGTTGTTTTTTGTTTGTTTTTGTTTTTGTAACTTCAACAACCGCCACAAACAACAAAAAAAAAAAAGAACAAATAAATGAAAAAAAAAATTAAAAATCATTATAAAACTCTTTACAATACCCTTTACTAACATAATAATAAATTCATAAAAATGTAACAAGAATTATAAATTTTTTTTAATAAAAAAATTAAAATACTCACACATACATATGAAATAAAAGAAAAAAACTGCACCACACACGCCAAATGAAAATTCAATTTTGATACTTTGTAAAGCAAAAAAATTGATGACAATGTAACCAATAACAACAAAAAAATGTTAAAGAGTTTTAGGGGTTTAAAAAATGGCGAATTATTGCGTTATTAATTAAACAAAAATATTAATATAAAATTTCGGTACATGAAATAGACTTTGAATTATAGCCTACTGTAATGCTTCAGGTATTTAGGTTATAAAAAATAATTAAAACTTTTGAACTTTTTACAATTTAACATTTTGACTTGTAAGTGAAGCTGCACTAGTTTGATAATAAAATAAAATGTGTAGCATACCTGACTTTTACAATAACTTAATTAGACACCGAGTTATATGTAAAAAAAAAAAGAAAAGTGGGATGAATCATGATCGGAGATCCCGCCCTAGACAAACAAAATATTGTACAAAGTTGTCCACAAGAAACTAATTTTGGTAAAATTTCAGGCGCTCAACTGAATTAACTCATTGAAATTAAATAGCATAGATGGCTTTTATATATTAAAATAAATTTAGGAAAATTTTAATATTTAGTTTGCGAGTTGTCATGCGAGTAGAGGAGCAGGGGATGATGAGGAAGGGCAATCTAGATCGAATTACTTTTCGTTAATTAGTTTACATAAGCATGACTTTTTTTAGTACACCTCTGCCTCAAATCTGGTACACTTAAACTTAGAACTACGTTTGTTCAAGCTATGTTATATATAGGATCTAGATAGGACTTATAGTCGGTTAATTTTAAACCACACAAAAACCGAAACGTGCTTGAGAATAATAAATAAACATACTAAAATTTTTAAAACGTTTATGACTAGAAATGATAAATCTACTTATTAAAAAAGAAAAATATTTCTCTCCATCGATTGCTAAACTACTGAAAAATTAAAAAGAAAGAAACCTGTTAAGACTTTAACTTCCCTGGAGTTAATACTCAAGAGTAGGCAAATGCAATTCGTCGAATACTCTAACAATTTCTAAAATTAGAGTAATAAAGCCAGCAAATTTTCAAAATATTTAAATTAAATTTATAAATGGTTCATTTTTCGTTATTAACTTTATTAAAATACTGAAAATTTAATTTTCAATTTTTAATTTAATTTTTATTTTTGTAATATGTTCGTCATTATTAAAATAAATATTCTAAAAATAGAATTTCAAATATCATTACGACTGGTTAAACTATAAATAGATTTGAAATACGTGGAACCAAATATTTGTAAAGAAATAAAAATTAAATCGTGACAATTTTTTATAACAGTGTATGCACCCACACAATAATCGATGTAGGAATATGTGTATTTAAGGAGTATGGAATTTTATATATTATTTGTATATTGGTACTCCTACAATGTAAAAAATATTTTAGTGTGAATGAATGACGATTGGAAAATCCTAATTATGACGACAAATTTTAATTTAAGAAAATTGTAAAACAACAAATATACAGCTGTTTTTATTTCCACTGAAAAATTCGTAATTATAAATTCGGTTTTAGATTCCATGAAGAAGTATCGCCTAAGATTACTCCACTATAGACGAATCAACATGCAGTTTCCAATTCCCGAAATATTTTCATTAAAATAATTGCGGATTTATTTCAAGATCAATATCCATTGTTTTTTTTAAGAGGAAATGGAAAGCTGCGATAGCCATCCACTGAAACAGTGTGCTATTCTTTTCAGTAGTGTGCAACAAATTCATACCATTTTTAAAATCTTTAAACTCGCAAGATCTGTAATACAAATATACAGCTTGGTTACGGAGATGGGGATATGGAAGGATATTGAGATTTTAGCTAAGGTTATTTGGGATTGGTAAAAATGCCTTTTCCTATTCTACGGCTTACTAATGTGAAGGTTCAGTTGAGAAGAAAATCCATTATATTCATATAATCAATTAAATCAATTAAAACTACCATCCTTCCTGAACAAACTGGGAGGTTTATGCTGAAGCACAAGAATTTAGAAAGGAATAAAAAACAAATTTTATTTTAAATTGGGAATTTAGAGAAATAAATAGGGGGTTCATTCAGCAAGAGGATCACATCATATTCTTTCCATGCGTTCAATTCATAAAAACTAAATTATCTGGATTGTGGTACATCTAATAGTATGTAGTGTAACATTAAAGTGTATTCACATGGGATATTTCTTGAGACATGTCGTATTAATTTAAAGTGCATTCACATAAAGGATATTTCTACTCTTACACAATTCCTTTCAATAAAAAATTAAATATAGTCTTTATTTATTGATATTAACCAGTTTATATAAGAATATTCTATTATCACTGACAATTGACAAATAACCGCTACTTTCACAAAACTGATAAAATATCATAAGAATCAACTACAAGTACTATAGTATCTATAGTACTTATTAAAAATTTTTATTTCTAGAAACATAACATTAAAAAGAAGCAATTACTTTTGGAATGTTTAAAGAAAAATTTCAAAGTACAAAACCCTACTTTTAAAATGTTCCCAGATTTCGTCAATAAAAAAGTTAAAAAAAATAAAATTGCAAGTAAATGACAGTTTTGTTTTAATCACTCTTTTGCCGTTACACCCTCTCATAGAGAAATACGTCACTAAATAGTTTGAGGATACCCTATCTTGTTATTCTAACATTCTGAAATTAATTATCTTAACAATATAGTTAAAGCAATAAATTGTAGGTTATGAGTTATGATGAATGGAATAACTGTATACCTATATACCACTACTAGGGGAGGCCAAGATTCATTTTGGATCGCCGAGCCAGCTATGATGATGATATACCACTACATATCATTATTCAATTTTATTACCTACATACTTTTGCTGTATTCCCTATTTATTTTGTAATTTAAGGCTTTCCTTAAACTACTTTATTGTCTTGTGTTTTTTTTTTTAAAGAATGTCATAAAGTACCAACTCTTATATATGTCACCTGTTTTTAAAAAAAAATTAAAAGTTTTTTATTTCCTCCATTTTATTACAACTTTAATTAAGAAGTTAACAAGAAATGACAGTAAAAAGATTATAAGAAAAAGAAAATAATACATGTATATGTGTTTAGTAAAAATGTAAGAATTATTTATATAAATAAGAAGAAGAGTTTATCTTCAACTTATTACAAATACAACAAAATTGTACAATGAAATATAACTTATGTGATCTGTTATTAATTAAATGTGTTGCGGGAACATAATATATAAATTTTTTTCCCTATTACTCTATCTACAATGACGCTCTCGTTTCACTCTCGTTTTGATGTCATTACGTAGTCAATAAAGGAGTGTCTATTATGAAATGTAGATGACAGCGTTTTTTGACATTGTTTTGTTTACAAATTTCATGAATTAAAAAATATTCAATAGTTTATTTTATATGATTCAACCCTAGATAGAAAAAAAATTAATAATTTTACTAAATTTTTATTCTGACAATATATTTTTTTTATTTTGACACTATATCGTTTAATTATTTGACACTTGAATACGTAGAGAAAGCGAAAAAGTTAAAAAACTGCGTCAGGGCTGCCTCTATTTTAGATACTTTCATATAACCCTTATTACCTTATTTTGACAGATAGTTACGAGTAGAGAGTGAATATCGTAGATGCAGGCTGGCTTTAAAATTGCTTTCTTCTGGCTTCATTATCCCATACCCAATTACAATATCTACATCATCAAGTGCCAAATATGCTTAGCAACAAATTTGATTGTCCTTATGATGATTGAAAGTATCCTTATTGCATATCCTTAATTTTCTAGGAATATACCTAGGAATAGCTTCAGTTACTCTAATAGTTATATTTAATAAGCCGTTGATTAATCGGCTGTAGCTATTGTATAAGATATATGACAAGTATAAGAATAATATATATCATTTTATATTTCTACGATATTATTTTATGTTACGATATAAACTATTACGGATACGGATACGGATATTACGTGATACCTTTTACTTGAACGGTCAGTGTCTTAACCATTACGCAATTAGTCAAATTTCCATAAATACAAATTATAATATTTTTAATGCATAACTGAACATCGTAGTCACACGACAGGTTTTAAAAAAATAAATGTTTATCAAAGCTTAGTTATATAATATTATATACTTATTTTCATACATATTTTCATTACATGTCTATTAAATTTGCGAAAAAAAACTCATATTTTACAAATTGCCCGCAACATTGTCATACTTGAAACGTTTAAAACAATCTTAAATTTTCAAAACAAAAACAAAATGGTAAAATGTCAAAATTTAAAGATTTTAGTATGAGTACTATTAATGGTGACATAAAACATAAAAGCAGCAAACATACCTGTAAGAGGTTTAGAACAGTTAAGGAACATTCAATTCAAAGATATAATAATATTAACTATACATATAAACATATTTGCACTGTTTTTAGCACATTTCCCAAAAATTTTGTAAAAATGTGACTATATATTTTTACTCTGTCCGTCCGTCTGTCCGTATGTTTACAAAAGCTTTTACATACTTTGAATTAGAGGAAAGAAATTTTAACCACGAGTAGGTATTGCAAAAAAAATAATTTCGTAGAAGAATTTTTTTCTGTAGCCCCAGCTGCTACGGAAATACAGCCCCCCAAAGTTGGAAAAAGCCCTATTTTTAAATTGTTATAACAAGACTTCTGTTAGATATATTTTTAATCTGAAAACGGCACAAAATAGCTGGTTTTATAAACTTTAAAAGGCTAAATTTTTAAAAGGCAAATGTTTTTAATTAGCAAATGTTGCCATACGGTACTAAACCTTACCATTATGCAAAAATTGGGAGCCTTTTCCATTGAAGTGCTACTAGATCTTCAAAATTACAACTTTTATGTTTTTTTAAAACAGTAACTTATTTAGCAAAGCATGTTTTTCCAAAATTAAACGTTAACATTGAAGCTCCAACATTATATTTCCCACTTGTTAACAGGTTTTCTTGAGTGCATTGGGATTATATTCTAAGTATTGATTTCACTATTAATCATAATTATTAAATTGATAAAAAACCTAAATCATATTATCATTTATTTTTATATACATTTTTATGAGTAAGAAACCCTACATAATAACCCTGTATTTAACTTAGTAAGAAACCGTATATAATGCTGAAAATGTGCTTTTTAAAAACTCTTGGTTTTTTTCATCACTTGTTTTTTTAGAAATGATGAACTGTTAATTCAGGTAAAAAAAAACAAAAAAAGCAAAAATTAGAGAAAAACAGTTAAAACTTTACTTGAAACAATATTATTACTTATATTTTCCAGACATTATATGAGTACTATAAAAAAATATATATAAAAACACATTATGTACACATTAAATAATGAAATTTTGTTGTTGCTATGATTTTATATTCTATTATTTTTGTAAAATGACATATATAATTAATTAAGAATGTAAAAATGTGTGCATCAGCTCAGGTACATTCGAGTATAAAAAATTTAAGAGTTGTAAAATAGTAAGGAGTGAAAAATGTATATGTATGTAAAGCCCTCTATGCACACTTCTTTAATAGGGTACTGAAGTTGAAAAATTTTTTTTAACATATAAGTACCTTTTTAATTAGCTTTAAAGCTAAAATGAATGATGCAATAATGATTCTTATATATATACGTTTTACCTTTCCTTCTCATTTTAATTATATTCTGACATATTAAAAGTGTTGATATTTTCAACTTTGTAATTTAATGGGGATTTAAAACACAAAAAAAAATTAATAATTAAAAAGTTAAAAAAAAAAACAATGAATATTATGATTTTAATTATGTATATTACAATCAAAAACAAAATCAAGGTTAACAAAATTTAACTGAATATTAAATTTAAGGTATAATTTAAAGTAAGAATATTTTATCTATAAGAATTTAATTTGAATTATAAATTAAATGAACAATTTCTGTAATTAAGATACTTTTTTTTTTATTTTTTCAAGGATTTACCGTTATTTTGTTACTCTTGAAAATTCTCTTTCCACTTTTTGGTTTGGTATTGATGAAGTGCTGTAGTTTGAGGTGTCATAGAGATGATAACTTACCCTAAATTTTATCTGTTGAAGGTGTAAAATTTCATTGGGGCAAAAAAATTTTTTTTAATTAATTGTTCAATAGACGCATTTTATGGTTCATTAAATGCAACAAACAGGTCATTAGATATTAATGAGTTTTTTTTGTGCATTCTGTATAAGTGTGTAATTTACCAATTTATTTCTTTTAATTTGTTTTGAGATTGATGAATTTGGAAGGGGTTGTTGGAAACAATGACTCTTAAAGAGGAAACTATGACTCTCTATGACGGAAAGCTTCGAAAGCCACCTTAATATCTATATCAATGTGACATGTGATACAAATGTACAGCTTGGTTTCCAGGAAAAGGATTATTAAGAATTTGGTCTTGGAAAGAGATGATTCTGTGGTTATGGTGGATGAGGGAAATTGCATGAGATATTAAGAGGAAAAACGTTAATGGGTTTTTTCAACTTATGGTTCCATATGCACGATGAGTTCATAACACACGAATTCCCATAAATTGTGTTGTTCTGCTAAGGATCTTTTGCTTGGTAGATCTTTTATAAGTTAAATAGCTATGTTTTACATTTTGTCAAGATATTCTAGCACCGTGTAATAGTTACTTCGGCCTAATATATGTTTTATAGATATTAAGGAGATCAGATGGGAGAAGTAAGTTTTGCAGCGATACAAGAAACCCAAAAATCAAAAATATGGCTTGACCAAGTCACATATTTGTTTTAACTGAACTGAATCCACATGATGTTCAAGTTTCTAGTATGATCCCAAACCTCTCCTTGAAATGATAAGTTCAGAACAGCTGTTGCCTATTCTTGGCCAGATAAGACAACATTTAGTTTCTTGGTGTTCAATTTCACTCTGTACCTCATTTTTGAATTTTGACTGAGCCATTGTTCAGTTAATTTATAGTGCGATTTGTTGCTATTGTATGAATCTGATGATTAAATTTACTAAAATAAATTTAAACTCTTGATGAGTAATTTTAATTTAATTATATTGATTCAACTTCTGATACTTAAGTTTGATACACAGCTTTATGTTTTAAAAATTCGAATTCATTTGAAAAGTATTCAACTTGCAGTGTAAAAAAACCTAATTCCAATGGAAAATTTAAAAATTGTATTGTTTGCCCATAAATTCCTTTTGTTATTGAAAACTATTTGGTCAAGGAATTTTGAACGTAATCTTGAGGTAATCTTTTGTCCATTTATTAAAAATTGCCTTTCATATTGTAAAGCGTACTAGTACATTTATTTTAAACTTCAAAATAAACTTTTATCCTTTAGTTTTAATATTAATTCATATTCATTATATACAAAGCATAAATATAACAACAAACTAAATCAAAGTTGTCTTTTATTTAAAATTCTTTAGAAGGCTTTTTGTTTTTTTTTTAAAAAAGGAAATATTTTTAATATATGGTAGTACTTCTTCTGCATAATATAAAAGAATCTATCATCGAATTCAGCGCAAATACTTGTCATAAGCATATTGTATACATCATAGATAAATTTATCTTATATATATATATATCGTATATATATATATTTTTGCATACATTATCATTTTGTTGAACACGAATAACAGACAGAATTTATAATAGAATAACTGTTAAAGGATATGACAAAATAAAAAAAATAAAAAAAATAAAAAACAAAACGGCAACACACATATTATAAAATAAAATAAGACTGTACAGTATAGAGATTTTTTGTAATATTAATTTTACAAATAAGATGGGTTTGGTTTTGTTTTGTTTTTTTTGTTTTTTTTTTTTTGGGAAAATAAAGCATAAAGTAAGCAAATAAATCTTTACTTTCTTATGAACCATACATTTTATCAAAAAAAAAAAAAAAACGCTCACAAATTTTATAATAAAGTTATTATATCATAAATAGCAATGATAGCAATAGTGAATTTCTCTTCATCTTAAGGATGAAGGATGTGAGCTTCAAATGTATTTGTGTTTTGTTTAATTTTTCTTTTCCATATTTTGACATATTCTTTTTTTTGAATATTTATTTTGAAAGTTTGGTTATGTATTATCTTCCCGTAACTATACTTATGTATAGGTATATATTTAAATATATATATCATTTCTTGATTTGTTATTCTTTATCCATATATTTTATATCCACTTTATAATTTGTATTATTTTTTTTTTGAAAAATTCTTTATTTTATTTTTTCAATATTATTCAGTGCATCATGTGCAAAAGATTAGAATTATATATTATCCTTCTATGCATATAAACATGTATACCTATGCGTCGTATAATACATGATATGATGCTAAAGCTTGAGTACCAAATAAAATTCAAATATTTTTTTCTTTGTTAAAAAAAAAATTTAATTTTTTTTTTGGGTTCCGAACTTTCGTAATATTTGCACATTGTAATATTTTAGGAAATTTATTCTTGAATTTGACCAAAAGTTTCATGCTGAAGTTGTTGGTTTTTTAGCTAAGGGAGGCTTGGTTTAAAATAGCCGATTACGATATGCCTTGGTGGTATTACATATCTGAAATCAACTCATCTATCAACTCGATATATAAAAATATATAATATTAATTATACGATATATTAATATTCACGATATATTAAAATTTAGGAAGTTTATTGAAAAATTTCTTCACACTACACCTCAAAGGATTTCACCTAATGTTTGCTTTTCCTTCTTTCAGCTGGAACTCCACATCATGCAAATGATTCCCAAAATGTCACATTCCATGCCCTGAAAAATTAAGGTCCTTTATCGCTGCAGGTGTTGATGCATCAGAGATTACGCAGTCAGTTGAATGGGTCAGATGAAGAGACTTAAATGTGGAGTTCTTCCTAAAAACTGATATGAACATAGAAACAGGGAAATGAACTTTATGTGCTGACCTTGTTATGCCTTGTGCTCCCATTATGGGTGTTGATTCCTTAATCCACATAATATTCTGGTCACTTCATTGAGAAAACATCAATCCAGGATTTGTTGAAGCGATCCCCTTAAAGCATCATGCAAAGATTTATTGCTATGGTCATTGGACCCATACACTGTCTCATTGCAGACTGAAGGGCTGGTTCCAAACGACTCCCACTCAACAGCATAGCATGATGATTTCTCAATCCGAAAAGCTCAATAATAGATTAATTTCTTACATCACCAGCCTTTCCTGTTGTAATCTTAGTGTTTCCAATTCTCACCTCCCCAGGCCTTGATTTGAAAGCAGTGAACAATCCTAACATGGCAGTCACTGTGCTCATTATTTCGCTAGTATTGTGAGTTCTATCATAAGAAAGTTCGTATATTGCTGACACAGCGAGGAAGACCACCTTCACCTGAGCATATATTTTGGTGGTGCCGCTTAAATCAAAGACAGACTAACTAAAGCATAACAGTTGAACAGTTAGCACATAAAAAAATAATTATAATTTTATTTCAAATATTTTCAGCTGTTTTTGAAAAATATTTCTTAAATATAAAACGAATGAAAGTAGTGGTTCAAATTGTTGCCACACCTTTTCTGAGTCCTAATCAGCGTATCTTCGGAATTAATAAAGTTAGAAAATTAAAATTTAGTACAAGAAGAGTTCTGTTCCGTTCTGTTCTTCTTAATCCCGAAATCTGAAATGTTGAAGTGGGGGTTCATATAACTATCAATTTTTTCAGGTGTAGGGTATTACTGAGTCGGTTTCGTAGACTTATTGTTGTTTTATTAGTGGTTTTTAATTTTAGTATTAAGCGAATTCACGTACTGGGTTCTTAAAAGTTTATATCAAACAGTTAAGATTTATACGTAGAATACATTGTTTGTGATTATAAATTTACGTATCTAAAATAAAATTTTTTAATTAATAGAAGTTTATGTCTTATTATTCCTGTTCAAGTTACTTGAACTTCAAATTGAACCGAAATTGTTTAAGAAAAAAATCCATATAAAACATCTGTTCACAAAATTATATAAACATTTGTTTGAATCCATTAAATGCAACTCAACTCAAATCAACTGAAACTTATAAGCGAGATAAGTCAAAAAACATTTGTAGACTTTTTCTCCTCAAAAAATTTTTTTTTTTTTAATAATTTGAAATAAAATTTTTACACTTATGTAATCACATATTTTCATATTATATAATATGTTTTATAGTTTGTATGAATGTTACCCATTTTGTATACAATGCATTTTTACCATTCTGCACCCTCGAACAAACATTTTCTTTAATACGGTTCTTTTAGTTTTTGTTTTCTTTGTCACACGTTTCTTCAAATGTTTATATTCTGAAAGATATGCAATATATTTCATTTGCTTTCTCTTTCTCTCTTATTCTTTGTGTAATACCTTATAATATGTAATATTATACAAAATTTAACTTTGGAATTTATTTATTATCCCTTTCTACTGTTATTTATACAAAAAAAAAAATAAAAAAAAAACCCAAAAACAACAATGTTGCAGAAAAAAAAAAATAAAAGCCAAATGTCTGAATGCTAAGAAAAACTTTCTTGGAATTTTAAAAATAACATGAAAAAAAAAAAATAAAAACAAAAAAATAAAACAAATATTGAAAAAGAAAAATAGTGATGGAAAACAGTGAATATCGCATATCCTTGAAATATTTACAAGTAAAAAAAAATAAAAAACAAAACCAAATAAAAACAAAAATATTTAAAGAATTACAATACCGGACAAATAAGTCCAAATATTAGATTTGGAAAATGTAGTATTCAAGTTAATCTTATTTTTTGACGTCGTTTCTTAAATATTTAAAAATTTTAATTTTTTTTTTCACCCAGGCATTTAATTGGATTCGAACGTGGCGCCTCGAAGACAAGTTTAGCACACTAGACACTTTTCAATCGAGGCCTTATGATGTTTATGAAAGTAACTTTAATTATATTAACTTTATTTCAATGTTAAAAAGTAATCGATTTTGCGATATAAGAAGGAAAGCTAAAATAAATAGCAGTTAAAAAGAACTGTTATATATGTAACAGCTTTAATATGACGTCATTGACAGCTTTTTATCTCTTACATATGTAAATTAGTATTTTAATTAATTATTATCATTAATCATTCATACTTATATTCATATAACAAAAACAACTTTGAAAATCTTTATTAAATACTAAATACATAATTTTGTTATATAACGGCAACACTTAATTTGCTGTCAAAAACAAATATACATTATATTCTTTACAATTACATTAGATTATATAGTAAAATGTTAACAGGAGAAATGTAATTATCAAAAATATTAAGATAAGTAATTAATTGATAATTAATCGTTAACTAAAGTTAATTAATTTAATGTAAATCAATCCAGTAATAATGGATTCAATAACTGATATGTCATTATAAATCTTTAATTTTAAAATGTATAAATGTAAGTTATAATACTAGCTAATACACAGTGCGCGTTGTTGCGCCACTCAACGGGTTATTATTGATTTAGTTGTTGTTATGAAAAAATTTAACACAAAAATTACACATGGTGTAAAAAGTAATTACGCATGATAAGTTGTGTAAAATGATCAGCAGATCATATCAGTTCTGTCTATATGTTATTCTATAGATCATGTCTTCCATATTTAAATTTAAACTTCTCAAATCGCTATGCACATTAGGTTTTATGTAAGCTCACATATACTGACAAATTGTTTCAAAAAAAATTTAGTATGATATATTTGATACATTTTCGAAGTTCGTTTTTAGATTATCGTAATGATGTCCGAGATCAAAGTTAAAATATTTTGAGTTTTGAAAAAATTTACAAATTCACAAACCATTTATCTAATAATTTAGAAATAGATTTTAACTTTACTGAATTTTATTTTTAAAATATCTTGTGTTACTCTTAAGTTTCAAGTTCTAACATATTATAAGCTTAAAGCTTTCTTAAATTATATACTCAAAAATTCTATCTAATAACTTAGGTTTCATGTACATATTATTGAAATTTTACCATTTACCGGAGCAGCACAGCACAAGTCTCTCATATTTTATTTTAAAAGTTTTTAAAAATTATTTTTCCATATCATAATGATAGAAAAAAAAATAGTCTTAGAAGATAAATAATAAAAAATAAAACAAAACTGAAACAAGGAAAAATAAAAACGAATACACACACACACACACACAAAAAGAAAATTAAGTAAAGAAAACATGCATATCCTGAATTTAATATGCATTTTTTTTTAAAAAAAAACAACACTTTGGCTGCTCTTTACGAATTTTTTATATATATATTTTATTATTTTTATTATATTTGTGTTTTTTTGAGAAAATTTTTTTGTTTTGTTTTTTTTTTTTTTTTGTTATTTTAAACATTTTTTTTTCAAAAAGGACTTTCTGACAGTTTATTTTTAAAA
Organism: Dolichopus griseipennis; assembly: GCA_963082915.1. Lineage (NCBI taxonomy): Eukaryota > Metazoa > Arthropoda > Insecta > Diptera > Dolichopodidae > Dolichopus > Dolichopus griseipennis. The sequence continues at coordinate 113,260,376 of OY720442.1, forward strand.
AAAGGATCTTATATACTATAGTTTTAAGTTTTGTATGTAGGTATACAATTCAATTTGATATTAAAATTGGTATTAACATTTTTTTTTGTGTTGTTTTTTTTTTGTTTTTTTTTTTGAAAGGTTCATTTCAACTTCCATTATAAATGTGTTTCTTTCTTTTCACTAAACATCATGTATCGTCTTGAATTCCTTTAAACTTTTGTTTGTTTTTTATTAATTTTTTTAGTTTTTCTAATATTTAAATTTAATTTTTTGTTTTTTTTTTTTTTAAAATCTACTCTATCTTTTAATAATATGTGCTTTTGCTCTGTGTTTTTTGATGAAGACCAAATGAAAATTGATTTTTGCTGTTTTTTCCTTTTTAGAATATTTTCGAAATATTTAAAAAAAAATTATGCTTATATAGTTGCACTCTGTTCGACTGTCCGACTGTTCGTTGGTCCGAGTAATTTAAAAAATGGTGTGCTGATAACTTTGAAGTACAAAAGAGTAGTTTTAACTATGGATAGGTTTTGAAAATTAATTAATTTAGTGGAAGATTTTATTATTTTAAAGCCCCACCCGTGTTGAGCTGCAGCACCTAAGAGTGTGGAAAAGTCCTATATTTAAATTGCTATAAAATTTTATAAGAGATATTATCAACACCATTCGACAGCTCTTTTAATAAGCATTATAAATATATGCAGCACAAATGTAAAGGGTTAACAAGGATTTACCGTTATCTAAAATTAAATTTTTACAAAATTCTTGAACTTTTATTTCTTACAAACGGTTTGAGTTAGAAACTTGAAGTTTTTAGGGGGCTATAGATCTTAAAAACTTATTATGAGTTTTTTCAAATTTTTTATGTGTTCGGTTCATCGCTCGGTTCTCCGTTCATCTGTAGAAGTTCGAAACTTTACATTTTGGCAATTAGATTTCCCAAAACTTATTATAGAGCATTATTTATTACAATCCTTGGTTCTTTTCATTACGTAACATAAATGTAAAGGGTTACCAAGGATTTACCGTTATTTGAAACACAATTTTTACAAAATTCTTGAACGCTTATTTCTTCCAAACGGTTTGAGTTACAAACTTCAAGTTTTAAGAGGAGTTACAGATCTTAAAAAATTATTATGAGTTTTTCAATATTTTTTAGTGTGGTCCTCTGTTAAGGATCTGTTCGAAAGTTGATATTTTGGCTATTAGATCTCTTAGATTTCCCAAAACTTATTATAGAGCATTATTTAATTTTGGAAATGAGCTTTTTTAAAATCCTTGGTTGTCTACATTACCTGTTTGAATCAATTTCCAAAACCTAATGTTGAGTTCTTGTATAAATTTGTACTTGAATAGCTTTTATTTCTTTAATTTGTTTTTTCTACTTTTGCTTATTTATTTATTTTAAAGATTTAAAATACAGCATTGAAATATATATATATATTTTTTTTTAAAATGGTGAATTTTATTAACTGTAAAGGAACTGTTAAAGTTTTTTTAAGCAAAACGAAAAAGAAATGAATTTATTAGTTTTTCAGTTAAATCAAAAGTTTAGTTAAAAAAAAAAACCTAAATGCTAAATTTGTTGTTTTGTAGTCGATTAAATGGTCGCTATTCTTCGGATAAGATTTTTCAAGGATAAGTTTATAATTTTTTAGCTTAAGACTTTTTAAATCCAAATTCTTTCATATTTAATTTTTTCAGCAAAAGTGTAAGAAGAATAGCTTATAAAAAATATTTCTTATTTAATTAAGGCCCTATGGCAATAAGATCTAATAGGTTTTATTTCGAAATATAATAGGAAATATGACTGTATTCGATAAATGTAGCAGTACGCTAAGCAGTAAGCTGCAGTATGTCTGACTTATCATTTTAATTGAAAATGAAAACTATATAGGCTTTAATTTCAATTTTAATTTTAATATTTTACAAAACAAGTCTAGAAGGATTGGATTTCAAATTCCTGTCAGTCCGGAATGTGTATATTCATATGCTTGTGAAAGATTATGAACTAGAATGGTGTACAACCTTGATTTTTATTTTTTTTCAAAAAATATTAAATCCTAATATCTTCAACTGGTTTTAAACATTTTTCTAAATTTTCTTTCTTCAGTAAAGCCTCCGCCATCCCTTCCCCTCGCGTTTTTACTAAAATACTCCTGAAGGGTAAACGTATGCGTTATAATCTTATTCGTTCAAAGCTATTTGTTTGTTTAACTTTAAAGCGCAGGATTATTTGAAAATTGGAATGCTTTTATTGGGCTAACATATGTGAGGGAAACAAATCAAGGCATGTTTTAGAGTTGGGTACAACATCACATTTATATATTTGCAAAAATTCTGCATTAGGTAGGATTTAAAAAGTTAATTCATCATTCAGTTATCCCTTTCAAATGGATTGGGGTACATGAAAAGTCATTCTACAACTTCTCAATAATTTTATCATATTTATTTATGTATCTCAAAAGGGTGTAAGAGTTCATCAAATTCTTTAAACTCTTCTAGTTCTAGTACTGGAAGAAAAAAGACAAATTAGAAACTTAAAGACTCTTTTAAACACTACAGATTTTAGAAAATTTTAAGGTTCAACTTGATTTAAACATAATAAAAAAAATAAATAAATTGTATTAAAAATCAACTTAAGAACATGCTTTTAATTCAATTTCATCTCTTTATCTATATTTATTATCAAATCATGAAATCCAAAATTCAATTTAAAAATAAAAATCTAAAATTCAAAATTAAATTAATTCAATATATAATTTTTTTTTTTGTAAGGACAATGAGTTCAAGAGCATTTCTTATATCGGATATGTTCAGTTCAGTTCTGGATTTTTGTTATTTTGATATACGAAGACATAAATCGTCAATCTTAAAGATACTCTTGTAGATACTCATATATTCTGGTAAAAATATTGTTTTTAATTTTTTAAATTAATCTTTGTTCTATCGGATATTTTATCTTCCTAATATTAGACAATTTAGAAAAATCTAAGATAATTTTTAGAACAAATATTATAAAAGTATATTCAATTTATGACAATTATTATTATACTTTATATCTAATTTACTTTCTGTTAGCGAATCATTTTTTTTTGTACCAACCGCTTATATGAAATATAAAAAGCGGTAGGTATTGTTATCCCACCAAATATTGGACTCTGATATTTTTGCATATATCTTTACTCCGATGTTTAGAAACCCAAACAAAACATGTTTTTTTTTATGATGTGCAAACGTCTACAAGCTTAATGGCTAAGCGAATTTGAAGATTTTGATGTTATTATCTTGAATTCATAAGCTTTTGGAAACGTCGAGTAATCCCAGACGGAAGGTCTAAAGGGTAATTTTAATGTTTTTTCCGAATATATTTTGTAATCCAAAAAAAATTAAAAAAATCTTCTTATGTAAAAGTTGTTACAAAAATAAAAAGCTACCATTTTGCCAAAGAAAGTTTTTCCATCCGACAAAGTTTAGTGTCTCCTTAATTAAATTTAAAAAAATTTTGATTTTTTCTAAGTTCAAATTTTAATTTAATTTAACAATATTTTTACATTATTTGCCTATATAAACATTTTTACGGTAAATAAAAACATTTCGTGAATATGTATTAGAATTTTTCAAAAATATTGTTTAAAATTGTTTACAAAATAACAAGTTACTGTAGTTTGAATAGATATCGTGTTATTTACAAACATTTATGTATAAAATTTTAATTATTCAACATTACTTATAACTTTTTACACATGTAGGAATAAAATCTTTATAAAATTAAAGAAATTTTACATTAAGCTTTTCGTGTAATAGCGGTTGGTTTTGTGGTGGACACAGCATGTTTAACCCTGACCTTAAAATGCTGAATGAAAAACCTTGACGTTGATATGTTAAACATCTATACAAGCGTATAATGATAAGTAAAAATCTTTAAAATTATCAATTAAAAAAAAAACAGTTAATTTCGCTTCGCACTGGCGTTTTTTTATTAAATTTCTAATTATGTTTAATTTCTCAGTTTGAAATATTGATTTCCGAATTTAGTTGAATTGTAACTTTTTTTTCATTTTATCTGGTAAATAATATTTTTTTTTAGAAAATCGGGTTCCTAGAATAAATAATATGTTAAGGGAGTAACAAAATAAATGTGTAATGTACAATTCGATTTGTCATTGTCAGAAAATTTAATAAGAAACTAATAAAAAAAACAAAGTCTATTAAAAAGAGCTCATTTCCAAAATTTAATGATTCTGAATGTACCATAATAAGTTTTGGGAAATAGATACTGAAAAATTCATTCAATTCGAATTTTAAATTAAAAGACACTTTTTTCAATTGCAAAGAAGTCCATGAATCCTCCTTACATCCAAAAAAATATTAGAGCTTTAATTTTTGTTATGTTTCCTAAAATACTAGAACAGATATTTATGGTGCAACTTTCTGTTGTGCCTTGCTGTTGTCCGTTATGCACAAACCTTAAATACTTTCCATATAGAAGTAATATTGTTTTTTGTATTTTACTATACATTTTTGGTCACCATGGGGATTTGTAAGGAATTCAATTAAAAAATTCAGAATCTGTAAAGGAATCTAATCCACATTTTCTTTGTTAGTCAAATCCTTACCCACCGAGGCTCCTTGTATATTAATTGCAATTTTAAGGTGGCCGTAAGTGGGTGAGTGTAGGTTGCTAAAATTGAGTAAATTTTCAATACTCGGTTACTCTTATTATATCTCTATATCATTTTATTAAATTCCTTTTTTAAAGCCTTTTTAAGTAATATGCCATCTTTCTGTCAAATAAAAATTTTCATTTAAATTAAAATCTTTAATAAAAAATACATAAATATAACAATATAAACAAATACAGAATGTAAACAAATAATTCAATTAAATAATATAACTCACTGATATAGAATACCATATAACTCAATACAAAATATTACAATATAAACAAAAATAGAACTGCATTTATTGAAAATCTAAGACATTTCTACATGTTATAAGGCGTAGTACTATCTCATGTTTAAATTGTATGTGGAAATTCATTTGATCAGTTCTAATATATGAATATATCTCCCCTGTTCCGACATGCACATACATAGTCAGGCTGTTTAGCCTATCACAGTGAACAGTTAGCACGTAGAGGTGCCGGCAAAAAAAAAAAAATTCAAGCAAATAGTGAAAATCAATAAATAAACATAAATTGTTTTACAAGCCCTTAATTGTTTTTATTTACATTGCATAATCGATTCTAGTTTGTACATTCTATTTCAAGTTACTTAAAGCGAAAAATCAAATGAAAAAATATTAATTAAAAAATTTTAAATAAAAAATAATAATATTATTACAAACCACAGAAAACCATAATTATTTCATTTTTACAAAAATTTCTTAATTTAAAAAAAAAATTAGAATAGCGTTGCAACACTCATTATAAAAAAATTATTCAAATGTATTCATACACAAGTATATTTACTTGTTAAATTTCTGTGAAAGTGTGAAATACACAAAACCTTCATATTGTTACCAGCAATATAGTTTTAATGCACTTGTTTAAATATCACACTAATGTGTAATTTAGTCATACAACAAAAATTAATATAGCTAATATGAATTTAAATAAAATTAACTTAAATATAATATAATTTATAAAATGTTAAAGTCAGTTGGTCTATCATTTTGTATGTACCTTAAACTTCAGTTAGTTTTCTAAAAAGAAGCTGCGGAATGAATTTATAGAGTTGCCACAATATCAACAAATGTTATTAGAAAAACAATTTGCATTTTTTTCGAACTAAATCTATGACTAACCATCTGTTTATTTAAAACGACCCTTTCTATTTTAACGAACTTTGTTAAAAATGTATACTATTTAATTTTCACTGGATTGTTAGTTTTTATTTAAATATTTATTCTGAAGATCGAATTTTATTACGCTAAAGAAGTAAAATTGTATTGTATTGTACAATTTGTAGGATTTGTTCTTGTATATCTTCTAAGTAGAATTTTTGGTGACATAACCTAAGACCATGTAACATAAGACCGTACTGGTTTAATTCACGCCCAAATGAGATATAAAATTATAATTGGGTTTTTTGCAATTATGGCACTATTTCATGTTTCAAAAAATTTGTTCCAAATGCCAAATGATCATTAAAAAATTCAATAGCTGCTTGTTCAAGTGCTCTTTAAAGTGAACTGCTTTAACCAAAATTTCATATCATCCAAAGTCATTTTCTGAAAGTACTTGAATTTGAAAAATTGTTAATGCATAACTCTTAAAACCTTTGTTTTGAGTTTTGGAGTTTATTCAATATTAGAATATCAATTTTTTACATAATATTTTTATATCCCGATTTTGAAGCAAATTCTTAATCCATACTTCTTTCACAATCTGGCCTTGTCTTGATTTATGTTCAAATTTCGAATTAATTTCAAATTCTATTTATTTAAGAAAATATAAATCATATAATTTTATTACTGATTTATGTAAAATCTAAGGGCATAAACTGAAAATCGTAACTACACTAATAGAATGATCTTATGTCGTCTGACAGTCGCGAGCTGTATGAGCTGTACAACGATACTGATCTCGTAACTTGGATCCAGCAGGAGCGTTTTTTGACTCCAATCTGGAGGGTAGACGCAGAAGAGGTCGACCATATCTTTGATGGAAATACGGTGTTCAGTCAGACGTACGAATGTTGAATATTGTTGGAAGTTTGAGAGAAGCTCCGCAAGACAGAAGCCAATGGAGGAAGGTTTTGGACTAGGTTCAAAAATAATAATTTGCTATGCCGGTAAAGTAACGTATGTTGTCTGGCCTTAAGTTGCATTTGTCTTACGTAACGTTTACCTCATTTTTAGTCCCGTTTGAGCGTAGTGTGAAAGGGTACGTGTTTGTGCAACCGTTCGACTGATATAAACTCAAAAGTAAGAATCACATCAGAATTGAAAAGTAAATCGCTTTAGCTATATGTGTCCGTTCATACGTCGGTATGATAACACGAAAAATTAAGAAGCTAGTCTTCTGAAATTTTCACAAATTTGTTTTTATACAAGAGCTGTCTTTGCTATTGCAATCCAGACAGTGTACTCGAGGGTTTATTTAACCAGCTTATATAATGTTTATATTCCGTTCTTGTGAGTCTCAAAGTCCATCTGCTCTACACTCTTTCTCGTTGTTCTTTTTAAATTTCCACTTAATATACATACATTTTCTTTTACGCTCGCATTTCAAATTGCATAACAAAACATAAAAAAAAATTGCATCATCAAATATGAATGAATACATTTTTTTTAGTATTTCTTTTGATTTCATATGCATTGCATTGCTAATAGGAAGTAAGAGAATAATTTTTTTTGGAAATAAACTTTTCATAAATTTTATATTTTCTTACCAAATTATTCCGTTTTTAGCACATTTTCAAAAGATTTGGTTAAAATGTGTCTATATAGTTCCACTCAGTTCGTCCGTCCGTATATTTACAAAAGTACACAGTTTACACAGTTTAAAATACAGAAAAAAAATTTTAGCTATTGGTAGAAATGGCCAAGAAATTGATTTCATGGAAGAACATTTTTCTGTATCCCCACCCGTTTTGGAGCTGCAGCCTCAAAAGCCTGAAAAAGCTCAAAATTTAAATTGTCATAACAAGAGTTCGTTTAGGTTTGTTTTCAATCTGTAAACGGTAAAAGATAACTGTTTTTGCAAGCTTTATACATTTTTAAAAATGTAAATTCATAGGGTTGCCAAAAGGTACTAAAAATTACTGTTATTTTTGAAAAATTTTTTCCTTATATCTTAAGTGTTTAGGAGCTGTAAGGAGTCAAAAATTGAAATTTATACAATTTTTGACTAAACCTCAAAACTCGGAGGCGGTAGGTAGGGAAGTTTCACCCTAAGTTTGCTTAATAACAATTTCGGAACCTTCTCCGAAGGGCTATTAAGACTTAAAAATTTCTCATTTTTATAAATAAGTAACTTTCATCAGTGCAGTGCATATATTCTTAAAATTAAACTCAGTTATGAAACATTATATAATTTTGAAAATGTGCTTTTTTCAGAATCCTTGATTTTTTTCATCACTTGTTTTATTTTAATGCTAGATACTAGTTTAAATAAGGTCTTCTTGCCACAGGATATGTATTAAAAACTTTGATTAAATTTTGTACAAGTATATATTTAAATTTCTTATTCTATTCAAAAAAGAACTTTATCAAATTTTCTCAATTTTTATATTTTTTAATTTAAATTTTTTTTCTAGAAAATTCTTTCTTTTTTTGAATAATAATATTCATTCGTGATATCTTCAAATCTAACATTTTATTTTGGAGATTTTCTTTTTATTCTTGATTTGCATGACTTGAAAATGCATTCTAAGATCCCGGAGAATCAGATGTCAAAAGAAAATCAATAATGGGAAATGTCCTTCCATAAAAACCAAAATTTAATGAAATTATTATAAGAAAAATTATATTAAAATAAAAAAATAAGGTTTAATTAAACATGCTATTTTTTTAATTAGAAAAAACTTGATTAAAAAAATTTAAAAAAAAGAAATCTAAAGAAAGCACGCAATTGGCACTCAGTATATACGAATGGAGAATTATTTTTAAAACAAAGAAGAGTGTATTAGAGTAGACTTTGTCAATTCTGGGATACCCGTATGACCGTAATATAAACATTATAACATCCGGTTAATTAGTTTTGGAAAATTTTCAGACACCCAGCATCGTTTGGTGTAGTGTAATGCTCATATAAAGAAGGAGTTGTATGGCAGCTACTCGAACCATCTGCAGTAGACCTATCAAATTTTGCAGTAACTTTGGCAATTACACTAAACTACTTTTAGAAAAATTTCAGACACGCAGCTTTAATAGGTACACAGTAATGCTCATTGCTGACGAAAATGGATGGATTTAAAAAGCGATGACGGCTATTGCATAAAAACGAATTTGTGAAAATTTCAAAATCCTTTCTCCTTTATTTTTTGAGTTATCGTGCTTACGGAAGGACAGACGGACGGACATTCATAGCTAAACCGATTTATTTTTCGATTCTGATCCGATCCAAACACTTGAGTCTATATCTACCTTCCTCCTTCTCTGCGTCACCTTCTAACATAATAGCAAAATTAGTATACCCTTTTGACTAATAGTCATACGGGTATAATGAATTAAAATTGTAAAGGTAATTATCACAGTATACTTATAAAGTTTATAAAAATTTCTGAATTAATTTCTCCATTTTAAAAAAAATAAAAGTCAGATACATTTTTGACCAGGGTGCTATAAAGCCAACACATATAGAATACTGTATATGTAGTATGGTTTATGTATGCAGTTAATGTCTATTAATAATTCTGTGGAAAATCTCCAAAACTTGATAACCGTAATTTTTCCCTTTTTGAGATAACATTTGAAGTGGACTGTTTAACATCAAATCTTTGCACTGCCAAAAATAAATAAGCGTTTATTTAATTAAAAATCCCTCAAATGGTTATTAATTATGTTTTAAATAAACATTTTGTGTCACAAAATATTTTTAAAAATTTTCAAACACGTTTATTGAAAAACTGTAATTTTGCGGTTATCAAGTTTTGGATATTTTCCACAGAATTAGTCCTATGATTACTAGTTTTAAATAAATTGCAAAAACTTTTATTAAAAATATCTAATAATAATTTTACTAGAAACTTAAGTAGATTTAACATTACCCTTGATAATTTCTGCAATATCTTCAAAAATCTCGTTTAACCTCGCTCTTAAACTTAAAGTACAAAAATCTATTATATTTGGCCATTGTTCATATGGTGGTAAAATAGTAGGATTAGATCATGGCAAGGGGCGTGAGACAAAACTACGAAGTTTTTTTTGTACTACCACGATCCTATCAATGTTTGCCATATTTATGGAGTCTTTGATTGATTTGAAACTTGACTAGCATATTCCAGGTTCGGTCTTACAAGACTAATGTAAACTAATACTTTGAGTGGTTTAAATTTTAATATTTGACATAATTAATTCCAAATTCTGACGTAATATATTCGTTCGTTATTTCAATTTGCGTAACACTTGAGCGACATCCTATTTTAAAATTCTGCAGCCCTACATTCCCATTTAATTTAAATTATAATTTTCTATATATAATTTTTATAGAAATTCTGTCTTTGAAATAATACAAGAATAATTTTTATCTCTATACAATTTAGAAGGGCTTAAAATGATAAAAGTTAAGAAATATAAACCTATTTTTGTTTCACTTGTTCTTTAAATTAAATTTTTGCAATATCTAATGGTCAAAAACTAAAAAATCTTACATTTTTTTTTAAAAATATAATATATGTATGTGATACATCCACATTTATAAAATATACTTAAAGTATACTACAATTTAGTAAGTTAAAAGTCCCCTGTAAAAAATTTTGTATTATCTTGATGTCCTTGCAATAGAAATTTTATTTTAGAAATCAAGGATTGCACAAGAAAAGAATATAAAACTGATTGTAAAATCGATTATTGTAAATTTAAAATATAAGGCAAAGAATTTAAAATCAAATTTACGTGTCACATGTCAATTGAACTTCATTTTGTAAATCCAAAATGTCCAATAAAAAAAAAAAACAAAAAACAAAAGAAAAGGACAACTAAAAGGATGGTTTATAATATAGAATGGAGAAGTATTATATAAGGAGAATATAATTGTATTTTAAAATTCAATTAAAGTCTTCTATATTAAAGGGACATAAGTATTTGGTCTTCATATGACCTTTGATTTTTAGTCTTTAAGGATTTAAAATTTCTCTCAAATTTTTCTATTTAATGAAAAAAAAAACTATGGAAGAATGAATTTCAAAAGAAAAATTGTCAAAATCAATTAAAAATTAAAAAAAAAAAAAAATTAAAATTAAATTTAAAATGCATTACAGAAAAATCAAAAACTAATATAATTTAAATTAAAAAATAATTTAATTTGAGTGGTTTATTTTAAATTTGGAAGCACAAAATTGGATTTTGAAAAATCATTTTATAAAACTTAAAAAAAAAGAAAATCAACTGCTAATGGTATGCAACTGAATTTTTTTAATTTGATTTGGGTTCAGTAAAAGATAATTACCAAGATCAAAATGGCCTTTGTTGCCGAGAGTCTTACTGATGTTATTACAATTTATTGCAGTAATATTAGATCAAAAAAACAAAAAATTAAGAAATAATAGATAATATGATTTATCTACATTGAAGCTCGGCTTAAGTTTGTTAGAAAAGCTGCGTTTCAATAATTTATTTAATGGGAGTTTGTGGGTATTAGTTTTGCATGTACAAAGCTTCCAATTGTGCACGAACCAGTCCACTCTCAAATATTTCTCAGCCATGATAGTTGGTTTTTTTTTTTACTCCTCATCTTCTTGCTAATCTGTATTCGAGAATAAGCTGTAATAATTCATATTAGATTCCTCGCATTATATTGCCAACATAAGCTTCTATTCGTTTTTTAATTATTCAAAGTTATTCTCTTTCTTTTACAACTTTTGTGGAACTTTCATATTGTATACGTAATCCATTCAAAATATTTTTAATAGACGTCTATACGTCCACATCTCAAATGCTTCCAATTTATTTATGATAGCCAATTTGAGAGTTCAGGCCTCTACACTATAAATTTAAACTGGCCAGACAAAACGTGTAAGGAATTGTAATCTTAGGTTAAAGTTGATATCACGATTGTTTTATATTTCCCTTTATTTCCGTCAATTCAATTTCTATTCTGCATTCGATTTCCTTACCAGAACTCCAGTCTTCATGTATCCTGGTGCCGAGATATTCAAAACTGCATAACACGTTCTATTGCTATGTTATCTACAGTTATGTTTCGTTATTATAGGCTATATTTCTTCTATTAATAATCATTAATTTGGTTTGAGCGTAAACTTAAATTTAAGAGTAATTGTAAGAAACCGTAATTGTCCCTCATCCCTTAATTATTTATTTATTTATTGTAGTATCAGACAGATTTTAACTATTACCTCATATTATAATAGTCCTGTGCCTATTTGGCATTTGTACTTCTTTTTAAACTATTATAATATACGCTAAATCTATATATATAAAAGGGAAAGTTTGTTTGTATGTTTGTTTGTTTGTTTGTTTGTTTGTTTGTTTGTTTGTATGTAGCGAATAGACTCCTAAACTGCCCAGCCGATTTTCATGAAAATTTGTATATAGAGGTTTTTGGGTACGGAAAGAAATCGTGGCCCAAAATTTTTGCTCTAACGGACCGCCAAGTTGGGGCTGTGGTGCAAGTATTTAAACTTCTTTGTTTTAAAATGAAAACGGTTTGTCCAATTGATTTCAAATTTGGTATACGTGGTGCTCCTTGAGAATTGAGTTGACCCTATTAACAGTTTTGGAATTTGTAAACCCATGTCAGGCCGACGAGTGGTCAAAAAAAATTTTGGGTCCAAATTTAGTCCGATTTTACGAAATTGTGCTTTGGCTAAAAAGAAAACCCCAAAAAAAATTTTGTTGAGTTCCATTAACCCATTGCGGCCCAACAGCTTTTTGTAGGTTTTTTCAATACTTTACTCTAAATTCGAAATGGTTTGGCCAATTGACTTCAAATTTGGTATAAGTGATGCTCCTTGAGAATTGAGTTGAAAGTATTAACAGTTTTGGAATTTGTTAACCAATGTCGGGCCGACGGGTGGTCAAAAAAAATGTTGGGTCCAAATTTTGTCCGATTTTATGAAATTCTGCTTTGGCTAAAAACAAAACCCCAAAACAAATTTTATTGAGTTGCATTAACCCATTGCGGCCCAACAGCTTTTTATAGGTTTTTTCAATACTTAACGCTAAATTAGAAACGGTTTGACCGATTTTCTTCAAATTTTGTATACGTGCTCCCCTGTGAGAATTGAGTTGACACTATTAGTTTTGGAATTTGTAAACAGATGTCGGGCCAAAAAAAATTTTGGGTTCAAAATTTTGTCCGATTTTTCGAAATTCTGTTTTGGCTTAAAAGAAAGCCCCAAAAAAAATGTTGTTGAGTTCCATTAACCCATTGCGGCCCAACAGCTTTTTATTAATTTTTTGGTTATTTTACTCTAAATTAGAAACGATTTGACCGGTTGACCTCAAATTTTATATGTGTGAAGCAACTTGAAAATGGAGTTGAGTCTGTTAACAGTCGGTCCTACGTTTGATCAAAAAAAATTTTTTCGAAGTAAATTACGTCAAATTTTGGAAAATAGTTTGTACTGCTTTGAATTACAGAAAGTTTCAAAAATTACTAGAATAATCTAGAAAAATCGTTTTAAAAAGATTGCTTTCATACATTTTTAAATTTACGTGTGTAAACCGTGGGTAATTTTTGTGTTAACTTTTTGCAGTAACATCAAATTCAATTAAACCTCCATTGAAAGGCGCAGCAACGCGCACCGGGTATTAGCTAGTTTTTTTATAATATGATCCGACCAGGGTTTGAACCCGAGACTTTTCGATTAGAAAGACGCCACTTTAACCACTGAGCTATCAGTCAGATTCATTGATTATTTTAAATTAAAATAAAAGTGTCCTAAAATTAAAAGTTTATTAATTCACACTACCAAATCTTATTCAATAGTTATTTCGATTAAAATATACTCCAAAAAGTACTCAATGTAAATCATCGCCCCATCATATCTAAAAAATATAATCATAATATCTAAAAAAATAAATTATAATTTTTATCAAAAGAAAAGTATTGATAATTTTTATCAATAATCAACTATCGATAAACTTTGTATTAAAACACTTATCAACCACTATTATCATATTCTTTTTTAATTTTTCAGACTTAAAATTTAACAAGAGAAATTTTCCTAATAAATTTCTAAAATATAAAGCGACTTTTACTCTAATAGAATATTAAGTTTCCTCAACATCTTTCATCTTTAAATTTAACTAACTTTCATTCTTCTTCTTTAATTTAGTTTTTTTAGGGAGTTGGTTTAGTTCTTGATTTTTTGCTCCTGTTTTTGTCTTATACGTACTTTTCATAATAAAATTTCAATTCCCATGGCAACTAAAATAGATAAAGCATAAGAAAATACATTAAAATCAAAATGTTTCATTAAAAAAGTTGTTGACATTTCAGTCCCATTCAGTGTCCCATTCACCTCACAAAAAAAAAAAAATTCTTTTTTCATTTCCCATTTTGAAAATTTTTCAAAAACTTTGAATTTTTTTTTAAATTTTAATCTTAAAATTAAATCAAGCTTAAACAACAGTAGTACAACTCCCTTATAGATTTCTTTTCAAAACAACGGTCCATTTATTCATTCATTTAAAAAGCAACAGAAGATAGAATTACAAAAACAAAAAGTTATGAGTAAAAACTTTTCTATAAGAGTAAAGTACAAAAAACAAGAAGAAAATTATGAAAAGTTGAAACTTTAAACTAAATCATTAAAAAAAATACAAAAACAACAAAAGAATTTGAAAAAAATCCAGAAATCTGTTCTATCTTATATCTTAAAAAAAATTTGCTTTTCTTTTGTGGAAAAACAGACTTTTCAAATTCAATAAAAATACAAAAACAAAAATAAGAAAATTTTTGTATTTAAATTCTTAAAATTCAATGTAAAACAAATAGCCCAAAGGACTGATCGACCGCTTTTTAGAATATTTTCCATAAAATTTTACAAAATAGGCCTATAAAGTTTCATTCTGACCACCCATCGTCCCGTCCATCCGCGTGTTATTAAAGCCCTTACACTTTTTGAAATAAAAAAATTGTCATTCATCCGTGTCGGGATTACAGTCATCAAAGTTCGGAAAAGCTCTGTATTTAAATTGTTATTAGAAAAGTTCTATAAAGAGGTAATCTTTAAATCTGAAAACGGTTTAAAAGATTAAACTAGTAATGCGTGCTTGCATTGCAAGTGTTCAAAAATTTAACTTTATTACATGAAATTTTAAACAATAAATTTATCGCAGACTTTAATGGTAAGGGCTTAAAAGTATCCTCAGCACCCAAGTCAAGATCTTTTGACTGATATCACTTGGCATTATATAGCCGACTTTATAGTAAGGGCTTATAAACGGTCTCAACAGCCAAGCAGGATGATCTGGAACCATCATCGCCCAACAAAACTGATTGAGCTTGTCAAGATCTTTTCAGGATTATATATCACTTATTCATATATTGAGGGCTTATTAGAGGTCTCCGCGCCCAAGTAGAGCTACTTTGAACCGCGCCCCTGAACAAAAGTTCTAGAGCGCACCGAGACCTTTGCAATGATACCCCACACAGAGACATTCGGGTATAATTAATTAAATCCCCATACAACTTATAAAGGTCTGAAAGTGCTACTTTGAAATTGAAAACTTCAAATGTCTAAAAGTGCTCCTTTGAAAAATGATTTGATTGTAAGCATCTCTTTGATACGAAGTCAATGAGTGAGAGGTGTCTTGCATTTGTTAGAAGCAATTTTATATATACAATAAATATATAGGTTTTTCCGTACGTTACGATATTGGAATTTACCGTTATGTGAAACTCAATAAATGCTAATTCTTAGATATTTATTGTATACTTTCAAGGTTAACTGTTAACTTAGTATTTTATTGCTATAAACAACATTGTATTTCGACAAATGTTAATTGGGCTACGTCAATGTTAACTAGTTATCATGACATCATTAATAATGTAATATTAATTAATGCAATAAATAAATTCAAATATTATCAAATTATTTTCTTACATAATATTTACTTACAACTCAGTTTGAAAAATTATGTAATTTTGGAAATGTGCTTTTTAAAAACCCTTGATTTTTTTAATCACTTGTCTTCTTTATGTAAATACTATAACTACTGTGTCTACAATAATATATATCTAAATAAATATACATTAAATACATATCAAGTCATTTACATACCCATAAAAAATATATTAACATACACAGATACTTCCTTGTGAGACTTTTGAGTTCAAAAACTTTTCCAATAGAAAAATAATCGTGACCGATCTGATAAATTTCCATTCTTTTTCAATCAAAAAATAAACAAAAATTCTTAAATAGAAAATAAAATGGCTGAAAAATCTTATGTTTTATTAAATGAAAATAGCCTACTAATAAAAAAACCAAATTATATTTACTATACACAACTTCTATATTCTTTTTAATACCCCAAATAAAATTTTTTTTGGGGGCTCCTTTATATTGCGTACTTATTTTCATTTACCACCCATCAATTTTCAAATAATTATTTGAAAGTTAAAGTTTTGTTTCATTTAGCAGATGTTTTTTTTTCAATTTTTGTTGTTTTTTTTTTGTTTTTATATTGTGGTCCAGTTGCATATCTTAAATTTTTCTTCCTCTATATTAACCATGTGAAACATTTTATTAAAATGTAGTGTGGTAGTAGTGGTAATATAATAAAAAAAAATTTCTAATGAAAAAAGGAATCAAAATAATAAAATATAAGCAAGATTGGGAAAAAAGATTGATATCCTTATATTAAAAGTGTCTGGAGTTAGTTATAGGTTCTATCCTTTTTTTTTTTTTTGTTTTGTTGTTTGGGATGGGTTAAAGTTCTTAAATCATTATTACCCACTTGTAAATGTATAATGTAGATAAATTTTTTATTTGTAAAGTACAGTTTTGTGCTAAATAAGGGGTGCAGTGAGCATATTTTGGTAATATTAAATTTATGTCAGAATATTTCACTTGAACTTGGTCCTTTTTCACATGAATTTGTTTATTTCCGAATTAAATTGGTCTTTTTTCATATTAAAATAGTCCTAATAATATACATATATAAATAAATTTAATGAGTCATATTTATTGGGACTTAGTAGTTGGATCAATATATTTGAAAAAAGGTACTCACCAATTTTATTGTAGAGCCTAAATACATTAAGAAAAATTAAAAAAGTTTGACTCAAGCTAATATATTTATCTTCCCTGAAATATAGCCCTAAAAGATTTGGTACAATCTGTTTTTATTACAGAATCGGAAACTAAGATTTACAAATCATTTTAGTTCGAGTTCTCGGTCCCAAGATACGGGGTGTTTTTAAAAAATTTGGGAAAATTGCAAACAATTTCATTTGCAAAAGTTCCACAAATTTCGTTTAAAAAAGGACCAAGTTCATGTGAATCTAAATTTTGTTAATAAATTATTAATCATGGGATTAGATTTAATTTAGAATTATTTCCGTTGTGACTTTTGATTAAAAACCGAAAAGTTAAATAAACATTTTGGAATGATGACATTTTGCTTAGCAAATTTTTAGTATTAAGATCAATAATTTTTAAAGTCCTGGAATACAGGCACCTTAAAACCGGCAATTTATAAAAGTTAGAAAAATGATTTGTGTCACTATAAACTTAAATTTTAAATCCATTAAAATTTCGTAAAATCCATTACAAATTTTGATATAAAATCATCTTTGTTTTCTACTTTTAAAATTCGAATGTCAAGTATTCAATATTTGACACATTATAGTGTTGGGTCCACTGTGTAGTGGATGAATTTAATTTCATTAAGATTGAATAAGAATGAATTGAAATTTCGAATCAAATTAGATTAAGTAAATAAAATAAAAAAAATAAAACAAAATAATAAAAATTAAAAACTTAAAAAAAATAAGTAAAAATCATAGAACACAATATGTAAATATGTAGCTGGAAAATAAGTATGTAATCAAAATATAAATTGTAAGAAGTATATTTGCTAATAAGAGAAAACATATGTAGCTGGTAACACTAATGTAAATCATATTGCTCTAAATGTCACATGTGGCAGAACATATATTTAAGTCAGCCAAATTGAATTGTTAGACAATATTGTAAGTTAAGTTGTGGAAATTTTATAATCTCAAAAAAGAAATAAAAAAAAAATAACAATACAGTGCTGACACTATTTGAAATTATGGTGTTAGAGTTAGCACTTAAAAAATAAAACATTAATACAATTGTAGTATCATTATTGATACAAAAGTTTATTTTTTAAAGTAAAGCAATAAATTAAATTTAAAAAAATTAAAAAAATTACACAAAATGGGTTCCAGCAAAGTAATGCTAAATTAAAGAAACTTTGTGCAATTTATTTGAAATATCTTCTAACTAGATTTAGAAAAGGAATATAAAAATCTTAAAACCCCAAATATGTAATAAATATTACTGAAATTAAAAATATGATATATTTTACCATTGAGAGTGTTTCGATCTTATATTTTTACAAGTTAACCCAGCTACCTGATTAAAACTGGAAATCGAGTGTTGGTATAATGTAAAAGATATAAATAAGTCCCTTCCTTGCTAAAATATCAATTAAATTTCCTTCATTACCAAACAAGTACTTTAATTACAAAGCCTTGAACTTTTATTTTAATAAATCATTGAAAATACATTTTTGTACGATACTATTATGTGTGCGTGCACATACACAAACATCTGTTTATTTATTATTTTTACCCATATATGCGGATAGTAATAAAGCAACTAGAAAGGAGAAAAATAATAAAAATCCTAGAATTAGAAAGAGATATACATATATACATATATATGGGTAGTTATTGAATGGCATTGATAGTCAATAAATTAAGTTTTTTTCCTTTTAATTTTATTTTTTATATCATTGTACCGTTATATTATCCTTTTTCTTTTTTTACATGATATCAAAATCAAAAAAGAAAAGCAAAACAAAAAAAAAAACAACAAAAACATTTGAGGGTAAAATTTAATGCTAAAAATTAAATCAGTTTAAAAAATTTGTCAAAGTAAAAATTCTATCAAAAATAAAATCAATGAATTTAAAGTAGGTTGTGTATATGTATGTGTGTTTTAAATTTTATTCATTAATTTCGATATTGTTGAATTTTAAAATATGAGATTTTTTTTATAAAAAAAATAAATAAGGAATTTCGTCCTTTTCTATACTGTATATATTCATACATACATTATAAATTTAATCGTAATCTAATATCTATGAATTTGATATTATTGGATCTCTGATAATTAAAAATTTTTATCAAAAATTTTTAGACCTAAAAGAAATTTTATTTTAGAAAAATCTGAGGGCACGTGTTATATTTAAAATGATTTATAACACGTGTTATCTAATATTTTATTAGAAAAACTAGAATTTTATTAATAATATTGAATTTATTAAAAAAACCATTTTAATATTTAATTTTTTCAAAATGGCATTTTGTAATCTATTGATTATTAGTTGGAATGTAAGATTGGTTTTAGATAATTGAATCTAAATTTAAAAATTTTAAATTCAGGGAAAAAGTTTTAAATTAAAATTTGTAATTGTGCTTTTTTAACAAGTTTTCAAAAATTTTACTCCAGCCCAAAGTCCAATATTTAAATTGTTATAAAAAGTGTTCAATGTTCTAAGGTATAAACGGGAACAGACAACTGCTGTTATAAGCTGTTTTATAAAATATACAGAGTTGCCAGAAGGTACTTAAATTTTGCAAAAATTTTTGACCCCTCATATCTAGTAAATGGCTTTGATTTGAAACTTTTAAGAATTAAGTTCGAAACTTTTGTGGAGGCAATTGTTTTGGAGCTGTAATTTTTCAAAATTTGGAATTTTGATATTTTTTAAACACCTCTAACTTAAAGACCCGTTCAACATTTTTTACGAAGTAATATACAAAAATGAAAGTTTCATTCAAAGGGTTATTTTAATTTAAAGGGCTTCTTTAAAATTTAAGAGTTGTTGCTTTTATATGAAAGTTCTAATAAAATGTCCAAATTTTGGTGAAAATTCTAATTTAATTTCTTGAACTTGAATAGTTTGAACGGAAAAAGAAGGTTCGGATCCTTGATAATCATAAGTATTCAAGGGTCATTAGACTTTAAAAATTTCTTACTTTTAAAGAGAAGGCAAGAAAAGCATGATGTTCAGTAGGCTTTGGAAAATCTGAAAATTGCTCATACAGCTCCAATCGGTAATACACTTGGAAAACGACAAAGAACTTTATGTCCCACACTCTATACTAGGATTTAAAAGGGAAAATATAATGCATGTACTTAAACCTAATATAATACAGAATAGGTCAGTGGCGAAGACGATTGGGAACAATAATAAAACGGAGTAAAAAATCAAACAACTGACTCATAATATACATTTGGGGTATCACAGGAAAAAGTCAACGTCTTTACACTTCGTTTTTCTTCGATTTATAGTACTTTGACCAAATCAATAAATCAAAGTATATTTGAATAAGAAGTTAAAAGTCTTTATTATTCAGATATACACAATTAAAATTTAAAACGCGGTGAAGTTCGTTATTGAACAATTATAAAAATACAGTTTTAATGCATTTTAGCCGCAATCGTCTTTAAAATGTAGACTTATTTATTACATTCTACATTATATCTTATATGTATATACATTTGTAAATTCCTTTCAGCATTTTCATTTAAATTTTTTTTTCCAATATTTTACTTTAAACTTTTTAATTGATCTGGGACTAAACATATGGACTAGATAATATATAAGGTCATGCAGTATTTTACACGTGTACAATTTTAATGTAAAAATTTTTCATTTTTATAATTGTAGAAGTAAAAAAAAAAACATTTACAAAATTTCCAATAGAGCTTTCTTACAAATAAATTAAGATTTCAAATTAAAATTGATATCTTAAGGTTAAAATAAATCCAAAATTTATGAGAAAACCAAAATTAATTTTGAAACTCTGAAAAAAAAAATGTTTGAAATGATTATAAAAGGTTTGAGGCTATATTGAAGATATTATCCAATCCTAATTAGATTGCAAAGAAAATTTTGCATCAGGTTCTGATAACTAAGAAATAAAAATTCACCTTGTTATTTGATGATATGATGTTCCATGAAATGGCCTTGACTGTCGTATATAACCTCTTAAGAAATCGAAGTACAATTTCAACGTAGGAAACTTAAATTAAGGTTTCGATTTTAGTAATCCAATTGAAGACATGTTTTTAAAATTTTTATATTTGGTATTTGAGTAAAACACTTTTTAGTAAGATATTCAATGTAGAATCTGCGGTGATGATTCCTGAAAATTCGGTACTGAAACCTAGGTAATGCTAAATAGGAATACTACACTTCTCCAATGGAATGATACAATTAAGCATTAAGATTTTTATTTTGCAGGAGGCTAACTATAAGTATTAATAAAATAATTTTTAAGAAATTGTATCCATTTATCAATGTAGACAGTCAGTACTTTTAAAAGCAGTGATAGGCAACCTTTTTCAAAAGTGGTTAATTTTAATTAATAAGTAATTAATTCATGACCTTTTTAAAGAAAATCTCAAATAATTTTTCTTTTTTGATGCTGAATTATATCGCATACTTTTTCTAAATTAGATTAGATTGGAACTTGTGCTGGCATCTGCATTTTCCAGCGTCGATCTATTTCACATTTAGTTTAAAATGAATTAGATTTGTGATCATATTATGACGTGCTATTTATTATGACGTTTATTATGACATTTATTATGACGTGCTCTCAAATATAACTACTATCAAAATCCAATAGTAGATATAGCAAATCCAATTTTTTTTATAAACAAAAATTGTGGTAGAAGTGATGAGTGCCGATCAACAATTTTTTAGTAAATTAGTATAATTTCCTTTATTTTTTTTAAATTTTTCTTCTTTATTCATTGGATTTTCCTTGCCAGAAACTTGAGCTTTTAAAATCCATTAATTCAAGTGAAATATAATCTATTTCAAGAAATTTAAAATAATTTAGATCTTAATCTTTTCATTTATTCTATTCGGACATTCCATATAATAAACGAAAACATTGAATTGCATTTTTTTCAATAAAGGCAAAAATTATAAACTAAGTTTTGAAAGAATTTTGCTTCACTGCTCCAAAAGTAAAAAATGTTTAATAATAACTAGAGATACTATCAACTGTTGAGCTAACATTAAATACCATAGATAGTTATTGAAACCGGAGGAAAGGTACTACAAATATTATAATTTTATATAATTAGGATTCCTCTTAGTTAAAACCACGTACAATTAATATATAAGATAGTTCTATGATATGTACAAGGTCTTGTACCTGTGAAAATAGATAATGGTGGTTTAATCAAATCTAAACTCCTCCTTTTTAGAGAGATTCGAGCAAGTCTTGGTTGTGAGAGATCAACACTCTAACAATCAGCGAACTCCAGCACTTAAATTATAGTACTTTAGATCAGAACCTAAATTATATTGGATAAGCTTCTGAGAAAATTAGAATTATTTAGAAATGATTGAATATCTTTAGTAAATCTTTGAAATTTTTTACTTATTCCAATGTAAGTTAAAAAAAATTTGATTCTATTCAGGTGGAGAAAAATTACTTCACGTGAAAATTGACACCACTCATATGGAAAATAATGCTACAAAATCGAGAAGGACCTCATTTTTCACTAACAGTAGAATTTCATATTCAATTTTTTGAAAAGAAAATTAATGCACCCACATTTAACCATTTTATGACTTTTCCAAAATGTGTAAAACATTTCCAATACCAATCCCAGATCCCAACGATAGATGAATCGATTGATTTTTACAAATGCAATAAAATCATTTAACCAATCTTACATCATAAAATCCGAGACATATTATCTCTTGCTTCTATCAGGAAGGGTAGATAACTTAAATAACTATTTTCTCAAATTAGTTAACCCGTATTCATTAACTATAATATTATTTTTTTTTTATTTTAGAAGGACTTGGAGTGTTAATTTGTTAATTTTTATCAAATATTTTTCTAAAGTACATTATTTACCTTTAACATTTCTTGTACCTAAAATTTTTTTATATATCTATTAAATCAATTTTTCCCCTATGAATGGTCTAGTAGTGATCCAGTCAATCAATATATACAAGAAAAAGTTATTTTATTATCATTTTTATTTTTTTATTTTATTTTTTTTATTATTATTATTTTTGTCCTTACCAAAATTCGATAAATCCTTGATGAATAAGTAATGCCATAAAATCACCAGTAAGGTCATCTCGTTCACCTGTTAATAATATGATACCATCAAATGATTCTGGACGAAATTCAACACGTAACTGATTATTATACATAAAAAAAAATAGGAAATCAAATATAAGTAAATATAAATAAATAATATAAATCTATATAATATATATATATTTATGTAGAAACACCTAAAAAATTTATATAATTGTATATATTTGAAAAAGGTTCTATAGATTATATATAATAAATTTGTAATTTTTTTTTAAATTGAATTAGATTTGAGGATTTCGAAATACTCAAAACAAAAAAAAAAAATTTAAATTGAGTGGGATTTGAGAAAAATCCCACTCAATTTAAAAAAAATATAGTATTTTTTAAATTTTATTTTCAAAATAATTTCTTAATTTAACTGTAAATTCTGGATAAAAATTTAATAAAATGATTAGAAATCTATATAAAATCTATTATTGGTTGAACCTATCCTGGAGGTTGAAATAAAAGAAGATTAACACAAATGTTGGTAGAATAAGTGGGTAAAAATGTCAAGGTAAAAGTTTATAAAAATGAATCAGTTGGATCTACTCGTATATTACAATATGTGACATGCTAGTTGATATTTAGTGTATTTAGTATAAATTATGAATTATTAAAGTATGTATATGTATAGTGTTAAAGAATTGAAATCGAATTTTAAATAATTTTTTATATTTAAAATATCAGAATCATGATAATATGAGTTTAATTTTAGATATTCTACTCAATAAGCATCACAGGGATTTCAAAAGATATATTTGTAAATATAATTAAATATAATTTTGGAATATTTTCAAAAAGTTACTCGACTGTAGTTATGGAAAGCAATAATCCCCCGGGATTTTGAAGTCGTGATTTTGATGGGTCGGAATTTTTAAAGGGGAATTTTGATATGTCAGAAGTCCGAAAGTGAGGATTATGATATTTTGGAATTATGAAAGTTGAAATTATTTACTGTATGAAATAGGTGTCCCGAATTCACATACCATTATTTTGATTTTAGTTTTGTATACGTAATCTAGCTTCAATAACTAAATTCGTGGCAATTCGTGGCAGCTCCCTACTTTAAAACTGATTAATTTTTAATCAATTTTATTACATTTTAAAGTTTAAAGAGTGTTATTTCACCTTTTAAATTTTTTAATTTTGACTTGATTGTTTCATGTGAAATAAGGTCTTATATAAAAAGTTAAGAAAAACCCTCAAATAATAAAATAATCCTCCGATTTTGTGATTTTATTTCATACTTTTTTTTGTATTATTTTTTAAAAATGGGGGATTATTTGTCATACAAATTTTTGGGGTGTTATTTCTGTTTTTTTGATATTATCAATAGGGGGGCTATTTCATGGAGCCCTGTTGTATGAAATTGTATGGAAAATTATTTAAGACTCTTTTTCTGTTTTTTAAGACTACATCTAAGTTCTGTAATTGTTTTTAAAACAACAACTATAATTATTAAGACTGCATCTATGCCTGGTGAAAGATTATTAATAATTTTATTTATAAGTATCTGCTAAATACTGAACAAAGGTTTAGCCATGTACTTTATAGTTGATTAGATACGATTAGTTTTTTTAATAATCTGGACAGAACTTTAACAAGTTCCAATTTTGAAATACCTGCGTCTACAAAGAAAAATGTTTGCGTTACACAAGTTTTACACTCTATGGCTAGACAATTGTAGTGTAGTACACAAACTAAATTAACAACAGAACCTAATTTCAAAAGATAGGGAAATTTTAAAACTTTAATCAAATTGGAAATCTATTTAATTTCTTAAAATGCGTCTCTTAATCTTGATACTAAGAAGAATGTGTTGGGTTCTGTCCCTAATCTTTTGACACGAACTTACTACTCAAACTATACCACTTTATGTCATATATTCCTATTCGCCCAATCAAATACCAGGAAATTTAATTATATCTTAAGCATTTTTGAGTGGTTTATTTTGAAGATTTAAATGTCCAAATATAATAAAGTATGTCACACATAATAAATTAACACATTTTGTCTAATTTATTACTAAAAATTTAAGTATAAATCAAAAAAACTTTCTAGTAAAACCTTGAAGATTACAATTGAAGAATAAAAAATTCAAATAAATTTTGATCGTTGGTTAATTCCTTATAAAATGAAATGCTAATAATCATATTTCATTTTAAATACCAAGGTTTTAAGATAAAGTTTAATTGAATATTGCATGTTAGAGGATGTCCAAGGTCTTAGAAAATAATGTATTTCCATATTATTTCGGAATTAAGTTTTTTGAATTCTTTTATTGCTAATTTCAAAGACATAAGCACTTAAAATAAGAACAATTTAACTCAAGGTCATGATATTGATATATTTATATAAAAAATACAAACTTATAAATTTAATTAATAAAGTTTTTGTATAAATAAAATAATAAATTTATTTTTATACAAAATAAAATTTAGTATTCACATCATAAAGATGAAAAAAAATTGGAAGAAATTGAATTGTATCTATCTATATAATAAAAATATTCCAATTTATTTAAACATTTGGGAAACTGAAATTTTCATAGATTTAATTAAGCTCAACTTTTAATCAACTTAAAGTAAAGAGTTTGAGTAGATTTAGTACTATAAATCTGGGTAAGACTCGTTTATGCCTTTATGCTATCTCTAAAAATTAATTTTTAAGAAATTTTTACTTTCTGGAATTGGCCCTAATCATGTCTACAAATGTTATAAATATTTAACCGCCAAAAGAAAACAATTTATAAATTTATTATTCGAATACAAATAACATTTTTTGCATTTTGTTTTATTTTACTAACCTGTATGTGTTTGTAGGCTCCTTTTAATGCTGGAAATGCAATCCATGATTTATGAGTAAATCTAGGAACTGTAGTAATTAAATCTGTAACAAAAAATGAAAGAATTATTGAAAAATATTCTGATATAAAAATTGCATACTTCTAGGAAAATATTTATAATATAAAAATTGCATACTTCTAGGAAAACATTTATTTTAATTTCAAAAACTGATGTATGAAACAATCTTGTTTCCCATTAAATTTTTCAAATTTTAAAATTTAATCACTTCAGAATTATTTCCTTAAAAAAGCATTAAACAGACTAATCGGTTTTTAGGCCTGATAAAGTTTTTATAAGTTTGTGAAACACTTGGTTTAATATCTAATAACTAAATATTTTCTAATCCAAATATTAAAATGTTGATAGGGAGACTAGCAATTTACCAAGGAATTATATATGATTTTGGTTTTTCATTATTAGGTAAATACTTTTCGATTTTTACATCAAAGTCTTCTGAATATGAAATGTACATACACGACATTTAATGTTATCTTAAAACACTAACGAAACAACTTGAAAAGTTATTGCAAACTGGAAATATACAAATGAATTGACTGTGACATTTATTTAGAAACATTTACCGATACGTTTCGAACTCGCACGATTTATCGCAACGCAGTGAAGTAGGGGATGAAGATATAGACTCAAACGTATGGATCGAAACAAAATCGAAAAGTAAATCAATTTAGTTTTATATGGCCGTGCGTTTTTCTGTCCGTCTGTCCGTCCATCCCTACGATAACTCAACAAATAAAGGAGCTAGAATTTTTAAATTTTACAATGCTATTGATAGCCAGCCAATTTGCTACACGGTTTCAAGTGCCTAGTAGTTTTCTTTTATGGTCAAAGATTGTGCAAAATTTGGTTTGTCTACTGTGTTCGAGTAGCTGTCATATATCGAAAGATATAATGTCGAATTTACGGACATATGGATATCCCAAAGTTGACACTTTCTTTCTTTCTCGTTTTAACTGAAGAACTATTATCTAGATCTAAAGAAAAAATGAAACTTAGTTTAATATAGATCAAAATTTTCTTAAAAAAAAAATTAAATCTTCCGAAAAACACATGGAACTCCAATTATTTATTAAGTACAAATTTAATATACCCTATGTTTGAAGCAAGTCTCGGTTGTACTTTAGAACAGGTGACCATGAAATCTTGAAGGGGTTATTTATGATGAACAAATTATATTATAATAGTATATATTATTTTGAGACCTCTAGCTGACCTATCTTTTGATCCTACGATAGTTAGGTTATACAATTTTAAGGAGATATTACAAAAATTAACCCTGCAATGCCTAACGCGCTCATTGAAACTCCCGTCATATAAATTTCATAGGTAGTTTAATTTCTGAAAATTTTTAATTGAAGTGGTGATCACCTATTCCAAAGTACAATCCAAGTCCTAAACCTCCTTAAAAACAAAGATTGTTAAGTATAGCTTCCGACTAAATATAGGGAATTAAAGAGTGTAAAAACCTTGAGGAATTTAAGTTAAAAATGTCTTATAATCAAAAGAGTTACAACATTCTATAAAAAAAAACGTGTAATCAGTTAACCATTTCACATTGAATCCTTTTCACTTACATACATGCATATGCTTAAGTGGATATGTTGTATATCACTAATTTCCGAAATTTCCGAATGGAAATAAAAAACAAAGAAATTTTTTTTATTTTTTTATTATTAAAATTTTCTCATAAAATTATTTTCACATAATCAAAAAAAGAAAATATCATATAAATTTATACTTATATACATATATATATATATATTTGTTTTTGAATATACATATACGTGTATATATATACGTAAATTTTCTTACATATTATATGTATATTTTTTATTGCTTTGTTTTTCCGCTTACAAAAATGTTTCCAATAAAATTTTATTACTATTTATGATTTTTCCTCTTTTTTTTTTTAAAAAAATTTCTTTCTTCCTTTATTTTGATCATACAAAGAAAATTTTTCACATATACATATAAAATATATTAATATTTAAAAAATATATAAAATACATATATTCATAAAAAATAAAATGAAAATATGATGCAATCCAGCGGTAAAGAAAATATAAAAAAAAAAAAAAAAAAAAAAATATACAAATGTTGTAATAACAATAAATTGTTTCCTCCTATTTTGTTTTTTTATGAACATATGTGTATATATATGTATCCTTACTATTAATACCCTTTTGAATATCCTTTAAATTATCCTTTAATATAATATAGAAAAAAAAAAAACCAAAAATTAAACAATATAAAAGCATAGGCTAACATTTTCTTAATAATTTTCCGAAGAGTTTTCTTTAAATTTGATAAGCAATAAAAATAAATTTAATATGTGTGTGTATGTGTGTTGAAAATTTTGTTAATTTTGTCGAACAGTGTCGAAATTGAATTTTGTTCCTTTAACTGAATTATGTTATTGTTTTTTTTTTTGAATATTCAATATTTTATTGAATTTAATATTAGTGGGTGTTTTAATATGCAGAATATGATGACTATTAGATAGGGGATGGTTTGGGTGAAACAGTTTTCAACTTCAATTTAGTGAATTCCATTTTTAGAAAATTTTCATTTCTAAAAATCTTGTTTGGAAAATTTCGTTTTTAGCAAACGGTTTTTTTTTTAAATTTCGCAGTTAAATTCTCTTCTCGGACGGACATACATAGCTAAAACAACTTACTTTTCGATTCTCATCCGATCCATACCTTTGACCTATGGATTGAGATACGAATGAGATTTTTAAAGAAGATGTTCAGTATTTATATGGGATCCAAAAAAAAAAAAAATGAATAATTTTTTGACGACACCACATAGACCAATTTTAAGCACAATGTAAAACATCTTATTTAGATTATTAATTAAATTGTATCCATATTATATTATACTTTTAGTGTAACTTAAAGTTTCACCTTTTTATACCTTTATGACTATAGGTTAAAGGGTATAATAAATTTGCTATTACTTTTGTGACGCAGAGAAGGAGGGAGGGAAGATATACACTCAAGTGTATGGGTCGGATTAGAATCGAAAAAAAAATCGATTTAGCTGTATGTCCGTCCGACCGCACGCTAACTCAAAAAATAAAAGTGCTACGATCTTGAAATTTTCGCAATTTTGTTTTTCTGCAATAGCCGTCATAGCTATTTAAATCCAGCAATTTTGGTCCATGGGTTCGGGTAGCTGCCATACAACTTTTTTTTTTTAAATGAGTATTACTCTGTACCTAATACTAGTAGTATTAGTAGTTTAGTTTTATGGCCAAAGATTCTGCAAAATTTGGCTGGTCTGCTGCAGTGAGTTCGAGTAGCTGCCTTACAAATTCTTATTTTATATGAGCATTACTCTATAGCTATTCAAGCTGGGTGACTGAAATTTTGCTAAAAATAGTTTGGTGTAATGGCCAAAGTTACTGCAAAATTTGGTTGGTCTACTGCTGAGGATTCGAGTAGCTGCCATACAACTCCTTCTTTTATATGAGCATTACACTACACGTAATAAAGCTGGTATATTTGAAATTTTGCCAAAAGTAATTAAAGTTTATAATAATAATGATATAATGTTTATATAACGGTCATACGGGTATCCCAGAGTTGACACAGTCTACTCTACTATACTCTTCCTCGTTTTATTCAAATTTTACATCTTTTTTATGGAACTCTAAACAAAAAGTGATTTATAGTTATTTATAAATGCAATTTATGATTATTTATTCTCAAATAGCTTCAGGTTTTGCTTCCACGTGACACCTCATTACGTGGGAACGCAAAAAAACTTATTTCCGACTTTAAAATCGTTGATTTTGTGAATTATACTTTTTCAAGTTAAAAATTTGGATAAAAGTTGAGAAATTTTAAAATGTAATCTGATTCTTATAATTAATTTTAAATGAGCTTAATTGCGTTCATTAACTTAAATGGAAAATACAACCAAGTGTTAAAAACTATGTTTAGTACTTATATTTATTGAATAATTTAATATAAATTCATTTAAATTTATTCTTTTAGTGAAATTCATTTGTAAACTGTTGAATTGTTCACAAATGAATTTTATTACTAATACACCATATTTTTAATCAGTTGTATGTTTCTCATAATTTGAATTCCGCCGCAGTTCTCAACTTCATTTTTATTTAACAGAAAGAAGTATATTGGTTTTACCCCGCAGTATTTTCAGCATTTTAGGTGCTCTTCTGTGATCTAAGAGATTCAAAGGTGTTAATCTAAAGATTTAACTGATGTACAATGATTCAATGGGGTTAATCATTACCTCAGTATCTTAAGTTATTAATAGTTTTTCATTCCGTGGTCACTTTGTTTGTAAGCCTTATAAATTGGTATTCCCAACAATTCTAAGTTTTTCTTAATATTCCAATAATGCAGAATATTTATAAATTTAAATTTTAAAGCTTTTCCATATAATTTTTAAACTCAATTCTAAATCAACCCATTGTTACGAACCATAGTTGTAATTCATCCGAATAGAATTATTACAATGAAATACTACAATGAAATCAATTGTATGGTCAAATCAATTAAATTTTCCAAGAACATTTTCAAAAAATATGTTTACAATGCACCTACACTACTATTGTATTTTTACCTAGTTATTTATTCTTAATAAATTAATTTTGTAATCAATAATTTTCTTATTGTTTTTCAAGTTTTGTCAATCAATAAAAGAAAATTAATTCGAAGGTCTTTTGAACAATACATGACTTTCAATTAATTTCAATTCAAATTGTCAATTAAATAAAAAGTTCTAAAAATTCTAAAAAGAAGAAAAACCAATTGTTTCAAAAGACATGTTTTTTGTTTTATTTTTGGTTTCATGTAAATTTCAATGGAAAATCATTAGTAAAATGTATACGTAGGCTGTTTTATATCTATAGATATATGATTGTTTCTATAGTGATTACTAATCATATTTTACTTTTCTTGAAAATTTTCTTTTGTATTCTTAGAATATGTTTGTTAATTTTGTGCAATCATAGGATCTAATATAAAGTGTACTTCATATGTTCAATAGAATTTTTTAATCACGCTGGCTTTTTAAGGTTATGTAATACAGATCATAGAACTATCATAGAGAAATTTATCTAATATCATGCCAATTTATTAAGCACAATAGTTTTTGTGAAAAATCAATTGTAAAATTTGTAGTAAATCTGAAGTTAAATAAATAATATTTAATAAATAGAGTTTAGTCTTTGACTTTGGGGATTCTGTTAGATTTTGTAAATATTAATATTAGAATTTTTTATTTTCTGAAATATTCTTTGAATTTTTCATGATCTAAAGCAGGTTAGTTATATAAACTGTTGGTTTATATAAATAGATATTGTTAAAATTAATCGGGTTTGGTGCATCAAAATGCAAAAATGATTGTATGATTATTCTGCTAGTGATAAGTGAAAGACTAGGTGAATTTTTAATATAATAGAGTACCCAATTTTTTTTTATTTTAATGAAAACTATGAGCTAAAGTATGAACAACCTACATTTTTTTTTGCTTTATCATTCCCTTAGGGAAAATAGGGCTTCCACATAACCTCTCTAACTGTCCCTATTTAGTGCTAGTCTTTTTATTTCTGACCAGGTTTTTCTCGATAGGTCATATTCTCTCTGGATTGTTCTTCTCAAAGTTGTTCTTGGTCTTCCCACATTTCTCCTACCAATCTGTGGGTTCCAATCTAGGGCTTGACGTGCCACTGATAATATTGACCGCCTTAGAATGTGATCCCACTTTCATTTCTTTTTTCTGATTTGGAACAATATCTGTTCTTGTTTTGTCATCACCAAAAGCTTGCATTCATTATGCGCCTAGGCCAGAATATGCGACATATTATTCGTAAACATTTATTCACAGAAACGTGTATTTTCTGTATACTGTTTTCTGATACAAGCCAAGTTTCGCTTCCATATAGCAGTATTGATTTGACACATGTTTCGAAAATTCTTATCTTTGTTCTGCGTGCTATGTACAGGGCTGGACTGAGAATGAATTTAGGATCGGGAAATTTAAAAATTTCGGCCTTTTTCAATACATTTTGTTTTAACAATCAAGTAAAGTTAAGAATAGCTATGCCTTTTGATGATTGATGAATATATGAGGAAAATTAAAGTCAATAAAAATTACCACATATTTTTATAATATAATATTAATTCTTTTTTATTTATTGTTTAATATATGATTAAATAGAAAATGAACAGAAATGAAATTCACAATGAAATATAAAATAATTAGAATTAACAAAAAATAACATTTAGAAAACAAAATTTTTTTTTCATAAAATAACCAATTTTTAATAATAATTTTCTTATTTTTAATAATAAGCTTCAAATGTAATTTACTTTCTTTTTTATGTTAATAATTTTTTCAACAGACTACTTTTTTCTTTCATAATTTCATAATTTTCTTTCAAAATACTACTCTGTTAAGTTAAAAAAAAGTTATAAATATGAATTTTTGTCAAGTTGTTTTGCGAGAAAATGTTTTTGGAGTAAATGCTTTTCGATCAAATGTTTTAAGTGGAGTAAGTTTTATACATTTTCGAGAAAATGTTCATCGACTAAATGTTTTTCGAGCAAATAATTTTGGAGTAAATGTTTTTCTAGAATATTTTTTTCGAGTAAATGTTTTTCTAGAATATTTTTTTCGAGTAAGTGTCGGAATACCAAAAAAATACCAAAATTAAAAACGGTATTTTTTATATGAAATCAATATTCAAAATAGATTTTTTGACCAATTAAAAATGGTACGCGCGTATCGATTTCGGGATACGTCGACGTATCGACGTACGGCGCATTGTACGTCATACGTCGTACGCTTTTGATTAGGTAAAGGCCTGAAAAAAAATTAAAAAAATTGGTTTTTCCTTTTCTGTGGGAAATTTTTTATTTTTTGATTACATTAATTGTAAGAAAATTTGAAATTGCTATTGTTTTTATGGGAAAAATTAAAAAAAAAAAAATTGTTTCTGTGGGTTTTTTTTTATATTTGATATAAAAAAAATATTTATGGGAATCATTTTTGATTTAATATTCGGCACGGCCCACCGGGAAACTCCCGGTACATTAGTAGGCCAGTCCAGCTCTGGCTATGTATGATGACTTTCATACTGCCCATAGCCTTCCGAAGACACTTATAACTGTCCCTATTTTATGTTCTATGTCACTGTTTACACTACTATCTTTAGTTATTATAACTCCCAAGTATTCAAATTTTGCTTCCTCTTTTTATTGAGTATTGTATATGAGTAGTGGTACTTGGCTTGTGTTCCTTATTCGCATGTATTTCGTCTTGTTTATGTTTGTTTTCAACCCTATTTTTTCAGATTTTTCTGCCAATTTATTGATGGTGGTCTGCATTTCTTCTGCTGAGTAGGTTAGTAGAACAAAGTGATCCACATATTCTAGGCTTTGTAGTTTCTGTGAGAGTTGTCATCTGGTTCCTTTGCGTAGTGCTGTTATTTCTCTCATACATACATGAACAACCTACATAATTCATAAAAACTACATTGCGAATTGTGGACTTACTTTTCATCCGCTACTATCTTTACATTGATACTACCAAGTGGTTAGTCAGTGACCACTTGCTCTTAAAAATTTGAATCTTTTTTCATGGACATATATAAGTGGTACAGTGATTAGACTGGTGAATTTTCATTCGAAAGGTTCCTGATTACAATTGCACTGAATCCTTTTATCTGCCAAAAACCTTTCCAAGTGTTGCAAAATGTATCTGTAGCATAGACAGACTTATTAACCCTATCATTGAACAGTTAGAACTAAAAATAAAAATCATAATAATTTTAACACTATCGATGGTTTTTAATTAATATTTTAAAACCCTAATTTGACATTTCTAACAGATCTAATAGAATTTAAACTGATTAAAACAATATTTGTCAAGTGATGGTCAGAGAATGATAGTTCTACTTTCAAATACAAGCGGTAACTATAGTAACAAGTAAAATTTTTCGTGATGCTTACTTATATGTTACCTTTAAAATTAAAATTACCTTTTGTATAATCTTTAAGAATGTATTGCCAACTGTAGTCTAGGTGTTTTGACATTATTTTATATTAATTAAGAAATACAAAATTTGATTTAATTATCTCTCACCTGAACCCATTTTTAAGCAACTTTTCTTTCTTATGAATAGAAAAATTTTCCAAAAAATTATCACTTAATTTGAAAAAAAAAAACAAAAATTTATATTTTAAATACTTTGAAAATCTGTTTAAAAAAAATTCATCTCATTTACAACAATTATCACATCTTAAAGCAAACCAAATTTCCCTCACCTCAATTTTCATCTTTTGCTTCTCGCTTTTTTTTCAGTGAGTCAAAATTTTTTACTTTTCAAACTGAAGACAAAATGAAACGATAAGTTTCCATTTCATTCCATATTTATTCTGAACATCGTCAGTTTTGCTTCAATTAAACTTTAATATTCAAGACGACAGTAACATAATGATGTACTTTACATAATATATACTCTCTAATTATTGATAGAAAAAAGAAAATTATAAGAAAAATCAAAAAAATGTGAAAAAAAAAAATCCATTCACTTAAAGTAAGAAAATTTAAAGGAAAAAATTTCCATTCAATTGTAATTCAAAAATGGAAAATTTTCCCTTTTTAATACTGAATATTTCGTAGCACATATTATATTTTCGTTGTCTTCAACTCTTAAGGCATCTTGTTTTTTACTCGAAAGTTTGTATTCAGGTAAGTATGCAATAATTGGTAGATGGCAGACGCAAAATCTAATCTTAAAAAGAAATTCTACATAAATTATAAATTATAAAAAAATACGAAACTCGTGTAAATTGTTGAAAGTAAAAGTATATTATATCTTATTTTTTTTCAATCCTGTTTAAGGCAAAATTTTCCTTAGAATATAAACCGTTTAAAGGAAGCTTACGTTATTTTTTTATTCTTATTACCTGATACATTTTTATTTTTCGTCCCATGTGTTTCCTAACGTTGGTAATTCGTATGCATAGTTTAAAAATGATATTAAAAACTTTTTCTCCTCTTCCAAATTTCCCTATTTGTTCAACTCCGAATCATATTCCCAATCAAAATTCCCAAAAGATTCCTTTCCAATCCTCAAAACCAGACAGCACATTTGTATCAAAGGCCTGAAGCCACACACTCCACTATTCAAAAGAACTGGATATAGTTTTAATTGAGGCTTTTGATGCTTTGCATAACCCTCGTATAAAAAAACCTTTTATCTAGTAGACTGACTCCTCCATCTTTGGGAGATAATATAATTTATTTTCATTTTGTCAACCTACTCGTATAAACTCGAGAAGCACTCCTTTTTTGAGAAGCACCTGCACTCTTTTGCAATCTAGTTCATCAAAGAAGTTTATTATACCACAATGGATTGAAGTGGATTAAACTTCTTAACTGTTGGAAACTAGTTCAAATATTTAAACTGTTGTAGGTCAAATAGCAGGTCCCTGCCTGGTAAAATACTCCCCTAAAAAGAAGCGGGACATCTGAAGATAATAGAATGACATCTTTTTTTGAAAAATGAAGCAACAGAGAATCCATTCCTAATGCGAAGTAAATGTCTTAGTCATCTAAAAAATGGATTTTCGCCACACATATAAAAATGTATTCAATAAAACCCGTTGCTTTTGTTTTCATATCTTTTAAAATTGTCGTAAGGGAATAACTTAAAAATTTCCAAATCTATCTCCGAAAGAAATTTTGGTAATAAAAAGGATAGGTTCTTTTTTTTTTTGTTTTAATTTTACAGGAACTGCAATTATTCAAGATCAACCAATTAAATAATTACCTCTCAATTATTCGATGCAACAATTATGAAATTGATCATTAAATTTGTGCTTCCATGTAGGGTTGCTTGTATAGTTTTAATTGAAGGTAATTAAAAGTTTTTATGATACAATTTTTGCTTGTTTTGTAATTTTTAATTTAATTAGGGAACAAAATATTTTTAACCTAATATAAGTAGTTTTGTTTTAGTATAAACTTTTAATTTATTATGTATCACATGATATTCTTTAATGTTCATATGTTATTCATATGAATTAATATAAAAATATTTTACCATACAAAAAAATCACTTTATTCAAAATTACACGAAAATAATTTAAATTATGTAAAAAATCAAAAATATCACCTAAGAACAGTTATAGGTATCTACTTTTGTATCCGGTATTATTCTAAAACTTCTATAAACGTATTGGATGGAATGTATTAGAGTAGTAAATATAGCGAATGGAAACTTTCAAAGGCTGTTTGGTAGTATGCCCATGTGTGTTTTAACTGATGTTTGATCCATAGTGACGCAAAATGAGCAGACACCAGCACTTAGAAGTTTTTATTTACGATACATTTTCATATACAGCGTCATTTCAATTAACATTCACGATGTCTAATTATTGATACATTTTAAATGGATAAATGCATGTATTATTCAAAATTAATATAAACCATAAATGTGTGAGGATCGCTGGATTTCATCAAATACTTAATTTTCATTTCGTATATGATAGTCTCAGAAAATAAAACAAAAATTGAATCGTTTGTAAGTTTAGACTTATTATCATCTTCGCTTACAAATAATCTATTAACAGATCGTTAGCCCAAGAAGGATTTATAAATTCCCAATCTGTTGTATATATAGGTAGTCACCTACGAGCAACATATATTAAAATTATAAAGGAAATACAGTTTTTTTTATTTAAGAGAGAGAAAACAAACTAAACTTTGAATATCTAAGTCTATTGTGAACTAAATGAATGGCAATATTAATACATTGTGCATGTTAACATGAACTGCATTACTATTTCCATATATACATTAGCATGTAAGTCGATACTGTACATTGTGTAATATTAAAGTACAAAACAGTTTTATAATAATATTCAAACATCTAAGATTCAATATAATACACGGTACAGTTGATAGGATATACCTATTGTGAATTAATTGTCTACTTACTACAGAGCATTGACAACTTGTATCAAATCAAGCTTACTACAAAATCACAAGGAGAACCGGTCAACAGTCTAATAAATATATTTAAACATTTAAACCACTATATAATATAAGGTACAATTGATAGGATAAACCTATTGTGAATTATTTTTTTAGTTACTACAGTGCTGCATTGACTCAACTTGTATTAAAGCTTAATATAAAGTCAAAAGAAGAACCACTCAACAGCCTAATAAATATATTTAAACATATAAACCTCTATATAATACATGACACAATCATTAGTATAAACCTATTGTGAATTCATTATCTATAATTACTACAGTGCTGCAATGATAACTTATACCAAAGCCATACCATAAAGTCAAAAGGAAAACCCTTTTCAATTAATTTCCATTTCTTATTTTTTTTTTTCATTTATTCCTTTTTTTTTTATTTTCTTTTCCGTTTCTTTTGTTCATTATTTGCCTCATTATTTTTCCATGAAAAAATAATAACGGTAACTGCACGTGACATGTCTTTCTTGTTTATACCTGCACAAATAATATAAAAAAAATTTTTTTTTTTTTTTTTTAATTTTTTCAACAAATTTAATTTTTTATTTTTTGTGTGTTCATTTGTGTTTTACACATCTCCTGCAGGAATCAAAAATGAATGAAATATATATGTGGTTATGTGAATTGAATTAAAGATTTCCCGTTACTTTTTCACAGTAAAAATGAATAAATAATAATTTTTTTTTGTTTAAATTTTAGTTCATTTTAAATTTTTTTTGATTGCACAACACCACATACACAGCATTCAGTATTTTAATGATTACATACAGATTCGATGAAAAACAACCAATTGGAAAATTATGAAAGAAAAGGGATATGAATTTCTAAGAAAAATTTTGTTTTCAGGATTTTCATTTTCAGAAATTGCTTTTGGTTTGGGGTAAAAAAGAATCATATTGTTATAAAATTCTAACCATATTTTTCTTTTGTATTCTCAAATGGAAAATTTTGGTTCCGTTCATCGGAAATATAATTCGAAATTTTTAAAATTGCAAAAGAATCTGGAATTGTTTTTTAAAGGTTATCTTAATAATGCCAAATTATTTTGAATTAAATGCCTATTGGACAATTTTTTTATTTCTTTTGTAAAAACCATGAATTAATTATTTGATATCCCTCATATCAACAAAACAACAATTATATGATAGATATATGTACCATTTGTTGCATATATGATTTAGCTTAAAAGAGTCAAAAATTGAATCGTACAATTGACTATTTTTCTGATCATAATTACAGACATTATAGTAAACTAGCTGTTGGCCCGTCAAAGAATGTTATTGTTTATTATAATATTAAATTGGAAACTGTTTTAGCAAAATATAATTTTCGAGTGCTATTAATTATATATTACTACAAAAAAATTTTGATAGCTATTCCAGGTTTTTAAAAAAAATGAATTTTCAATTTCTAATCCCAGCTGACTCTTAAAGAGACTTCCAATTTGAAAATACTTTTTAAAAGATTAAAAGACTAAAATATAACTGTCCTCTAAATTTTAAATTTTTAACTTAAACCTTCTGGAAGATTTAAGGGATCAAGAATTTAGAAAAAATTAAGCTCTGGGTAGTGGTAAATTGAAGTAACGTATGTCAATCCAATACACCGTGTTATAAAGCATACCTGTACCTATATACGTTTTCTGATTGGATTTATTTGTGATAGAACTTTTGTTATTACATTTTAAATAGAGGTTTTTTGCAAATTTTTGGAGAGGGGTAGCTTCGCAATGGGTTGGTGGAGCTACAGAAAAATTTTCTTCCACGAAATTATTTATTAAACGGTGTTAAATGTTTGTAAACATAGAGAAAAACGATTTGTATTTGAAACTAAAGAATAGCACATCATTTATTTGGATACATTTACACAAACAACAGAGTATTCACAATATTTTGAAAAAAATGCACGTGTTAGTACAATTTTTGTGTTAATTCAGATTTTCACTGAAAGTAACGAAAACTTACTATAGAAATAATCCTGTGTAACATAATCTTTAAAATTAAGCAAAATGTTTTAATACTTTTATAAAAGTTTCAGAAAATATTCTGTGAGTTTTAAAAACTGAAATAAACTAATTTATAAATATTTAAATTAAAACAAGTGATGAAAAAATCAAGGACTTTTAAAAAAGCACATTTTTAAAATAATATAGTGTTTCATACTAAGTATTTTATCGGAATAAAATGTTGAAGCTTCAATATGAACGTTTAATTTAGGAAATATATACGTTAGTGACTATGTTACTGCTTACTTATAAAAACAGTAAATTTTTAATTTTTAAGCCCTATTAACTCCTCTATGGGGAAGGTTACTAAATTTCTCAAGGATATAATCCTCACTACTCCCCTTCCCCCAAACTTTTTTAGGTTCTAGGAATTATATTGTGAATTCCACCAAAATTTGTAATTTTACTTAGAATTTTACTATTTAAGCAAAAATGGTTAAAACTGAGAGACACTTTCTTCAATTTAAAGAACCCCTTTTCAATTTAAAAAAATTTCAAGACCCTAGCTTGAAGCGTTTAGAAGATATGCAGTGCCAAAAATTTTGCAAAAATTAAGTTTTGCATAATGGTAAATTTTGTTACCGTATGGCAACCCTATACTAATTAGCGTTTACTACCGTTTTTAGATTGAAAATAAACCTAACAGAACTCTTGTTATATCAATTTAAATATAGTGCTTTTTTGGAATTTGTAGGGCTGTAGCTCCGTCACCCTTCAAAATTAAGAAAAACCTTTGACACATGTTGAAATATAATTAGAGCTTTGAATTTTGTATATCACTAAAAAAAATTTGAACAGGCGTTCAAGTTACAGGTGTTTAAAAATAGCAACATTTCAATTTTCGAGCCCTTATAGCTCCTGAACATGGGGCTTGACAAAAAAATTTTGTTCACCGACTCCTACTAATTTCTGAGTATCTAACTTCTCTCAAGTCTTACTGTTAGTTTTTTGCAATAGCGTGTTCTGCTATTTGCAGAAAGATCTACTTGAAATGTATTATATTGCCTTACTAATAACTTTGTATCTTCTTATTGTTATACTTTCTTTTAGCTTATACAAATAAGAGAGGTTTGTGGTATGTTTAATAAGATGAAGGCCTTATGTCATGTATGTCGTATTTCTTTACTTATTCGTTCATTTTGTGTGCTTTGGTATCAAAATTAGAGTATCTTCCTATCTGGTATCTAAAATAGTATATAATATTGTTTGCATTTTTAATTTTTATTAATTGTATTGTGTTCAATGTGCTCAAAAAATATATGATTGCAGTTTCAAGTTCACTATTATAAGTCGAGGAGTTGTTGTCATGTACATCTTTTTATAATTAGGGGCACACCTTCGGAAGAAGTGACATCTGATGATTTGATAGAAGGATTTAAGGTGATTTGAGTGCTTAAATTTTTTTTGTTACAGAACATTCATTTAT
This sequence comes from Dolichopus griseipennis, assembly GCA_963082915.1. NCBI lineage: Eukaryota > Metazoa > Arthropoda > Insecta > Diptera > Dolichopodidae > Dolichopus > Dolichopus griseipennis. Next base: position 113,300,706 of record OY720442.1, read on the forward strand.
ATAGACTCTTTCAGAATCCAGTGTTCAAATCAATTTAGGAACCCAAAAAACAATTAAAGCTATCAATTATACTATAGAAATAAACTTCAGGAAAGAAATTATATTTCAATCAGTTTTATAGTTTTACGTTTAATCATTTGAAAGATTTTAATCAATTTCTTTTAAATTGTACATTCAATTTAAAATTATTTCACAACGTCGTTTAATATCTGTACAATTTCCGAACAGATTGATAGCCATTTTCTTTTTATTTTAATAGCAAAATATCAAAAATTATGGCCATATTTCAAAAATACATTTAAAAAAATTTTTATATAATGTGTATTTTAATAAATTTTGTTTTTTTTTTTGTTGAAAATGTATTACCCAATTTCTTTAAATCCTTTCAATTTTATTGAATCCTTTTCTTTAATAGCATGTCATAAAAAATGTATGACATCCATTGCCATATATAGTGCAATAATTGAGCCTGGGTTACTGTAATTGAATTAAGTGAAAACGACCAAATTATTTGAAAAATTTTTTTTTTTTTAACTCATAACTTTTTTTTACTACTGTTCCATTAAATTTCATATTCGTACATGCACATAATTTTATTATAACATACATGCATGGATATGTATGTACAAGTATATAATTATATTTTGTATATCTTAAGAAAATATAGATACTTTCATAATATGATAGCATACATTTATGTATTCTTTGGTTTATACTCAAACTTATTTGTATGTAAGGCATGTGGAGAAAAAATTTTTAACAAATGGATTCTATTTAATTTGAAAATTATGTCGGTTTTGTTTTTTTGTATAATATGTAAGAATTATTAAATGCACACGCAATTTCCATTTTATTATTTTGTTTATTTTTTGTATTTATTTTTACTTTTTAATATTTGCGAAATGCTTTTTTAACGTCACTTTTAAAATCCAGTTAAATATGTTTTTTTAAATTTGATACAATTAGTGACAACTATAGGATAGTTTATAAGCTTTCAGGAATTTAGGGTGGTTTTTCTATTAATAGGTTGTGTTAAACCAACATAACCACAATTGAATTGCAATTAATAAATTAACAAATTGAAAGTAATTTATTGCATGTAACTATTTATTAATTAGTAAAAATTATATTTGAAGTGTTTTAAAAAATTTTAATTCATATCTTATAACTTACAAGTTGGAAAAATATATTTTTTTTTTATTATTTTTTCACTCCTTTACAGGTACAGGTCTATTTTGACTAGGCTTCAATTTCTTTAATCGTTTGTTTTCACTAAGCCGTCGATTACTCGACTAGAACTATTGAATAAGATTATGAGTATACACAAATTTTAATTTTGTGCGCCATCTATTTTCCTACACAATAGTTATTTATATATTTATATTAAATCTTATATTACGATATTAACTATTACTATATAATTATACAATTTTTAATTTTAACCATTACGGAAGACGGCGTGTATACCTCTACGCCATTGGCCACATTAGATAAAATAAATAATATCAAATAAAATGGAGTTTATAATAATTTCAAAAAAAGATGTAATGTTTCTTGTGAACTGAAAAGCGTGAACTTAATTTTCAAGATATAGTTTCAATAGTTTAGATCTTTGCCTAACTCTTTCAATATGTAGTAAAGACTTGGAACTTAACAAGAAACAATAAACTGGTAGAATTTTAAATATGCTCTATGGAAGAAAACTGAAAATTTCGTGGGTAAATCGTGTTAAAAGTATTGAAATAGCATATTTTGGATATGTAATACAAGGTCAAAAATAAGAGCTTCCACAGCTTAAATCGTGTAAGGTAAAATTGAAGCAAAAACGTCTTGCTTACGTCACATCAGAAACTGGACAGCTGATAATTTTGTATGCACATAGTGATGGATGGAAATGAATACAGAAATAATCAATCAAGAATTTAACACAACTTTTAGGACATGTGACTGGTAACATCTACAAGTAGAGAGCCATCAGAGAGAGAATAAGAAATAGGCAAATGTACAGCTAACTTGACTAATGTCAAAGCTTCATAGTAGACTATTGTAGCATAGTGAACTAATAGAATAGCCCAATTTTTAATAAAAATTTTTTTAGTTCAAACACCAGCTAGGTCGGATTCTAAAAGAAGGCGAAGCTTATGTTAACTAATATTTGTTGCACAAATATTTGTTTTTCATAATTTTGCATAGCTATAAACGCATAGTCATAGTTACATAAGAAATCCTGATTTAAAAAGTTGAGGCAAAATTTGAAATATAAGTAATTTTGTATAAGTAACTTGAACCTGTGTTTATTAAAAGAGATTCCCCGGGACAACAAAAATTTATAATAAATTGGAAATTTTGACGATATTATAGCACAATGGTTGTTGAAAAAGTTTACCTTAAATAAAAATCTTATAAAACTATCGTTTAAAACATTATTTCCTCCTGTTCATTAAAAATTTAAATTTCATTTTAGAATATTTATAATTATCAAATGAAAGAAACGCTTCTTTTAAAAATTTTCACAATAACTAGTTCAAAAAGAAACACACAGAATCTCTTTAAGATTCAGTTCGTATCATATGTAAATATTTTTACAAGTAATTTACTTCGCCTCCTTCCTTTTCTCTAATTCCTTTACCCATTACATATTTTATCGCTATGTTTAAAAATAAAACAAAACAACTGCGTGAATATGAAATTTTTATCTTTAAAATTTATATTTTGTTTTCTGTCTAATTTTTGTCTTCTATTTTTTACAAATTGTTCTTCATAATTCTATGTAAGACACTTTTAGAACAGAAAATCCCTTTTGCATGCACATAGTCATAACTTTAAAACTTTCTACTTAAAATATTCTTGTTCCTTTTATTATTTGTTATTTTTGTATTATGAAATACATACTAATTCAATCAATGCTAAGGAAACAAAGAACAGAAAAAGGGGTTTGTAACATTGACGTTCTGCCCTCATTCGTTTTTAATTTAGTTTCTTTTTTTGCCGTTTTATAAAAATGGTATTACAAAAATTGCAACTTCATATTGAAAATTTAAATAATAGTCATCAAATTATTATGTACTCAAAAAATCTAATTTTCATGTACTATAACAACACTCAAAATAGCTGGCTCAAAACTATTACGGAGCAATGTTTTCACACACATTTTGCATATTTTTAGGCGCACATGTATGATGAAGTACAGTACGTTTTTGTGCATGTTTACTCGTACATTATCTATCATTCTCTCTCATTTTCCCTTTCTCTTTTAGGTTTCAGCTAAGAGATGTACACTGAGTGATGTGCAGATTTTAAAGTGCACAGAATGTGCGTAGTTTCTGCTGTATACTTTGTGTTGCGTATATTTTTATACGATACTAGGGAGACAGCCTGTCGTAAGACAGGTGTAAGTGTAAAAATTAAATTTTGTTATTCTGAATCAATAAGAATAAATAAAAATCTTAAGCGAAAAAAATAATGTTTAATGAATTAATTCGCATATACAAAATAAATATCTAAATAAAAACTGAACTGAATTAAATCCTACAACCTGGAAATTAATAGATTTCGTAATCCTCGCTCTCACCATTTGCCCGCTTGATCACTTATACTTTACTTTCTGAGTGCTAATTTTGACAAAACGGCCACGTGAATTAGCAGCAGTTTATATTAGAAGGAAAAGAAATTTGTTATACGTGAACATTTAATTTAACATTTTAATGTTTCTTTAAAACCATTAATGTTAGAAATCACTGTTAAACATTTTGTTTTTTTTTTTTCTATTTTTTTCAAACACTAAAGAATTAACGAAAGAAACAGTATGTTACGTGTATAAACATAGGATTAACATAACATAGTGCATCCTAATCAACAGCAGCTTGTCTTTTTTTATATTTAGATACACACATCATAGAAGCCCCGGCACGCCACTGGTTCCTAATATATACAGATTTAAGAAAATAAATATTGAAACTGTAATATTAAGGATATGCGCTTAGGGAGTAAAAAACAAAGGCGAAAAACTGATTGTTGAAAATAAATATGAAAGAAGAAAAATTATAAAAAACTTAAAATATTTGAGATGTATTGTATTTTTATTCGAAAACATCTTAAACCGTATAGTATAATCCTATAAGTCACACTGGAAATTTCTAACAATTTAGTTTTGATCTTCAATAAACAGAAAGCCTCTGGCCTGCACTAAATAAATAAAACCTATTACTAAATTGTGCAGATTTCTTTAAAATGATCACGTGATAGTTTTTTGTAGTATAATTATAGCTTGGTACATCAATTTTTAAAGATATAAATATGTTCTAACACTTGAAAGAAATCAAATGAGGATTTACAGTTATTTTGAAGACAAAATCACTTTCTTATTATACTCGTGCACAACAATGCATATTATATACGCATATAATTTAAAATTATTTTTTTTTTTATATATTAGACACCCTAAGGACATGACTATTATTTGAATGATTTGCATATTTTCTTTTTTATACTTATTTCCTGTCTCTCTCTTCAATTAACTTGCTTTCTCTTTCCCACCGGTATCTTTTCTTCGCTTCGCTGTTTTTCATATCTTCGAAATACAAACGGAAATGGAAATTAAGTTTTTAGATTTCAAAAAATTCTATAGGGAATGACATAAATAAGGGAAGTACAAAAAAATAAACTAACAGCCATAAAATTCCATTGGGAATCTAAACAAATCCGATACTCGGAATTGTTACAACAATATATTATGTGATGAAAGGATTAGAAGCCTAATTTTGATAAAAGAGGGCAAGAAAAAAAAAAAAAAAGTACTGGAAAAAAAAAAGTCCCAAAAATGAAAATATTAAATTACAATATTTGGGTAAAAAAATTATGATGAACGCAGTGAAGTGAAGAGATAAAATTTTATTAAACAAATCGAAATCTGAAAATGGGAAATGAAAATTTTGCAAAGTTGGGAAAAATATTTTCAATTTTCGTTATTTTGAATGCATGCGTTACAATATGTTTAAAGATTACCGAATGTTTTGATAATTTTATATTTTGCATTTTTTTTAGGGTAAACTAATAAAGTGATGATTTCTTTCTTGGGGTTCATAGCACATTTTATATTTTTTATTTCAAATCCTCCCTCACATGGTATGTACAGATGTACTATTTAAAGTGTTCTGTTTTGCTTAAAATTTTAATAAGGAAACGTGAAATAAGATTTTGTTTTTATAATAGATGATACGTTTATTGAATTTTAATAATATTTTTAATTCGTAGAATTTATCTATTCTAAATAATTTTGGAAAAAACCCTATTTTACTTTAAATAAAAACCACAGATATTTAATGAAAATTGAAATTGTTCGCGTTATTTCGCGATAGTTGTTTGACAGTTTTGAATGGTTGCATTCCGTTAACTGTGACAGTGATGTCAAATAAGCGCGTTACTGCGATTTAATTCCCACTCCCGTAACTAGAAAGCGGGTATTAAAGCTAAATTGTATTTTAATTTGGATACATTTCAATGAGTTCAGAAAACTTTGTGACAATTATTTCAAAATATTAAAATTAAAATTAAAATTCAATAAAGAATTTTGGGACTTTGAAAGTGGGATATTTGAAAAAGATAAAGTAGCTTCACAACCAATGAAAGAGGGAAGGTAATAAATGCTCATACAAACTTATAAAATATTGACGCTCTTATGACTTATCGCAGTATAAAGGATTACGAGAGACAATTAAAAGTTTAGAATGTCAATCCATTTGAATAATACCAAGCTCTTTTCGGAAGTTCAAGATCTTAATAAACCAAAGCTACATCGCTTTTGAACCAAAATTTTGGGCGGGAACAAATGTACAGCTTCGAGAATAAGAATGTGAAAGAAATTTGAGGATTCGCTTTTAGAATTATGGAAATATGGGTTTATCTTTAAATCTTTATGGATTTTAAGCTCTAAACCAGTTGGATACGATTGTGTTTCAACGGGATGACTTTCATAAAAAGGACATCTTTTTAGATTTTTTGCTTTCCTGAATAATGCACTTTTCTAACTTCCGTTTCTAGAAAACTATAAGAGCTATCATAACTCTCATTTGGTTTTCAAGGTGGTTTCAATAGCTATATCTCTGGCTGAGGGTTCTTAACAATGCAAGGAGCTCCAAAAATCATGCCATAATTCTGAATACAAACAATATTTTTTTAATCCCTTAGGCATATATTTTGTTTTTGGCAGTAGAAACATGAGTGCGAATTTCTAAGAAATCGTTTGCATAGTTTTCCAGGAATAGGTATAGGAAAAACACGTTTTTTACCTTTATCACATTTAAAAAATGAATCTAATACCTATTCAAATTTATTTAAATCGGTTTTCGGAAGAAACGACATAATTTTTTAAAAATAAAGTTTACCTTAAAATTATTCCAATCTCTATGTGAGTTAAAAAAATGAATTGAAACTTGAAATTCAAACCTACACCATTTCCAAGAAACCATAATTATTTTGACAATTAAAATTCATGAACATTATTTTCATTCATTTGAATTACATTTTTATCTAAAACATTCCAATTTATATAAATAATTTTAATTTATTTTTTTTTTCTTTTAATCAGAATTTATGAATAAATCTAGAAGTATTTGTTGTATTTCAATAGCCACTCAAACTAAGGTATAATATCTTAAGATATTTTTAAAATTATTTAAAAATAAAAAAAAAGTTTTAGGAGGACTTCCAATTTCCCTTACAAAAAAAAAAAAAAAAAAAAAAAATAGACCCGAAGAACAACAAAGAACAATGAACTCAAGTCACGAACAAGAAAATAATATAAATCAAGAGTTCCACAGAGGGTCAAACGCGTGATGAAAATCAATCTCAGACACAATGTTATATAAAAGCATAAAGTTATAGAAATAGACCAAAGAAAAAAAAAATTAGTTGAAGGAAATTATCTTCTCTTTCATTCTAATTTTTTTATTATTTATCTCATTTTTAAAAAATTTTCATACTTTGAGAAAAAATGTGCCTACATATATAGTTTTACTCTGTCAGTCCGTATACTTAGAGAACATAAACATAGTTTGAAATAAATTACAAAAAATGAAATTTAATGAAAAACCTTATTTTTTGTAGCCCTACACTTTACGGAGTTGTAGCCGCCCAAAGTTGTTAAAAATTACAAAATTTATATAAAGTACATTTTTAATCATGGAAACGTTAAAAGACAGCTGTTTTCATAAGTTTTATATATGTCACATAAATGTTAGGATTGTCATACGGTTCTTTAATTTCCCGTTATGAAGTACTCAATCTTAGCTAAATTTTTGACACCTTAAGAATAATTTGGATTTTGAAATTATGAGAGGAGGTAGATCCTAAGGAGTCAAAAACTGAAAATTGGTAATTTGAATACCTGTCAACATTTTTTTTTAAATTAATGTACAAAAAATATAGCTGCAATATTATGTGTGGGCTCAGAACCAAAGTTGCCTTAACCTAATCCTCTAATGACTTCTTCCTTGCATAAATCGGATAAGAATTAAACATAAAATCGGGTTGAAAAGGTCAATTTTTATTAGCATCTTTGTATAGTTTTTGGTCGAAGCCAATTTTAGGTTGCTTTTTGTTGGTTTGAGCGACTGTGGTTCTGAGCGTCTCTTTTAAAATGTGTTAGCAGATGGTATTAATAATAAAGAGGCTTCTTAATATTGGTGAAAGTGTCTCTTGATGTAACAAAAATTCTAAAAATTAATGACCTTTTTTTCAAAATACCCTTTATCCAAAACATATAATGGGAAATTATTTAATTTTGCAAATGTGCTTTTTTAAAAACCCTTAAATATATTACTTGTTCATCATAATTATTTAGATTTTAAACTTTCTAGAAAATTTTTAAAAAGAAATTTGAATATGACTTCTTTAAAATTACTTAAAAAAATTTCTTATCATTATTTTTTAATAGTAAAAAATAAAAAAAAACTTTGTTCTGGAAGTTTTACTTAATAGTTCCCTTTCTAAATTCAAATTTTAAAATATCCTGAAAAAAAGGGTCCTTTGACAGCAAAAAAAATTTAATATTTATGTATACCTATATTTTTTTTTAAAAAAGGGATACTAGAAATTTTTTGAAATACAATTTTCAATAGAATTCTGTCCTAGTATTTTGTTTTCTAAGAAAGCTACCTGTATTATTTCTATATATTTAGATATCAGTGGCGGCTCGTGACAATTTAAGCCAGGGTGTGTTAGAATGAAAATATTTTTTAAAACCTAAAAACAAATTATTATATCTTTAATTAAAGCTAAATAATAGAACCAAAACAAAGTCATTTGGTCTTTTCATAAATATTGGTGTTCTTCATTTGGCTGAAAAGTTTAAAAAAATGAATCATTTAAAATAATTTGTTACTGAATGGCAGTTTTTCAAAGCCGTTATAAATTTAGCACTTTCCAGCATAAATTAAGTTTCAACTTTTTCAGAAACTTTTCGATATTGAGCAGCGACATTTGATCTTGTGGCTGTTCTAAGTGAGCTAGTCCTATGAGTGTGAGAATTTCCATACTTAAAGTTGAATGAAATTGGAGAAGTTTTTTTGAAGTTGATTGGTGAAGTTCTTGAAATTTAAAATACAAGACTAATTTTTGTAAAAATTCTTTATATATTTCATTATTATTAGGTGCAGAGTGAACACCTAGCATTTGCTGAATAGATGCAATATTCTGATAAATGTATTAAAAATTTAGATACAAGAAAAAATATATGTGATTATGACTTACGCCCATGCTAGATATATATTTTATAAAAACAAAAAATTCCCATTATATTTAAAAGCATGTATTTGTTTTTCTTAATTAGGGATGATGTTATTTATATAAATGGATTTTTAAAACCAGAATCATTTTATACATTTTATAAAACTAAAGGGTGCTAAAGTATTGAATGTCCTTGGTTTTACATTCTATTAAATTTCTTTTAATACAAATTTGATATTTTTTGAATGCATTTTTAAAATAATATATATCAATATACACTCTGTTGGTCTGTCCTCCATTTTTCCATTCACTTTGTATACTAAAGCTCTACACTCGGTTTTGGGAAAAAAGTTTAAATTTTAATAACAGCTAGGTATTGAAAAAAAAACTGCCATCATATTTTTTCTGTAGCCCCACCCGTGTTACAGTGTTACAGTCACTTAAGTTCTGGGAAAGTTCAAGTATTTAAATTGTTATAACAAAAGTTTTATAAGACATATTTTCAATCCGGAAATTCCAAAGTACCGCTGTTTTCATAAGAAATGCTTTACTGTATTTTTAATTTATCCATTGTTCATCTTCCCTCTGAACGTTTTTTCCGAAGGTTTTAAGTTAGAAATTTGAAGAGAAGTTTAATTTTTGAAAATAAGTATGAGTCATTTAAAAAAAATTTTGTCAACATTTTGGAAATGTGCATTTCTAAAAACCCCTGGTTTTTTAATAACATAGAACCTAGCACAAAGTAAGACTAAAAACTTCTTCTCATCCTAATTAAGACTTTACTCCATAATTTATTGTCATATGATCCGATGATAAAAATTAAAATAGTGAAACTATATATAGTAGAAATTTATTATATAAAATGTAATAAAAAGCCCAAAAAAAAAATAAAATCATGGTTTTCAGTACAAAATAAGAAGGGAGTCAATTTGTAATTTAATTAGAAGTAATTAAATTAATCTATTAATGCTAGGAATATTTTTAATGAAATCTCATTTTAAATTCCGTTAACTGATCATCAATGTAAGGTTATTTAAAGTACAACTCCTATCTAAAATTGCTTAAATTTAATATTTGTTCAGTGGAAAATCGTTCAAACTATAAAACATAGATTTTGTAGATAAAGCATAGAGTTCCACAGATTTTTTTTTTGGGCAACAGAGTCTTTAATTCTAAAAACCTCTTTAAGTCTCTTCTAATTGAGAATAAAAATAAACTAAATATTAATGCCAAAATCTACAAATCGAAAGAATAATTGATAAAATTCATTTTGCAGGACACCATCAGTTAAGCCGACTGCATGAGAAAGTCAAAGGAAAATTGAACTTTACGTTGCGTGAATAACAGTGAAAGCTGTGTTGTGAGTACCTCTTCATGTACTCAGAAACAAATATGAAAAAATAACTGTGAATTTTTTATTTTGAAAAACTATCTAATAAAATTTCATTAAATCCACAAAAATGCATGTGGTGATATCATTGAGCTGGAGCTACAGTTCATAATCTTAGCTAATTTTCTTGGGGATTTTTTAGTAGCAGTAGATGACACAATTACTTATTTACACGTTATTGAGTCATTCACAATTATTTATGAATACGTAACCGGAGCACTCTATGCTCATAACCCTATTGTCTCCACAGTTTCCTTAATACTACACAAATGTACATTAACATTTTACTTCTTTCTTTCTTAATCGTCATTGTTATCTTATCAAGTCCAATGTTCTCCATTTCCTATAAACCAATAATCATAATGTTTTTAAAATCAATTGTTTAAAAGCGGAGTGGATAGTCAAATTAGTTTATGGAGTGGATTTATTAATTTGAAGACTCACTAGTGAAAGAGTATAGCGATTGATGTTTTCCCACGTCTTCCGAAAAAAAGGGTATTTCTTTGCTCAAAACTTAGAAAAGTAGCTTAAGAGAATACAAATTTTAAACTTGCCAAATATTTTAGGTATCTTGATGGCTTATGAAGATATCCCATCTCTTAAAATCTTCTGTTTGGGCGTAAATGATATTTTTAGCCTTCAATTATAAAAGTTATTAATTTCATGTGGGATGTTATTAAAAAGTATTTTATGAACTTTAATTCATTCATAACTTATTTGGAAATATAATGTACGGATGAAGCACATAATTACTAGAAACCAATAATGTGAACTCTTCCAATGCAAGCACACATTACTATTTAAATCCTTTAGGCTAAATCCGGGGAAAACATTTAAAAATTAATAATTTTAATATTGATTAAATTAATAAATCCTATAAAGAAATATACTGTTGTAATTCCAGCTAATGTTATTAGTTGTTAATAGGTTGTTAAATATAATTTTGTTCTATTTTTAATTTCTGAACGGCCTCAGCATTTTTTTAATTTAATTCTTTTATTAATAATTATTATTATTTCATTTAAATTTTCAATATTAATAAAATTTATATTATTAAAGTATTATTTTTAAAAAATACTTAGAATTCAATTGACAATAAAAATTTCAACTGAAATATTGATTTAAACTATAATAATATATTAATAACTTATAAACACTTTTAAGCTTAATTATTTACTTATAAATATTAATTTTAATAGATCTTTATTAACAAATAGGATTATATTTTTATATTTGAATTATTTAATTTAAATTAATTATATTATATTAATTTTCAATGAATTTCTGAAGAATGACTCTTTGAAAAATATTTTATTAAAAAAATTTTCATAATTTACTAAAATATATGAATTCTGTAACAAACCTTAAGGCTTCTTTTCATTTGTAAATATAAATTTTTTAAAAATTTTAAATTAATTTTTTTTAGTATCATTTATTGCATAACCTAAGGATTAAACTTTAAATTTTTGGTATAATGGTATTAATTATTTCCCATTTTAAATACAAATTAAAACTCAAAGTTCGACATTAATTTACAGTTGTTTTGATGTCCGAAACTCAAAATCGCTCTGAATAAAAAATTATTTGAGTTGCACTCGATTCATCAACGAACTCAATATTTGATATCACTCAACTTGTAAGTTAAAGAATTTGTGGATAAAGTACTGAATAAGTATTACACTTTGAGCATTTCATTCATCAAGTTGTATAACAAAACTCTATATATAGATATAAAATCAAATAAAGGTAATACTTAATAGCATTTATATATAAAACTTAAACCTACAAAAACTTCCAATTCGACTCAATTCATAGTTGCTTCGATTTCTGATTCTTCCCAATATATGCAGACTTTTTTAAAATCATTCGAGTATATTCGAGGTCTACTCTATTCAATTATTAACTCAAAATTTGAGGTCACTCATCTAGTGAGGACATGACTTGATTAAAAGATCTTCCTAAAATATGCAGAATTTTTTAAAAATTTTTTTGAGTACATATATTCAAGATTTACTCAACTCATTTATTAACTCAAAATTTGAGCTCACTCATCTAGTGAGGACATGCGTTGATTAAAAATTTAATTTGAGTTAGCCAAATGAGTATTTCAATCTGAGTATTTAATTCATTAAATTGAGTAAAACATTTCTTTTGATTTTGCCTCCTCTTTTCGAATAGAAAAATAGCAATGGAATTTTATATAAATACAAAATAAGTTTTATTTAATTTTTGTGAATATTAAATATAAATTTATTTTTAAATACAAAAATTTCCATAAATCACAAACATAACAAAAAATTAAAAATTAAATATATTTCTTTTGAGTAATTTATTAAATTAAAATTTCTAAGTAATTTAATTTTTTCTTTTTTAAATAATTTAAAAAGATAAACACTATACAAAAGTGATTTAATTAAATTTTATTTTTTAAAATAAAACTTAAAAAAAAAATATTTTAATTATAAAAAGAAATTTTTATATTAACACTTATATATAATAATATTTATAGAAATAAAATGCTCATTCTCATTTTCTGTAATTAATAAAAAATATTGAAATATAAAAAAAAATCTTCAATTTATTAAAAATTGAAATATGAAAATTAATTCTATCATTAAATAGAAAAAAAATGAAAAATTATTTTCCCTTAGGAAAAATTATAATACTAAAATATTTTTCAGAGCAAAAAGTTTTATACATTATGTATATATACAAAATAAATGATTTTGCTAAAAAAATATTTTTAGTATTTTGTATAATAAAATTTTAAATCAAAAGATGGTCTAATATTACGGAATTAGAAAATCTAAATATACAAGGCCACGGTTATATTAAAATTGCTCCTAGGTTTGTAATGCATTGATTGATGGGCATGCTAGATTTAGTGTCAAAGGAATGTATCAGATCAGCATCGAAAAGTGAATCGATTCTGCAGAGTGTGTCTGTCCGCCCCTCCGTTCATGTGTTAACACAATAACTCAAAAGGGCTAGAACTTTAAAATTCGCATAAACTCATTTTTAGACAATTTCTAGGCTCCGTATTGGTTTTGATTACAATCGGACCAGGGCTTTGTAGAGCTGCCATTCAATTTTTTTGAACCAATATAAATTTCTTGAAAGCTAGTTATACAAGGAGGCTGAAAATTACACACGGTTAGTTATATAATAGGGTTAGAACTTTCATAAAGTTTCAAAATGTTAAGGCTTCTGTTTCGGGGAGCTACCATACAAGTTTTAGAATCTTGCTTACATATCTTTCGAACTATTTTAACTACGAAGTTGCAATGAAAAAAAGCAAGTAAAAAAATATAACGAGCTCGTTACCAAATTTTGAAATTTTTCGGAACAAAGCTTAGTGTAGCTGCCAAAGAGATCAATGGAACCAGAGTACATATTTTTGCAATTAAAAAGGCTAGACGGTTAGAAATTTAAATCTGCGTGTAATATAATATGACCTGGAATTTTCCGAAATCACGGATATCTAAGAGTTGACAAGTTCAGCTATAATTTTCCTCCTTTTTTTGTCATTACTACAAAAATTTAAAAAAATTATAAATAAAAATGAAATACTAAAATTAGTAAACCTTCAATATATAGCTAATCTGAATTTTCGAACTAATTTTGAAAAACCTTGAATAGAAACATTGAATTTAAACTCATATTACCATAGATTCTGGTTTAAAATTAAAAATTTTATTAAAAATAAATAAATAATGTTAAGGGACTGATCTATCAGATTCCAAAAAAATCAAGGACAAATTTAATATAAAATTCAATCTAAGGTCAATAATAAATTGTACTTATAATTATTTTCTCAGATTATATTTTTGGATTGTCATTTTGTACCTCTGGGGGATTTATAGATAATTTTTAAATGGAATGTTAAAAATTTTAAAAGGAATATTAAGAAAATTTTAAATCTATCTTCTTTCTATCTTATATTCTCTTTGTTCTGTGAACCTATCAGCACTGACTAACTTTTCCTTAAAATTATTCGAATTAGTTTTTAATTTTCCTGCGCTTTTAATAAAATTGAAAAATTTTTCCGGAAAAATCCATATAGACACTTCTTTAAAATTATTAATATATGATTAAAAAAATTGGTCAAAATAATAGTAAAATTATCGATCAATACATACTCTAACATGTGGACTTACAGAAAAAATTTGAGGAATAGCAAATTTGGACTAATAAATACACGAAATATCTTTCTTGCGGCTTTGTGTTAGATGGGCCAACCTCTTTTACAGATGCAGAAAAATAACATGAAGAGATAAAATATGGTTCTCCTAATGCCAACCCTACCCCAAATGTACATTTTTTATAAACATTTTGCTCCGAACAACGAATTCAAATTGAAAAAAACTACAGTAATTGTTTTCGGAATAATTCCAATTTCGTATCTCCGGCTACCGTTTCTTGGGAATCTGAAGTTGGAGTGACTGGATTTAAAAAACCTAGTTCTCGATTCTATCGCAGAGAATAAAATGGGGAAAAAATTAAGAAAAGTCCCATAAAGTGGAACCACAATTTTTCAGAGCTATTACTTATGTTCTATTAAAAAATGGTGATTAATTTTTTTTAAATTTCATCGGCTTTGGGTCCCCAGAAACGGGAATTTTTTGTTTATTTTTAAATAACTGTAAAAGCGTATGAAACTTTATTTATTGTAAAAAATTTAATGCCAATAAAGTTCCGAATAATAATAAGTATAGTTTCGGAACTTTTCATTTTGACTTCATTTATTTCCGGACGCCTGAAATATTCCTTTCCTAACCTTATTATTTATTCTATGAACCATGAACATTAATTTAAAAAAGATTCCTGGACTTTTTATGATTCCTGTCCATTTCTTCTATATTTTTAATCAAAGTTCCATTTATTAAATACGTTTTGTTCGGAAAAATCTTCCGGAGGATATTGCTAACTGTAAATTTTAATGTGTTCATAATGTGTTCGTAATACATATTTACAAACAATTAAATAGATACATTATTCAAAAAAAAAAAAATCAGTCAACATTATATTTTGATAATTTTGAAATATTTAAAAAACAAATGGGAACATAAAGGTAAATTAAAATCACTATCTCTATTATTATATTATTTGAATTTTTTGTATTTAATGAGATGAAATCTTTTATTACATTTCAATTTTAATTAAAAATTTCATTAATTTCAAAAATAATATATTTCATATTATTTAGTATTTTAATTCAGAAAAACATTTTCCATTTTAATTTTTTTTTTTTTATAATAAAATTCTATTTTAATTTTTCACTGAATTTTGTGAAAATTTTTTTGGAATTTATATAATGAACAATATGGATTAAATTTCTAAAATTTTAATATTTACCATGGTAAAATAATTAAAATAGGAATGAAATATTTTCAAAAAATAAAAAATTACCATAGTGGAAAATATTAAAATTTGAAATAACTTTTAAATAATATTTTTAATCCCTCTTATTAGTTTTGAAATGTATTTTAAATAAATTTTTTGAAATTTTTTTTTACATAATAGAATTAAAATAATATTAAACTTTTAGAATTTACATTAAATAGATAATAATAAATGAACAGGTGGTTATTTAAGTACAGGGAAACAAATATTTTCCACTCAATATACAATATGTGTATATTTTCCACAAGGAATTACATATATAGTTTTTTTTTTAAATAAGTTATTCTAAATAAAATTATTTTAAATAGAATTAAAAATATTTTGAAATATTAGATATTAAATTATTAATTAACTTGTAACAATAGAATATTTACAAAAAAAATGGGAACCCAAAGGTAAATTAAAAATTCATTCTTTTTTAAATATAAGTAAGTTTTGTAAAGTAAATAATCTAAAGATTAATGTAAAATGATATTAAGTACTGAATTATTTATGGTATTACGTATAAGTAGATATATTTAATTATATCACGTAAGTATATTATCACAGGAAGTTAAAATAATAAATGCGGTTTTAATAAAAGATTTATGAAAGTACTTATATTAAAAAAAACATTATAATTCATTCTAGATATTTGATATTCCGAATCGGCCTCAGATTCTGATTTTACATATCCAAAACAACTATGAATTTTTTCCAATTTTTCATAACCTTCCTTGATTTTGTAAACAACTAAAACGAGGAAGAGTGTGGTAGAGTAGACCGTGTCAACTCTAGGATACCCGTATGACCATAACATGTACATTATATCATTTGGTTAATTACGTTTGGCAAAATTTCAAACATTCAGCTTTATTAGGTGTAGAGTAATGCTCATATAGAAGAAGGAGTTGTACGGCAGCTACTAGAACCCTTTGCAGTAGACCAACCAAATTTTGCAGTAACTTTGGCCATTACACTAAACTATTTTTAGCAACATTTCAGACACCCAGTTTCATTAGGTGTAGTGTAATACTCATATAAAAGAAGAAGTTGTATGACAGCTAATTTCAGACACGTAGCTGTAATAGGTACAGAGAAATACTCATATAAAAAAAGAAGTTGTATGGCAGCCACCCGAACCCATGGACCAAAATGGCTGGATTTAAATAGCGATGACGGCTATTGCAAAAAAACTAAAATTTCAAGATCCTAGATCCTTTAGTTTTTGAGTTATCGTGCGGACGGACGGCCGGATGAACATACATAGCTAAATCGATTTGTGTTTCGATTCTGATCCGATCCATACACTTGAGTTTATATCTACCCCCCTCCTTCTCTGTGTCACAAACGTAATGGCAAATTTATTATACTCTTTGACTATATAGTCATACGGGTATATCTATATTGTAGATATAGACTCAAGTGTATGGATCGGATCAGAATCGAAAAAAAAAATCGATTTAGCTATGTATGTCCGTCCGTCCGTCCGTCCGCACGATAACTCAAAAACTAAAGAAGCTAGGATCTTGAAATTTTCGCAAATTCGTTTTTTTGCAATAGCCGTCATCGCTATTTAAATCCAGCCATTTTGGTCCATGGGTTCGGGTGGCTGCCATACAACTTTTTTTTTTATATGAGTATTTCTCTGTACCTATTACAGCTACGTGTCTGAAATTTTGGCAAAAGTAGTTTAATTTTATGGCCAAAGTTTTTCCAAAATTTGGTTGGTCAGTTGCAGTGAGTTCGAGTAGCTGCCATACAACTCCTTCTTTTATATGAGCATTACTCTATACCTATTAAAGCTGGGTGTCTGAAATTTTGCCAAAAATAGTTTAGTGTAATGGCCAAAGTTACTGCAAAATTTGGTTGGTCTACTGCAGAGGGTTCGACTAGCTGCGATACAACTCCTTCTTTTATATTAGCATTTTATTTCACCTAATAAAGCTGGTATTTTTGAAATTTTGCCAAAAGTAATTAATGTTTATAATAATAATGATATAAAGTTTATATAAGGTTATACGGGTATCCCAGAGTTGACACAGTCTACTCTACTACCCTCTTCCTCGTTTTTTTTTAAATTGAAATTTTTAAAATAAAATTCTTTTGAGAACAATTGAAATAAAATTAAAATAAAGTTCCAGCTCTAGTCTAATCTTAGATATATTTCATAATAGAAAAAAGTATAAATAAAAAAATAAAATTTATAAATATATACTTTTATTAAAGTAAAACTAGCCCCTAAGATATAAAAATAAAATGTTGTAGGTAGAAAATAAAAAAAAAAATGTTGTAGGTAGATCTTTAACATTTAGGAGTAAATTGCTGGATCAAGGTTAATAAAAAGAGAAATGTTTCTAATTTCAACAATTTACTTTTATATTGTAGTAAGTAAAGTAAATTGTAATTGTAAAGTAAAAGTACTCCTAATACAAGAGATCTATGTACCATAAATTTTTTTAAATTCTACATTTTTGAGGGACTAGTTTTACTTATTAATAAAAGTATATATTTAATAATTTAAAATATATTTAAATTGTAATCAATATTGAATTTAAAATATTCAAAGAGAACATTAAAAATTCTATTATATTCTCATTAGATTTTCCACTGTACAAATTCCATTAAGTTCAAAAAAGAAAAAAAAAAAAATTATTTTATTCAATAAAATTTATTTTATTATTTTTTATATAAGTATAGCATTAATAACAAAATACACCATTAATTTTAAACTTGTATAAAATTTATCCAAAAAAAAAAAAAAAAAACAAAACTAAATAAAATATTTTAAAAAACACCATTATTTTGGTTATAACAAAACCATATTTACAAATTGTATCATCACTTTGTTTTTAACATTGTAATTCTTTTTACAATTTTCTTTTTTTTTATTCAGTGCTTCACTAATTTTCTGTACAAAACAAAAACTTTAAATTTTTACCAATTTTTCAGATGAAAAGATAGTTGGATTCAAGAAAGTTTTTATTTTTTATTATTGTTTTTTATTTTTTTTTGTGTTATATGGTATTCGTTTTTTAATCAATTTAACAAAAACGAGCAATAAGTAGCAAAAATATAAGAAAAATTGATCGAAATAATGCGAAACAAAATTGTAAAACATCTAACTGTATTATTCGGGAAATAAATAAAATACGAAACGAGAATGAAACATTTGACAAAAACTCAGATGACAAATATCTATTTGGTCTAGATAGATCAATTATCAGAAAAATCATTTGTAAAAAATATTTAATACATACATTTGTAAATAATTATAAGCCATAACTAACGAAGATTTTTGGACAACAAATTCGACTCAGAAACTAAATATATGTCATAATATTCTTAGAAAACCCCTCACAGTCATAACACTGGAGAAGACTTTGTGCCTTATCTTATTATATAATTTTTTTTTTTTTTTTTATTCCTTTTCCACTCCTTTAATGAGTATAGGGCATTCACCAAGTTTATTTTAAACTAGGCTTCAGTTTCTTTAATCATTCACTAAGCCATTGATTATTCGGCTGTAGCTATTGTATAAGGTTATGAAATATGAATGATCAACTGTTAACTTTGTGCGCGATCTTACACAAGAATTATTTATATATTTCTATTAAATCTTATTTTATATTACGATATAATTATACAATTTTACGATATTTTTTTATTAGGTATGATCTGACCGGTGTTTGAATCCGAGACCTTCGACATGAAAGGCGGGGTCTTTACCACTACGCCATTGGTCAGATAACCTATAATATAATATAAATAATATAAAATATAATCATTAATATAGATTATTAGACTGATTCTAGATTATTAAACTGACAGTATGAAATGACACAATATATAGCAAATATAGAACAGGTTTAATGAATTTTGTATCGGAATACAATAAAGTAGTAGACATGAAAATGTAGTAGATTTAAGTATTAAGTGTATGTAGTTTAAGTTAATTAATTGGAATTCAGAATACAATAAAGTAGTAGATATGAAAATGTAGTAGATTTAAGTATTAAGTGTATGTAGGTTAAGTTAATTAATTTAGAATTCAAAGGTAACACAACTCTTTTCATTAATAAAATATAAAATATTTTTTTATATAATATATACACAACTAATTAAATGACATCTCAAAATCCAAAAGATCAAAAGATGCTTTGTTGGAAACAACACATAAACAATTCAGAAACTGTCAAAAAACATCATTAATGCCTCGACTCAAGATTTTGAAAAACAAATCAGGTAGTGCAGCAGTTACTCATCTTTATACAATTGAGCTGTCAAGAACACATAATACCGTCTACGTTTTGTTTTTAGCTGACAATACGTATACACACGAACTTAAGAGGTTCGATCTTGAAATTTCGGTTAAAAGGCTTTTGATTTTATTGAGTTAAAGTTTCAAACTATCCAAAGAAACTATACATAAGTACACTTGCAATGGATATTTTTTGATGACCTGAACCTTACAAAAAGAAAGAATTGAAAGTATCAACGGTAATTCATGTTGTAATGATTTTAGAGTTGGCAAAATTTAGTTTGTTTATTTTTTTCAGATATTTCGCAAAATAAAATTATGTAAAGTGTATTTTTACAAAGTAAATTTTGGTCAACTACCCTATACCCATAAATTACCTAAATAGAACAAAAAATAGAAAACTGTTGTAAGACAAAAATAAAGTGATAAAAAAAAAATAAAATAAAAGAATTATTGAATATAACAACTTTTATTTACAACAGCAAATACTTTAATTCCAAACCAGATAAAGAAAATTTGTTTTGAACACAAAGAGTGCCAAACAACAACAAAATTTTTAGTGAAAGAAGTTTGTCTTTTAGATTTTGAAACAGTTTGTAGTGAAATAAAATTATACTATGGAACAAAAAGTTTTGTTTACAAATATCAATTCATTTTATATTCTACTTATTAGCCAAATACATACTTTGTATTTATTCTATATTTCTAAAACAATATATCACTTTAAAAATGATACGCTAAGGCTTTCTCTCAGATTAATAATTAGCAAGCTTCTTAAGAATTGAGTTTTAAAAACTGAATACTTGAAATTGCATATTTTTAGGGAAAATCAATATAATATGTTTTAGTTGTAGTCAGATCAAAAGCTTTTCGAATCGGAAGTAATCTACTGGACTATGTGTTACTGAAAAAAAATCAAACCAAACTACACTGTAGGTATACATAAGTAATCTGAAAAAAAGTCTATACCTTGTTTTTGTATAGAACTCTAAAGCTCCTACTGAAACATTTAATACATAATCAAGCCACCGCTGAATTAATTATTGGAAACATGATTTCGTATCTAACTGTGAACCTTAAAAAAAAGGGTTTTTAAAAACAGTATTTCAAAAAATGGATTATGATAAACCTGCTTTAGATATGCTTCTTTTTTCAAAATGTGCTAAAACAGTTTATATTATGTTTAACTACTAAAACTTACTATCCAATTGCAATACAACACAATTTTTGCCATGTATTTTTTTTATACCCGTATTGCAATAGGCCAAAAGGGTATTCTAAATTTGACATTGCGTTTGTGACGCAGAGAAGTAGGGGGAGTAGATATAGATTCAAAGATATGAATCGTTTTTGATGCCATAGCCGTCATTGCTATTGAAATTCAGCCAGCTTGCTCAACGGATTCGAGTACTATGGGCATTACCTGGGTGTTTGAAATTTTGGAAATTTACAAAATTTGTGTAAAATTTAGTTGGGGTTGTGCAGTGGGTTCGAGTGGTTCCCGTAACTTCATCTTTTATATGAGTATTACTCTACACCTAATAAAGGTGGATGACTGAAATTTGGTCAATAGTAATTAACTTTAATGGCTAACGTCTGATTAAAATAATGTTGGTGTAGGGAAAGAGTTTCGAAGAGCTGCGTTTTAACTAATATTTTCTATTGTACATTACAGAAAGTCTAACAAATTATCTATTTGAAAATTTTGTCAAAAGTAATTAACCGGATGATATTATGTCGATATTACGGTCATACGGGTATCCCAGAGTTGACACAGTCTACTGTACTACACTCTTGCTCGTTTTATATTGTATTATTTTATTTTTGTTCTCACCCCCACCTTAAAAATATTTGAATCTTTAATTTAATTTTTAATGTAAAGATGAAGTTTATTATTTTATTTAAGAATATGGTATTATCTATAGATTTACATTTTTATAAGCAATGAAAAACTTATTTTAAATTTTAAAAAGTTTAATTTAATTTTTAGTTTTGTATTTGTATAAATTTGAAGGATTTAAAAAAGATGCAACCACAAAATTAAAAACAATTGCTAAGAATGTGACTGTTTTAAAAAAAAAGTAAGAAGGATCTAAATGTTTGAAATAGTTAACAAAACATAATGGTCGGATTATCGTCGTTTATTAGTTATTGTTTTTATTTCAGTTTTGTAAAATTTTAAAACACAAATTATTCTTTAAAAGTTTAATGAAAAATATTTTTTAATTCAATAAATTGGATAATTTTATGATATTTTTTTATCTGGAAAGACCCAGCTAAGTTTAAGTATTTTATAAGAACAATCTGTAAAGACAAATTATAGACCGTAAAATGAATTTATATAATAAATATAATTTAAAATTGTAAAAATATTGAAAAATTTTCTGAATTGTTGAACATTTTCCGAAAATGACTTGGCGGACCAAATTGCTTTGACGAAAGTGTATGGAAAATTTTCTTTCAGACAAGCTTAAGTTCAGTTTTAAACTAATTTTGAGTATAATTGAATTAGATCAAACTCGAGCTAATTGGTAAAAAATATATCCTATACCAAATCAATACCATTAAAAGTATAAAAAGCGCGCCCACAAGCTTTATAGGACCGATGAAACAAAATTGGTTTTTAAATGACTCATATTTATTTTCAAGTATCTAACTCTTCTTAAAATGGTAGCTCTTCTAATAGTTTTTAACTTAAACCATTTGAAAGATATTAAGGGTAAAAAAAACTTTGCTAAAATTGAATTTCTCATAACGGTAGATAGAAGTACCTTTTGGCAACACTGTATATGTATTTATAAAGTTTTCTTTTCTAAATTGAAGATATACCTTAGAACGTATGTTATAAAAAATTAAATATTGGGCTTCCTCGAATTTTCAAGGGATGTAGGTTGCATAAATTTAATTGCTTTATTTCAGACAGTGCAAAATTTTTGGAAATACTCACAAGGACAAACGGACAATGTTAACTATGCTTTTTTTTTTTGAAATGTGCTAAAAGTAGAACATTTCCTTTTCAAAACGCAAATAATTTATAAATATTTATTTTATTTTAAAATTACTAAAATAAATTGTGCCATTCTATTAAATATTTTAATTGATGTATATTTATCACTTGAATATTTCATTTAATTGGAATATTCTAATTTCTAACAAAATTTCTGTATTAAAACAGTAAATGAAATTAATTTTGATTCCACTTTTATAGACATCATCAATATTTCTCATCATTAGTTTGAGAAATTTATATAAATGCGCTAAATTTAAAAAAATATTTAGCACGTGTACTAGCAATTCTATAAATTTAAAATGGCAAAACTTCCGCAAAGGGGTTGTGAGCTATCAAGATGACGTCATCACATAACGGTACTAAATATCTCAAAGTTTCCGAATATATATACCATTAGTGGCGATGGCGCCATCTAGGGGTCGAAAAATGCATTACAAAAATTTCCTAAGATTTTGTAGCATTTTAATTAAAATGCTATATTTTTCCTGTAAGACCATAAACTAGAACCAACATCATAAAATATTGTAGAGAATGATATTGCCTTTCATATAAATCCGGTTTCATCTGAATCGGTGCTACCGTTTTTAAGATATTGCAATTTAAAGTGAAAATTTAAAAAAAAAAAAAAAAAAAATCAAACTTTCAAAAAAACTACTATAACTGTGAAATTTTCAAAAACACCCTGTATTATTATTATACCATTAGAAAGGTCTCTTAAAACTCTTTCCAACGGTATATAATAAGTATGGCATATGTTGACAAATAGCCCCACCAGAGAACATAAATGCAAAAATGACGCAACAATTTTATTAAAAAATACATTTTCATACTTTATTTGTCATAAATTTATTTTGCCTTTTTGGCAAATTTAAAAATGTAAGAATGCATTTTAGGTTTGGATACAATATTGAGTTTGGTTCTGACAATTTGTTTTGAGGGATTTTGGAGGTGACAACCTCAAAGTTTTAAAATTTTTTTTATTTAAATATGTATGTAAAAATATAATTAGAAAGGCCCTTAGGCTACAAAATCAGAAATAATTTTATTTGTGAAAATAGAAGCAATTTAATTTTCCAAACTTTTTTATTTAAATAGTTAGGAAGGAGTTTTAGAGTTGGTTTCAAAAGCAGGGTTTTACGCTTTTTCCAGAATATTTATATATGTGTATATGTGGGATTCTCAATTAGGAGGGATTTTAGAGTTGGATTCAAAAGCAGGATTGCCGCTTTTTCCAGAATATTTATATATGTGTATATGTGGGATTGTTAGTTGGATTCAAAAGCAGGGCTTTACGCTTTTTCCAGAATATTTATATATATGTGTATATGTGGGATTCTCAATTAGCAGGGATTTCGGAGTTGGATTCAAAAGCAGGATTGCCCCCTTTTCCAGAATATTTATATTTATTAATTAGGGTTGATTATTTTTTGTATGAAATAGCTATGCCGAATTCTCATACCATTCTTTTCATTATAGTGTTGGATTCAAAATCTAGTTTCAATAATTGAGTTAACGGGGGTTCGGGGGCGGCAGCCCCCGTAATGAAAATATAATATTATTTAACATGTTTTATTACAGTGTATTAAAAAAATTAGAAACTTATTAACTTTTTTAATGAATTAGGTATCCGAATTCTTATACCATTCTTTTCATTTTAGTGTTGGATTCAAAATCTAGCTTCAATAATTGAGTTAGCGGGGGTTCGGGGGCGGCAGCCCCCTTAATGAAAATATAATATTATTTAACATGTTTTATTACAGTGTATTAAAAAAAATTAGGAACTTATTAATTTTTTGAATGAATTAGGTATTCGAATTCTTATACCATTCTTTTCATTTTGGTGTTGGATTCAAAATTTAGCTTCAATAATTGAGTTAGCGGGGGTTCGGGGGCGGCAGCCCCCTTAATGAAAATATAATATTATTTAACATGTTTTATTACAGTGTATTAAAAAAAATTAGGAACTTATTAATTTTTTGAATGAATTAGGTATTCGAATTCTTATACCATTCTTTTCATTTTAGTGTTGGATTCAAAATTTAGCTTCAATAATTGAGTTAGCGGGGGTTCGGGGGCGACAGCCCCCGTAATGAAAATATAATATTATTTAACATGTTTTATTACAGTGTATTAAAAAAAATTAGGAACTTATTAATTTTTTGAATGAATTAGGTATCCGAATTCTTATACCATTCTTTTCATTTTAGTGTTAGAATTTGTATCAATTTTACTATATGGCTTTATTTGGTAAAATTTTAGAAAATGATATGGCTTTATTTCGCATTCAAATGCGAAATAAAGCCATACGTAAAAAAATTCTCGATATGGCTTTATTTCGCATTTGAATGTTGTACAGGTTGTTGGAACAGTATAAGCGTAATTTTATATTCAACTCAAAACCCTGTCAATCTTCAAAATCTTAGTATATAAATATTCTGGAAAAAGCGTATAATTCTGACTTTATAACCAACTCTAAGGTCCTTTCTAATTATACTTTACATACATATAAATACCTCAAAAATCCTCTAAACAAAACCCAACTCAATATTGTATCAAACTATAAAGTACATTCTTAAATTTTAAAATAAATATTTCAAAAGGAAAACAAAAAGGCAAAATAAATTTATGACAAATAAAGTATGAAAATGTATTTTTTAATAAAATTGTTGCGTCATTTTTGCATTTATGTTCTCTGGTGGGGCTATTTGTCAACATATGCCATACTTATTATATACCGTTGGAAAGAGTTTTAAGAGACCTTTCTAATGGTATAATAATAATACAGGGTGTTTTTTAAAATTTCACAGTTATAGTAGTTTTTTTGAAAGTTTGATTTTTTTTTTTTTTTTTTTTTAAATTTTCACTTTAAATTGCAATATCTCAAAAATGGTAGCACCGATCCAGATGAAACAAGATGTTTATGAAAGACAATATCATGCCCTACAATAGTGTAAGTAGTTGGTTCCAGTTTATGGACTAACAGGAAAAATATAACATTTTAATAAAAATGCTACAAAATCTTAGGAACATTTTGTAATGCATTTTTCGACCACTAGATGGCGCCATCGCCACTAATGGTATATATATTCGAAAACTTTGAGATATTTAGTAACGTTATGTGATGACGTCATCTTGATAGCTCACAACCCCTTTCCGGAAGTTTCACCTTTAAAATTATATACGTACTGATTTACATCAAAGCAAAATAATTTTAATATTACAAAAATAACAAAATTCCCATTTGAATATAAAAATTTTTTAATGATGAATTTGAAGAAAAAAAATTTATTTTTAAAAGATCATCAGACAAATTATTTTTTGTCTCATTCTATTGGAATTTGGAAATAAAGATTTTTTTAATTTATATTTAAAATTGAATAGAAATTTAATTAAATATTTGGAAAAATATTATAAAAAAAGCAAGAGGGTATAAGAAATCAAAGATTTCTTTAAAAAGTACATTACAAAAAATTTAAAATGAAATTTCAAGAAACTTTAAAAAATAATGTCAAGTATCAGCTTTTAATAATAATAATTATAATAATAATAATAATAATGAAAAGTTAATTTAATTTCATTATCACTTAAAAATAAAATCTAATTAACGCTAAAATTTAAAAAAAATAATTCTTTGTGTTTCATTTTGACGTTTAACAATTATTGACAAATGTCATATTCATACAGAATTATAATGTGAACATAAACTATTAAACGCCATCCAGCGTCTTTAAAATGAAATACTGACGCTAAGTACTATCATATCTGTTACCGAATTAAAATATTTGGAATTTAACTATTTTTGATAGCTACTAATTTTCCCAATACATAATATTTCATAAAATATTATTTAATATTCAAATTTTTAATTTAACTTTTGTTTACTCATTAATTTAACTGATTATTTGATATTGTCATTAAATATGGCAAATATTGTGAATGAAAATTTAATTATTATTATTATTTCATTTTCTGAATCAATACAATAATTAAATCAACCAATAGGTATAATTTTATTCCAATGTATACCAGTTTAATTCATTTTCAATTGAAATTTATAAATTTTATTCTAAAATAGTTTATTTAATTATGAAATATTTAAAAATTAAATATTATTTTAAATTTTCAATAATCATTTTAGCACACTTTCAAAAAAATTTTGTAAAAATGTGCCTATATAGCTTCACTCTGTCCGTCCGTCCGTCCGTCCGTCTGTCCGTCCGTCCGTATGTTTACAAAAACTTTTACACCGATTGAAATAGAGAAAAGAAATTTTAACCATGGGTAGTTTTTGCAAAAAAAATAATTTCGTAGAAGAATTTTTTTCTGTAGCCCCACCTGTTACGGGGCTACAGCCCCCCAAAGTTGGAAAAAGCCCTATATTTAAATTGTTATAACAAGAGTTCTGTTACATATATTTTCAATCTGAAAACGGCAAATGATAGCTGGTTTCATAAACTTTATAAATTTTTACAAGACAAATGTTTAGGGTTGCCATACGGTACTAAAATTTAACATTACGCAAAACTCAATTTTCGCAAAATTTTTGGCCACACATATCTTCTGAACGGTTCAAGCTAGGGTCTTGAAGTTTTGGGAGAAGTTAGATACTTAGAAATTAGTAGGAGTCGGTTAACAAAATTTTTTTGTCAAGCCCCCTATTTAGGAGCTATAAGGGCTCGAAAATTGAAATTTTGCTATTTTTAAACACCTGTAACTTGAATACCTGTCCAAATTTTTTTTTATTAATATACAAAATTTAAAGGTCCAACATTATATTTTAACATATGTTAAAGGTTTTTCTTAAATTTAAAAGGGGTTCCTTAAATTGAAGAAAGTGTCTCCCAGTTTTACCCATTTTTGCTTAGATAATAAAATTCTAAGTAAAATTCCAAATTTTTGTGTAATTCCTAGAACCCCTAGGGGGGGGGGGGGTGTTGAAGTTAGATTCTTGAGAAATTTGGCAACCTTTCCCATTGAAGGGCTATAACAACTTTTAAATAAAAAATTTACTGTTAGCAGTAAATTTTATAAGTCAGTAGTAACTATTTCCAAGTAAATATTTCCAAAGTTAAACTCAGTATGTAATATAACAATATAATTTAGAAAATGTGCTTTTTTAAAAACCCTTGGTTTTTTTTCATCACTTGTTTCTAAACTTTTGTTTGCTTAATTTAAAATAAACTTTTATCAACGAATACTGATTTTTTCAAATATTTTAACTTTTATTAAAACTTGTGTCATACCCATTTGATAACAAAACTGCTGCTGTGCCATGTCGTTACCTACATGTACAAAATTCGTAAGGTCTTTATTGGAATTACATTGAATAATAACTACAAATCTGTATAGTATTCTGACTGTTGGAAAATAGTAGTTTTAGTAATTCAATTTTTTAATTAGATATAATATGACCGGAGTTAGAACTAAACACCTTATAAATGAAAGGTTGACGCCTCAACCACTACGCAATTAGTACAATAGATGTCACACTAAGTGCTTTCATCACACAATGATAAATGTAAATAAAATTAAAATTTTTAAATAAATGCAAATCAAATAAAAATGAATTAAAAATTAACTAAATTGATAATTTAAATTGCAAAAAGAGAATTAAAAGTTTTTATTTTACATTTTAATTAAAACGATATTTTTATGTGGTGTTCTGACATCTGATCGTTATAATTTTTTTTACTTTTGTACATTGATTTTTAATGGAATAAAAATGTAACCAGTAGTAAATGTTATTAATTTGCAGACTTTTATTAAACAAAAAAATAAACAAACAAAATATGAAATAAATAATATGTTGGGAATGAAAATATCAGACATATTGTAATGACAGAGAAAATTGTAAATTAATAAATAACATAAAAATGTTAAATATATATGAATGGTTATAAATTAATTTTTTTTTTTACTCAAAATAGTGATGGGGTCATCCATATAACGGTTTATATATTCGCTTAACAACGCGGAAGTTAGTATAGTTTAGTTATTGAAAATATAATAGATATAAAAACTAATATTATTCAGTTGTCAGTTGTCACTTTTAGCTATATTTGAACAATTTCCTTAGAACTTAGTGGTTAGAGTGCCAATCTTTATTCCGAGGAGCTCAAGTTGAATCCCAGAATAATTTTAAACTTTTATTTTTGAAATTCTTGAATATCAACCCTAATTATAAGATTATAACATTTTGAGTATATTTCTTCCTATTTGAACATGTCCCAATAGCAGAATGAGATAAGTGGCCTAATAGTTATATTCAGCTATCAAAAAGAGTAAAAGTTTGAGCAGAGTTCAGGCATCCTTAATATAATCATCAGAACCAACTTCAACATCTTAATTAAACCTCGATTTGATAACAATATAGTTAATTTTCAACCTTCAATCAAATACAACTTACATCAGATTTTCGTAAAATTTCCTATAAGTTATAAGAATCAATCAAAGTTTAATCAGGTGTTAGTCTAGGCAATGTAATTACTACAAGCCTCCTGAAGTGTCTAGTGGTATTAAAGGTTGAAAACACTGCCATAAACATTAAAAAATTTTAAAAGTTAATGTAGCAATTTTTCTAAATTGAAAAATTAACTGAAATCCATTCCCATTTTGTGGAATTTTATTTAAAAATAGATTGGAATACTTATTTGGTACGGTATATGGTATTAATAGTAATAGTTCTATATGGTATTAATAGTAATAGTTCTATATGGTATTAATAGTAAATGGTCTTCAAAATGTTCTATCATTTATAATGTAAATAATTTGATTAAATATTTAAAAAAAGTTTTAAAATTTAACTTTGCATATAAAATGAACCATGAAACCTAAAATAAATATTAAATAAATTAAATTGCCCACAGAGCTACTTTTTCATTTAATCGTTTTGATTTATAAATATTATACATATATTATATACTAAATATATAAGATATAAAATAATTTTAAATGCTTTCTCAATTTTTTTACACATTTTACTTTTCATTTATTTTTCATCTATTTTTTATTCTGCTCCTTTTTTTATTTACTTTTATTTTAAATACGCATTAAAATTATATTTACTATAAATTTAAAAAATTGTTTTCAGTTTTTAATTTATTTTTGTGTTTTTTTTTTATTTTTTAATATTTGATTTACATTAACAAGGTTTTAATTTTTATTTACTTTTATTAATTCAAAAAAAATTATTTAAATTCTGAAGAAAACAAAAAAAACGGAAAAAAAAAATCATTAACGGCAACACTAGCAACAACTATGAAAGAATATAACAAAATGACAGGAGAAGGGAAATGGTTGGTCGACCATTTTTTGCGAAAAGGAAAAATTGAAACGCATTCGTAAAAAAGAATAAAAAATTTAAAAAATAAAATATTAAATTTGTCTGTGATTTATAAAAACAAAAGAAAAAAAATAAATAAAAAATAAATAAAAGTTGAAATCTAGTAAAAATAAAATATAAAAGAGTAATAAATATTGTGAATGGAAATTTTTATTTGTATTATCATTTCTGTTTTGAGGTTTTTTTTACTTCTGATTCAATAACTTTTAATTTTCGAAAAAGAAAAAAATAAAAACTTTTATATTGGTTAACGTTAATGTTTACCGTTTAATATTTATTCGGAAATTTTATTTTAACAATAATGTAAATTAAATTTAATAATTTTAATGAAAAATTTTCTGAGTAAATTGAAATAAAATTACGATAATTGATTAATTTAAAGAAAATTTTTATATTTTTTTTTTTTTTTGCCGGCACCTCTACGTGCTAACTGTTCACTGTGATAGACTAAATATCCTGACTATGTATGTGCATGTCGGAACAGGGGAGATATATTCATATATTAGAACTGATCAAATGAATTTTCACATACAATTTAAACATGAGATAGTACTACGCCTTATAACATGTATAAATGTCTTAGATTTTCAATACAGTTCTATTTTTGTTTATATTGTAATAATTTTGTACTTGAGTTATATGGTATTCTATATCAGTGAGTTGTATTATTTAATTGAAATATTTGTTTATATTTTGTATTTGTTTATATTGTTATATTTATTTATTATTAAAGATATATAATTATTAGTTATTAATTAAGCCATTAATTTGAACCCAAAGGCGAATGGTAGCTAAGTCGAGTTTAAAAACAGATAAAAGTTTTTTCACTTTCATTGGGATTCGAACCCGGGGCCTCTCGCATGAAAGTCGGCACTCTAACCACTGTGCCACCCAGCTTGCACTATTATTATTCAAAGAATTCAACGATTCTTCTCAAACTTTTCCAACGTGTGATAGGGAATGTGACAGATGCTCTTCCTTGCACCATTGCATTAAAGATATGGTGAAACACGGTTTATGGAAATTTGTTCGTAATGTTATGATATCAGTTACTAGGAAATGTGTTATCTAAAGTTGGCACTGGTATTATGTAAAAAATAACTTCATAATATATCTAAAAAAAAGTTAAGTTCAGTTAACCCATAATTCCCAATTTATATCTCCAATTTGCTTGCCAAAATCCGATACTTCAAGCCAATTTTTAGATTTGTATTTAAATTCAGTTACAAATTTGGTTTTGGTAGTAGTGGTTTTGGCTCACCAGGGATGAGACATATTGCGTGAGTCATTAATGCAGTGAGTCATAATGTTCTTAAATTGTTGGAACATATAATCCAAATAATTTTTTGTTATTTTTTGATCTTATGACTCACCAAAATGGGACAAAACGCCATAATTTACGATTTTATGAGCCACCTAAAAAAATTCTTAAACAATTCAAAAAGGAAAAAGAAGTACCAAAAATAAGGCTTTTATTTAGATAAACAACTTAAATTTATTAATTAGATAATATCATTTATTATATTATAAAGTTATAATGATAACAAATTTCTGTTTTTAAAATGAAAAATAAATTATTATTAATATACAATATACTAGTGTTTTAGGGTGTATTGTCTCACTTAAAGTGAGTCCTAATGCCCTAATTATTTTCAACATTAGTTAAAAATTAACTTAAATGATTGGCGGGTCATTAGATCCTTAAGATTTTTATTTTGATATAACCTATAGCTAGTGGGATATATTGCCCTTCACTTTTAGGTGAGTCATTAAATAGAGTAATGTGTCTCACCGAGTGTGATATATATTTCCCCAAAAATATTTGGTCAAAATATCCTTCCTTTGGTAGGGCTTAATGGCCAAAGACCACATGACATGTCGCCGGTGGTTTTAGTTAGTTAAAGTTCCACACAACCCATATGAACATATGTACATGTGGTTCAGAGTGTATAAATATTTTGATTCTTGAAGTCAATTTAAGATTTTTTCAGAGAAGTTTAATTTTCCCAAAAGTAGTTGGAAAATAAGCAACTCCTTTATGTCAGTTAAACTTGACATAAAGATTAGCTCTTGTTAAATTTTAAAAACTTTTGTTGTAATATGAAAGTCAAAGTTATGGGACATATATCTCTGTAATTTACCTAATGTTTTAGTTAAAAAAAGAAATCAATGCAATTGAAATAATTATCTTTCCACAATTTATTTAATTATTTTATATTAAAAGGAAAATAAATGAGAAAATGCAGGTTCGTGACAAATTTTTCATACACTATACAAAACTTTAAATAAAAGTATTAAACTTTAAATTTTTAATTAATATATATCAGTATTTTTGAGGGTTGTAAGAGCTCAAATCTCGATCAAATTCATTGCTCATTGGACAGGTTGAGCGGACTCAAATTTAGAGTTGAGTGTGAGTTGATCGCTATATTAACTTCAATTAATATTAAAAATATTATACATCAAAGCTCATATCAGATATCAAAAAGATTACGGATTCTATAAACTCCTAGATATGCTAGCAACCTCCAGTAAAGTCATTTGAAAGGACTTTGTTTGTATAGTACCACAGAAACTCCGACAACATCAATTCTTTATATATAAATGAATTTTAATCCATTGGAGCTCAATAAATATTTTTTGAGAAAAATTGTTCCAATTAAAACGTTGTTTAACACTTTATAACTTTCTATGGAAAAACTATATATTCAAGTGCTTCAAGTGAGTTCAACACTTAAAGTATTTAAATGCATTTTAATTAACTTTATTAATTGGCAAATTTCATGCCCCATAATTCTCAAACGTTCAATTTTCCTAGACTATCCATCATAAAATAATTTTTATAGTATAGGTATTTAAAATTATCCTAATATCCAAATATTTAAGTTTTTTTTTTAAATTCCAAATACTAAATACATATATCTACATATACGATTAATTTAATTAAATTGCAATTTAAATAATAAACCAAAACATATTTAAAAAATAATTAATAAATAACAAAATAAATTTTGTTTTATTTTTAGAATTTTTCAAAAAATTTGTTAAAACCCCAATTAAAACCAAAAGATAAACCAAAATAAAATGAAAATATGCACAATATTAAAATTAATTAGAATGTATAACTTTTAAATAAACACAAATGAAATTAATTCTGACCAATAATATACTGAAAATTTAAAATTAGTAAATAAAATGATATGGATCTTATAATTACACCAGGGAATTATATAAGATATTTGCATGCATGGGAATAAAAACAAATTGTAATTATTATATTAAATTAGCATATTGTTAAAATGTAGACTTTTTTAAATGTAGAATACCATCCTACCTGTCAAATGTTTAAGAGATATCTCTTAATGCATTAATAATTAACAACCTTATTGAAGTTCAATAAAACAAATAATTAAGAAAAGACGTATAAGTGAATGTGGTTTTTATTGTATATATTTTTTAATATTCAAAAATAGGGATAGTGGTTTTAGTGTTTTAAAATCTCACAATACTTTAGATCAAATTTGAGTTCATTCTCATAGTTAAAGCCAGATGTTTTCTTGTAAAATCGGATTTTATATAAAAGCCCATACATAAAATTTTTTATAGTATAGGTATTGAAAATTATCATAATATCTACAATTCTTAAGTTTTACTCCGACCCCGTGATCCAATTTGATTCATCTGAATTCATATACCAAACTTCATTAAAATCGGTGGAGATTTTGATGAGTTATTAAAATTTGACATTCCCAAAACTTCAAAAATTTTTAAACCATATGTTACAAGAATTAATCAATGAAAGCTTCTTTTTAAGGTTTATGAGATTTTTAGGTACCCATAGTCTATGTTCTAAATTTGAACATATTCCGGCGGTTACAATTCCAGATTGTTTGGCATTTTAGTATTAGAGCCTTCAGTTACACATATTTACGCGAGCACAAAAAAAAATTTTCAGATCTGCGCGCTTCTGACAAAATGAAGCAACGCTTACTAGGACATTAGAAAATATATTTTAATATTTCACAGAGGACATTATAACCTTTTCTTTTGTAGTTTTGATATTAAAGAAAAGCTAAAATGGATTAAATCTTGATTGACACCTAACTTCGCCGAAAAGTTCAACTGGATTTGAAAAATTTAAATGATTCCAGGGCTTTAAATCAAGTCCACATGAAATTCAGAACTTTATATTATTATATAGTGAAGTATACTCTTTTCCCATAAACTTGGTTCTTTTTCAAATGATCTATTTGGTGCGCTACGCTCATATTGTGTTTTTTAACAGATTGTTTTGACAAATATGTGTTGGAGCGGATTTGATTGCACTATATCTAATAACAAATAATTAATTTAATAGATCCTTTTGATAAAACCTTATATAAGAATTTTCTTTTTTAATGAAACACTTAACCTTATTGATGGCATAAAAAAGTTCTTTATTTCTTTATTGTTAATTAAAATCGACCTTTCCCATTAATCCGTTGATATACAAGTTGTTATAAAACGTTTTTATGTTTATAAAGAGCTCCAAGTTGAAAAATTATACTAATGTTTTCTTAACGGACTTTTGGCTCACTTATTAGAGTAATAATCTCTCCAGAACTTTTGTCTAATTTTTTGAGTAATAATTCCTTGAAGACTTTTAACGTTTGACCGGAAAGACTAATATTAAAATCTCTTTTCACATTGATTTTGTACTATTTCATCTCAATTTGGTTTGTTTACAATATTGCCTCCCTCTCTTTGGATTAGAAGTTTCTTAAATGGTTAGAAAAATCTAGTTTCCAATTCGGCAATAGAGACTAAAAAATGAAAACTTAAATTAAGATAAGCTCCTAAAATGTATCAAAATTTTTAAGCGCTATCTTTTAGGGTAGGCTAAGTAAGACATTTTCAATGTTTTTTGCTGATTGTAGTTTCTGAGTACCATTTTTAAATATTTGAGCTGACCCGAAGAAACATTGGTTTTCTAAAAAAAAAAAATTTAAATTGAAAATTTAGGAGTACATATTTGTATTTCAAAAAGGACCCACTTGATTTGAAAACGCACCAAATAGATCATTTGAAAAAGAACCAAGTTTATGGGAAAAAAGTATATTTCACTATATAATAATATAAAGTTCTGAATTTCATGTAGTTTTATATGTATTAATGATTTTAATTATAAATTTTAGATTTAGCACGAATTTCTTTATATTTAATATAATATATTTATTAATATTAATTAATTAATTATTAATATTAATACATATTATATTAATATTTAATTTTCGTTTAAATTTGTAAAATAATTTTTGTATAATTTTATTAAAATACTTAGACAAAATATTGATGAACAATAATAATATGTTTATTTCAAAACTATGCTCTGTTTAATTTTATAAAATAACCCCAATACATTTTTAATTAATATAAAAAGTATTATTAAAAACTCAAAACACTCAAAAGAACCTAAAATAACGAAGCTGAAAAATTTCATTAATATTTTCTAACTAAATTAATTAAAAAAAAAATCTACAGTTTATTTAGATCATAACTAAAAATTTTATTTAATAATAAAATACAAATTTATATTAAAAAAAGATTTTACTCTAAAATAAAATAACAAAATAGTGAAATAGCATTTTATTTCCGTCAAAGTGTTGTCAAGTTCGATTTCCGTTTAAAATAATTTAAATGGAATTTTATTTTGTTTTTTTCGGACCTGATTGAATTACCACTTCTTCAATAAATTCAAATCAATTTAACAAAATATTAAAATTTACCCTTTTATAAATAAGTAATTGAAAAATGGTAAAATATAAAATAAATACATTTGAATAACCCCTCAAAAAAACAAGTAGTATACAAATCAACTAGTTTAAGAAAAGGTACATTTTCCAGATTTATTATAGCTATTAAAATATTTATGCTATATATCTAATTTTCTTTAATTTCATTGAAATTGTCAAAGATGGTAATTGTCGAGTATTTTGGTTATTAAATAAACTACTTTTACTGTAAAAAATATCTAATAAAATTCAAATATTAGTATTGGTACTAGAAAAAAATTCTAGTAAAAATTCTGTATAGTACCTATCAATAATTTTCTAGAATCCACTAGTATTTCCCAGTATTGGCCAAAACTAACTAGCATCAACCAATACTAATCAGTACTCACCAGTAAGTACCAGTTTTTGATACAATCAAATTCAGATTTACTCTAGGTAAATCGGGTTTATTTATTAGGCACTTACATTTTGAATTATAAAAATAATTACTTTAAATTACTCAGTATTGAAATATTAGAAAAATTATAATGAATACCAGTACTGAGTACTAGCATCAGAATTGTATTGAGTATTTTTTTTAGTATAGATAAAATCATCAGCTCTTAATATGGTGAAGAAGTTTGGCAAACAGACAAACATACGATAAAGCAAATGCAGAGACGAATTTTTTTAACAAATAAGCTAAAAAATTATTACATTAATTTAAACTTTATAGCTGACAATATAAAAATAAATAAAATTTTTATTAAAAAAATTTTAATCAATTGCACAATACTCCATGTAAAATTGAAATCTTTATTGCTATTACTATAAATGAATTAGAATTCTCGGAGTTAAAATGCTACAATTTCACTTTCAAAATATCTGTCAAAAATGAGCTTAAAACTTAATCGTTTTTTTTTTGTAAGCGCTAACTGTTTAACTCTTAGACGAATAAGTCTGTCCTTACCATAGGCACATGTTGTAAAAGGGGGTCAAATTATATTCGTGTTATTAGAATTGATTTTAATGAATTTCACAAACAATTTAAAAATGACATAGTACTAGGCCTTATAACATGTAGAAATGTCTAAGACTTTTAAGTAAATACAATCCATTTTTTGTTTATATTGTAATAATTTTGTATTTGAGTTATATGGTATTTTTCTGTGAGTAATGTTAATCAATTAAAAATTGTTTGTTTATATTTTGCATTTGTTTATTTTGTTATAAAGATATATAATTATTAATTATTGATTAAGCCATTTGAACCCAATGGCGAATGGTAGCTGAATGGAGTCGAAAACTAGAAAAGTTTTTCACTTTTACAAGAATTAGAACCCGGGCCTTTCGAATGAAAGGTCGGCACTCTAACCACTGTAACACCCAGCTATTAGCTTACCAAAATTGCTTACTAATGACATTTTCAAAATCGATTTCATTTTAGCAGTAACTTCAATTTTAACCATGGATTGATATTTCATTTTGACAAACATTTGACTTTTTTAATAAAATTTTTTAAACATTTGTTATTTTTGTCTGAAATAGGCATAAGAATTAATTTGCTTTTTGAAATTTAATAATGTTTTCAAATTCAAAATTTTTTATACCCGTATGACTATATAGTCAAAGGGTATAATAAATTTGCCATTACGTTTGTGACGCAGAGAAGGAGGGGGGGTAGATATAGACTCAAGTGTATGGATCGGATCAGAATCGAAAAATAAATCGATTTAGCTATGTATGTCCGTCCGTCCGTCCGTCTGTCCGTCCGTCTGTCCGTCCGTCCGTCCGTCTGTCCGTCTGTTCGTCCGCACGATAACTCAAAAACTAAAGTAGCTAGGATCTTGAAATTTTCGTAAATTCGTTTTTTTGCAATAGCCGTCATCGCATTTAAATCCAGCCATTTTGGTCCATGGGTTCGGGTAGCTGCCAAACAACTTCTTTTTTTATATGAGTATTACTCTGTACCTATTACAGCTGCGTGTCTGAAATTTTGCCAAAAGTAATTTAGTTTTATGGCCAAAGTTTCTGCAAAATTTGGTTGGTCTAGTGGAGTGGGTTCGAGAAGCTGCCATACAACTTCTTATTTTATATGAGCATTACTCTCCACCTAATGAAGTTGGGTGTCTGAATTTTTGCCAACAATTGTTTAGTGCAATGTCCAAAGTTTCTGCAAAATTTGGTTAGTCTGCTGCAGAGGGTTCGAGTAGCTGCCATACAACTCCTTATTTTGTATGATCATTACTCTCCACCTAATGAAGCTGGGTCTCTGAATTTTTGCCAAAAATTGTTTAGTGTAATGGTCCAAGTTTCTGCAAAATTTGGTTGGTCTACGACAGAGGGTTCGAGTAGCTGCCATACAACTCTTTATTTTATATGAGTATTCCACTACACTTAATAAAGCCAAAAGTAATTAACCGGATGATATAATGTATATGTTACGGTCATACGGGTATCCCAGAGTTGACACAGTCTACTCTACTACACTCTTCCTCGTTTTTTAACTAATTTTTTATATAAAATAACATTTATTTATTGTTTAAAGCACCAAATTTTATGTTAGCAACGCTGTTTATTATTCGACATTATAAACTGTCACATTTAAATTTAAAGTCGATTTTAAATTGTGACAGTTTATAATGACATTTAAATTTAAGATAAATTTTAAAAAACTGTGCAAAAACTTAAGTTGCTGCTGGAATAAAGTCAATTTTAAGCAAATATTATTGTTGAGTACCACAAAAAATAATTATTTTGTATTTTTTAAAATTGAAAAGATGAATTTTGAAAAACTTTGAAAAACATTTAAATTAAAAATTTCAATATCACGATTTTATGTAATATTAAAAATAATAACCTTTTTCGATATAAATTTGAAATAAAAATAATATTTAAAATGAATATCAATCAAAACTAATGAAAATTCTCAATGTCACAAAG
Source organism: Dolichopus griseipennis (assembly GCA_963082915.1). NCBI lineage: Eukaryota > Metazoa > Arthropoda > Insecta > Diptera > Dolichopodidae > Dolichopus > Dolichopus griseipennis. Next base: position 113,339,508 of record OY720442.1, read on the forward strand.
AATGGTTTGTAATAATAAGTAATATTAATTTGTTTAGATTTAAAACAGTTAGATACAACTTTAAAAATAAAATTCGAAAATTCTAATGTTAAAATTCTAAAAATAAACTTATAAAACTGAATAAAATTAAAAAATATCATATACATAAAAAAACCCAAAACATTCAATCAAATATAACAGTATAAAATGAAATTAAACCATAGAAAACAAACTAAATGTTACTGTTATATAATTAGAAAAAAATTTTTAAATAAATAAATATTTTTTTTAATTTCAAATTTTTTTTTAATATGGTATTCATTCATTTTGTCGGATACACGAAACATTAATTTCAAATGTACATTCGGATTTCATTTTTCTTTATTTTATGTGTTTTTGTTTATTTATGTTCTTTTTAGGACATTTTCAAAATAATTTTGAAAAATGTGCCTATATAATTTCACTGTCCGTCCGTCCGTCCGTGTGTTAATAAAAGTTCTACACCGTTTGAAGTAAAAAAAATTTGGACTACGGATAAAAATCGCAAAACAATTAATTCATGGATCAACTATTTTTTGTTACCTCCCCCAACCGTTTAGCAGCTACAGCACCGAAAGTGCGCAATATAAATAGTCCAAATATTTAAATTGTTATCACAAGTTATCTTATTGTACCTATTTTCAATCTGAAAATGATGAAAGATGAACTAAGCTTTATAAATATATATAAAACAAATATAAAGGGTTGCCATACGTTACTTTAATTTGTTTTTGTGCAAAACTCAATTTTGCAAAATTTCGAATTCTCATAAGTCATATCTTCTAAATGACCTGATTTGGAAATTTGAAATTTTAGAGCAAATAGATCTGTAGAAGTTAGTTTGAATCAATTTGTAAACACCTGTAATTTGAATACCTGTCTAAATTTTTTTAAAACCATTCACAAAAATTAAATATTATATTCCAATATATTATTTTTTCAAAGGGGCTTTCTTAATTTTAGCTGATTAGATTGTTGAAAATCAGTCTTCCTAATTTGAGGACTGGTAGGACTTAAATAATAAAAATGTCCCATTTTAAAAATGGATTTCAGTTTTATTAATAATTTTTAATTTTAATATAAATGTAGTGTACACTACTATGGCGCTGATTAGACGTTCAGTGAATCAATCATTTTTTACTGGTGAATCAGTCATTTTTACTGGTGAAAAGTTTTGTTTATATATATTGCTTGATTTTTATTTGAAAAATTTAATATTTTATTTCCACATGTAGCTAACGAATGACAGTTTCTCAGTTTCTACCATATTTAAAAAGTGCCACTTAAAACTGATAGTACAAACATTTTTTCAGTACTGAAGAACTGAACGTTTAATGAGCTCCAATGAGAGTTTAGTGTTGTGCCGTTTTGAAAATAAGGTTCTTCTTAAAACCCCTTGATTTCTTTCATCACTTTTTAAATTTGAAACTAAATAAATTCAATAATATTTCGCCATTTTATATTTTAAAGGTTTATAATATTTTTAAAAATGTATCTGTTTTTTTTTTAGTAAAAATAAAATTATTAGTTATATTGGTTTAGGGAAGTACTTTTAAATTCTATAATATAGTATATAAATTTGTTTTTATATATAATATATTACGAAAGCTTCTAAAACATACATATTATGTAATTTTTTGAATTATTAGGATTATTGATTGATTGGATATAGTTTAATTATAATAATTCATATATAAACTATTTTAAATAAAAAATATTCATAAGGTCCCTATATTTTGTTCATCTGTCTGTCTGACTAGCGTTAATAAACGCCAATATGAGTTTCACACGGCTGCTTCAGACAGAAACGAATAAAATTAACAAATAAATTATTGGGATGGTGTCTCAAACATTGTAGGGGTCCTTATGCTTCTCTAAAAATGTTTCTCGCTTCTGCTCTGGTGGCAAACAGATTCAATATTTTATTTATCAATGAAGGTTATTCAAGTGACGCGTGACATGCATGTTATGTGAGGCGGTTAATCTCATGACTCACAAACACATAGAGGTGTTGGGTTTTATTAGACTTTTTTAGATTCCTCCCCATTTTAAGAGTTACAGTAGAAAATTTCAAATTTAAGTTAAAAAATTTCAAAATCAAAAATAGATTCTAACTCATAAAACCCTCCATAATTTAATGACAAATTGTTTAAAATAAGAGAAACTATCAAAATGAACTTTCTAAAATCTTTGGTTTTACATGATCCCTTGTTTTAGGATTGTTATTTATAAACATTGCAAAAAAAAACATAGAATGTCTAACATATTTAATCAATCTTTTAAAATTCGCATATGTAACACAAATAATAATATGCATTTTGTTGTAAATTGCAATATTGTTGAATATAAATTCAAAAATAATAAAAATAAAAATTCTAGTGGTCAAATATTTTACTACAACATTGTACGTGTTTTGTTATAATTTCCATAAAACCGAACCCAAAAAATGAACAGGACATTAAATTTTGAAATTCAAAATGAAATTTATTGTTTTGTTGATGGGATTTAACATAATATAGTAGTATTTTGAATTAAAAATAGTTACTGTTCCTTGATTTAATAATGCGGAAATTAAATGAAATTTTACAATAAACATATATTAGATTACAATAGTATTACAGATTTTGATTAAACTATTTCATTTTAATAAAAAATTTTGTTAAATTTTAAGGAATACCTAAATATTTTTAAATAAAATTAATTTATTATAGAGTTTAAAATTGAAATCTATATGCTTGAAAGTAAAAAAAAAGAAAATGGGGCCTAAATAAAAGTATCAACATAAAACGTTTAAAACCTAACGTATCAACCAAAGAAATGCCAGGTTCGATTCCCGCATACATCGTAAGTTTTTTTTCTAGGCACATTACAATTAAGACTTACGATCAAAATATAATAATAGTGTAGTATGCAACCAATTCCCTTTTTACGCAAATATAAAATATTTAATTTGTATATTTTTTGGGGCAAAATACAAATTTGGTTTAATTTTGGAATTTCAGAAATTGAACAGTTTATAATTTATGTTATTAAAAAGTATTTAAGTATAATTAGTGTCTAACTGCAAAATTATAATTGTACCTACTTAAGTATATCTAATTTTTCGGCTTCAAATCTGTTAGCAGAAAAGGTTTAGAAATACAAAAGCTATACTAAAACTCTTCACTCTGTATTGAAGCTTGAATTAATTGCACCTAAAATTTAAAACTGGTAAGACCTTTGAATAATTGACGAGAAGATTTTTCAACAAGATCCAAATAACTGTCTCAATAACACGGTATACATTCTTCTACTTCAGTAAAGATCTCAAAAGGTTAACTAGGTCGATGCCAAATACCCAAATAGAAACAATTTTTTTAATGCCGAACTATCGCTACATCTGCTGCATCAGTCTAGTAGAACTCTATATAATGTAAAATAAAAAATTATGAAAAAATTATATTTCCTATCAGCTTCTGATGGTATCTAACAAAATCTCCTTATACTCGGAAGTAAGAGCCCAGAAAAAATTCAATATTAATTAATAGTTTGTAAATTAGTCGATAGATACAATTGTTAAGTAAAAAATTAATAAAGCTTTAAGTTAAATATTAAGTTCTTATTAAAATGTTTAGTTACATAACTCAATTTAATTTTAAATCACAAGTATACTAAATATCCTTTAAATTACATTTTAGCCTTTCAAACCAAATCTTATATTTATATTTACAAAATAATAATTCAAAAACCACCTAAATATTTTATATTAAATAAAGTTCTTTTATTTAATTTTTTCTTCATAATATTATTGTAGACCTATTACAAATCTAGGCAAATTTGTTCTTTTATTTAAATTACGAAGAGGAAAAAAAAAACCACTAAAATTGTACAAAATGCGCCATCACTTTATTAAATTTATATATATATACACAATAACAAATATAAGTAACCCCTTAATAGTACAATAACACCGTCATTTCTAATTTAAGTTCCTAGAAAAAATACTAGAAAAAAAAAAAACAAAAATAAAAACAAAAACAATTTTATATCTAACAGACCAAATGCTTGAAACAACTACAGAGTACAGCAACATGTTCTTTATACAACAACCTCAGTTGAAACAAAAAACTTATTTTTGTTATACCTACTATTATAAATACAGTTAGTAATATAATCTAAAAATACAGTTATATTTACATTAGTTTGCAAAAAAAAAAAAGAAATAAAAATAGCACAAGAAAAAACAAAAGCAACAACGACAACACTATAATGATAATATAAAAGTCATTATTATAACGAGTAATTTTATTTAAATATTTTTATTTTTTTCTTTTTGTTTTTCTTATTTTTTCATGTTGATTGTAAATAATGTTGTGCTGTTGTTGTTATTGTAACAACATCAGCTGACGTTTATTATAAATAAGAACAAAATAAAATAATAGTTAATCTAATAAACTTTAGGGTTTATAAAAAAAAAAATAAACAAAATGGTTACAATAATGTCAAAACAGTTTTTTTTTTATAAGATAAATTTATATCTTAATTTCTAAACTTTATAAAATGCCTATCATCTTTGTTTCTTTAAAAATTTATTTTTTTTAACTTTACTCAGTTTAAGTTCAAGAATAGATGAAGACGTTAAGTAACTGTAACAACCCTCTACCTACACACATAACTCAATATGTTATGTAAACATTACAGAAGGTAATGGAACATATTTACAAATTGAAACGAAATGTTTTTGCACTGAAGTAATATTATAATCAGTGATATCAAGGCAAATGAGCTAGAGAGCAATGTCCGGCTGTTAAAGAGCCATAAGTAAGCATCCCAGTTCAAATAATATACTACAAAATTCTTATAAAGGAACAAACAAAAGCATGAGAGAATAAACATTCAACCAAAAATCTAGCTAAACATTGCTTTCAAAATTTAAAAAATGGCATAGCCTAAAATTTTTTATGAGGCCATTACATTGAAAACATAAAAAAACTTTCGTAATTCTTTCAAAAAGTAAAATTGTTTTATTCAGACTTTTGTTTCCAAGTATTTTTTGAGTACTTAGACTTTTATTTTCAATTACTTGAACCCCAAAAAGCACTGCAAATACAAAAGATTTTAATAAAATAATCAAAAAAACTCAAAAAGTATTAAAAATATTAAAGGTTTGACAAAACAATCTATCTGTCATTAAATATACCGAATATATAAATAGCTAGAAGGCTCCTAAGATAGCAAAGCTTTAAAAAAATCTGATCCTGAAATCAAGATCCCCGGGCAAAATATATAAGGCTCTTTAAGGCCTTTTTAAAAATGCCCTATACCTGTGATAACATAACAGAGTTTATAACTAAAGGTTCAAAAAAGTTTTATATCAAGAAATTCGGAACTATGATTTTCAAGCAAAAATAAAAGAATTCAAAAGGCCTTGTAAGTGATATGCTAATGATCATGGATTTTGTTTAATTTTTAATTTAATTAAGAACTTTAAAATCAGAGGATTGGAGTGCCTCAAATCTCAAAGCCCCAAAGGTGTTCACTTACTAGAATAAAATTTAGTAAACAAATACCTAAAATACAAAAAAAATATTAATTAATACCAAGAACCAAATATCATTGAAACGAAAAAACAAGTTCATAATACCAATATAAAAATACAAAGTACAAACAATTTGTTGAATTAACCGTTCGCGTGTATTTACATAACAAATCATAAAGTAACATTTTGTTGTACAATTTAAATGATGATACCATGATGGTAGTAATAGATACAACAATCTATATGTATTATATAACTATTATATAATAGTAGTATAGTTATAACTTGTACTATACTATAAGAATCAAAAACTTTGTTATCATGTTCTGAAAGTATTAACGTTAAATGAAAAAAAAAAAACAATGTTTCTAGGTTCAACTTTAAAAAAAAAGCAAAAATAACAATTTATGTAAAAAATTTTTCTTGTTAGGCTTTATCTGTATACAGTTAAGTATATTGTAAAGAAATATAATATAGATACTAACTACTAACGACACAATAATAAACTAAATAAATTTAATATTAAAGAATTAAATTCTTTTAAAAAAATGCACAATAAATCTTTTTATATCCTATAATGGATTTCGTAATTTTTGTTTTTTAACACTTTTTACGAGAAATTTTTTTTAATTTTAAGTTTTATTAAAATTCTGGTGGTTTAGGTTTACAATAAAAATATGAATGTATGTAAAATGAAATGGGTTTAAAAGCCCACTATTAATAAAGATTAATAAAATTGTTGAAGAATTTTATACATAAACTTTGAGCCTTAATGTGTTAACGAATCGAATAACTGAATTCTTAAAGGTATGAGGAATTTGCCCAGAGCAACACATGTACAAAATTTTTAAGTCAACCAATCGAACTTTTAGTCCCGTAGATTTTCTTCTAGATAACAATACAGTAATTAAAAAAATGACAACTTATTCAAGGTTCAAATCAACGTTTCGCAAAGTTCGGGGTGAATCATATTTAAGTTGACACAATTAACACATTATAATAGACAATCGTCCCTGATCTTTAATATTACATACAATAAGCATTCGCCACTGATTGATTAATTTCGTTTCTATAAAAACTGAATCTTAATTTTTCTAAGTCATTAAATAAATTTTTTAAACCGATTTTGAAATAAATTTTTTTTTGGAAAGAAAAGAATTAATCTGGAATCTGCCACTTAACCATAAGGTTAAAGTAGAGAAATTAATTAAAATATAATTTATCAAATTGAAATTTAATATAATAATTTAAACAAATATAGAATATTAAATAAAATAACATTTATTATAAAAGGTGAACTTTTTTGTTTGATTTATTAAAACTGCTACAGTTCTATACGGCATTGACTTGAATGCTTTGTCGGTATAATTGCTTCGTCCCTGGTTTCTTTCGTCTGATATCACAAAATTTTAAAGTTTTTACCGTTATTACAGTATGTTTTTGAAGTTTTCCATGTATTGTTAGGTTTCTTGAACACAGAACGTTCTCATTTATGCTCATTTGCTCATTTTGCTCATTGCTCATTTTGTGCTCATTTTTATACAGTATGTTTTTGAAGTTTTCCATGTATTGTTAAGTTCCTTGAACACAAAACGTTCTCATTTATGTTCATTTGCTCATTTTGCTCATTGCTCATTTCGTGCTCATTTTTGTACAGTACGTGCTCATTTGCTCATTAATGCTCATTGCTCATTTCACGCTCATTTTTATACATTATATTTGTGAAGTTTCCAAGTATTGTTAGGGTCCTTGAACACAAAACGTGCTCATTTGCTCATTTATGCTCATTGTTAATTTCGTGCTCATTTTTATACAGTATGTTTCTGAAGTTCCCCAAGTATTGTTAGGGTCCTTAAATACAAAACATGCCCTATTTTTAAAGAAAATTTTAAAAAAGCCCAAAAATTAAAAAAATATTTTGCATAATTTTTTCTTTTTCTCATTTTTAAAAAATTTTTTTATAAATCATTTTTATTCTTTATGTCTTGCAACACTTTTCTAAAGCTTTTTTATTTTAATTTTAACCCTAAAATATGACCTTTTAATGTCATTTCTATTATAAGCACACAATATAAGAATAAGACAAAACTAAAATACATAAGCGACCTTCATCCTTAAAAAAATAATAACAGTTAAAACCCATTATATTTGTTTAAAATTTTTTTTTTCTTATTTGTTTTTTTTTAACCTTCCACTTTAAAAACGCAAAAAACAACCCTCTTTTTATAAAAATTTTTATTTATATTTTCAACTTAAACTAATGCAACTTTCTATTGTTACCTACTATTTGTTTCTAAACATTTCTATACACATTGTAACAAATTTTTTGTTCAGCCCTTTTCAATTTTTCAGTGTTTTATATTTAAGAATGTTTTCTTTCTGCAGACTTACACGCTACATGAATACAGTCTTTAAGGTTATAACAGTGTTTAGTATTCAATAGCTCACTATTTAATTAATAGCTGAATGCAATGTAAAGAAATCAGACTATTCACAAAATGAACAGCAGTTAATAAATAAAATAGTCGCTAATGTATTTTAATGAGTAAGTACTTAAAATATTTAACCTTGGAGTGCGTATGCGTATTTAAAATGCAAAGTATTTTTTAAACTTTCAGGTTAAACTATATTTGGAAGGTAAAGGGTTTCTAAATATTTATTTGTTGAAATAATTTATAACGGTTTACATAAATAATTATAGGTACCTGTAGTATAACATTATGTACATAAGGCTCAGAAGTGATTTACTTGTAAATATCAGAATGTTGCTAAGTTTAAGAATGTATAACAAGAGGCTCATGATATAAGGAATCGATTTAAATGACAATATAACCTTTCTCTGAGATTTTTTCCATAATTTTATAATTAAAAGTTTTATATAGTATCAAATATTTAGGTTTTGAATCAGTATGTGTATCTAAATAGTATCACCAGTATCAGTATCGGTAAAATATGACAATGTGATTCCTTTTGAGATAAATTCTCCGAAGAATGCATACTGTCGGACTATCAAGAGTTTTGTATTTTACTCTATTTTGAATGAGACTGATGCTACAAACTAAAGTCTACATTCGTATTCAGCAACATCCATATTTTATACATCCATACTCCGAAGGATTCGTACTGTTGTACTATCAAAAGTTTCGCATCTACCATGACACATAAAAATACGTAACATATGCCTAAGTTAAATAATCTGTAGGATTCGTACAGTTGTACTATCAAAAGTTTTGTATCTCATTCCTTTAATTGACTTTACAGTCAATTAACATGAAAATACAAATGTTGCTGAATTGAATGCATAAATTACAGATGTTGCTGAATACGAATGTAGACTTTAGCTTCTAACATCAATTTCATTCAGAATACATTAACATGACAAGTAAAATACTTCTTCTTAATTGCCTGGGATTAATACGGTTTCTAAGAGGCTGAAATTTACAATTAGGTTTCGAATATAAAATTTACTTTATTTAATTCTGCATTGATATTAACTGTTTATTTTACTGTTATAAAATTGAACAATTGTTATAAATAATACTTTAATGTAATTCACTTAATTATAGCTGGATGAATTTATTTTAACATATTTATTATACTATTAAAAATATGTAATATTGTTTAGTAATATATTTAAAAAAAATACGTTTTAAAAGTCAATTGAAATTATATTTAATATAAAATTTAAAATAATTACCTTGTGAGCAACCATTACCAGTTTTACCAAATGCACACATACAACGCATTTGTTTACTAGTAGTATTAATATTCGAATTTATAATTGTTGAATCATTTTCAATAAATTCACATAATCCTTCAGGTCCACAATCAAGATTACAGGATTGCCTATAAAGAAAAAAAAAAAAAAGAAACGTTAAATGTCAAAATTGAAAAATTATGATATTATTAAATAATTTTATAATACTATTAATATTATGATATTATATAATAATTAAATAAATATAAATTTTATTTTAAACAAATAATAAAGAGAATTTAAATTTAATTTTTTACTTATTAAATTAAATTATAATTCCAATATTTATTTTATTTTTTAAGTAAGCATATATTATATTATATATATATATATATATAAATATATATCTATAAATATAAATCATTCTTCGCTTTTACAAATTCGCTTCTGTGTGAAAATACAAATACTTTCATTTAATCCTATAATATAAAAAAAATTTAAATCTTTTATAAATTCAATTAATATAAAAATGGAAGAGGGGAAAGGTTCGCTGCCATTGGAAAACGTTTTCATATCATAAAATTCTCTTTTAATCCAAAAAAAAAAGAAATGCAGGGATTGAAAAACTACAAAATATTACTTTGAATTTTAAAAATTTTGTATATTACGTATTATTTATATACAAAATTTGTATATTATATACTATATATTAAATAAATTTTAAACATATATACAAGAGTGTAAAATAAACTATAAAATCCTCCTATAAGTAGGAAAATTACATTTAATCGAAAATTGAGAAATAAAAACAGTTTTAAAAAACTTCCAGTGCTGCCACAATGGGATATTTTAACAGGAAAATTAATTTTATAATAATATTTAATTTTTAATTTTATTTTTCAGAATATAAAATATTTATAATTTTCAATAACAACTCTGTTAGGATTTTAATTAGTCTTTGAAAAAGTTATTTTAAAAAATTATTTTATAGACATATACGAAGATAGAAATTATTTTGTCATTCAACTATAAAGTCATCTGTTAAGTCTTTGACTTTTCAAAATTATAATACTAAAAAATTTTATAACTTTTGAATAATTGAAAATTCATGAAATAATCAAAAGAATTTGATTGAATTTTATACACATTAAATCATGTTATAATGAGTAATTATAGTTTGAATGAAGTATTAGCAGACTAATATGGAATAAAATATAGTATGCAGTAATATTCTATAAATCTAATATATAAAGAAGAAAATTTGTTTGTTTATTTGTTTGTTTGTTTGTTTGTCCAGGATTCACGTGAAAACCACTGGTCCGATTGTCACAAAATTTTAAAGGAATAATTCTGGGAACCCGGAGGGTGACATGGGCTATGTCGCATTTTTATAAGTCAACAGGTTGCGGCTGCAGAGCCGTTTTAAGCTTTTTCGTTTTTTTGATGTCGAGTCGAAACGGTTTGACCGATTAACTTGAAATTTTGCACGAATGTTCTTCTTATTAAACGGAATTAATGGTATAAAGTTGGTTGGAATAAATTAATCCCTTTCGGCCCGGCGGGCTTCCAAAAAATTTTGTGTTTCCGATTTGTGTCCAATTTTACAGGGTGGTTTTGCAGTCAAAAAGAGAGGCTGGCACAAATTTTTGTTGGGTTCGGTTAACTCGTTTGGGCACGAGGGCGCAATGAAGCTTTTTCAATGTTTTTGATGTCCAGCCGAAACAGTTTGACCAATTGACTTGAAATTTTGCACAAATGTTCCTCTTAGCAAACGGAATTAGTTGTATAAAGATGGTTCGAAAATATTAACCCATTTCGGCCCGGCGGGCTTCCAAAAAATTATTTGTTTCCCATTTGTGTCCAATTTTACAGGGTGGTTTTGCAGTCGAAAAGAAAGGCTGGCACAAATTTTTGTTGGGTTCGGTTAACCCGTTTGGGCACGAGGGCCCAATGAAGCTTTTTCAACGTTTTTGATGTCGAGTCAAAACGGTTTGACCGATTGACTTGAAATTTTGCACAAATGTTCCGCAACCGCAATTAGTTGTATAAACTTGGTTGGAATAATTTAACCCATTTCGACGTGGCGGGCTTCCAAAAAATTTTGTATTTCCGATTTGTGTCCAATTTTACAAGGTGGTTTCGCAGTCGACAATAGAGTCTGGCACAAATTTTTGTTGAGTTCGGTTAACCCGTTTGGGCACGAGGGCGCAAAGAAGCTTTTTCAATGTTTCTGATTTCGAGTCAAAACCGTTTGACAAATTGACTTGAAATTTTGCACAAATGTTCCTCTTAGCAACCGCAATTAGTTGTATAAATTTGGTTGGAATAATTATACCCATTTCGGCCTGGCGGACTTTCAAAAAATTTTGTATTTTCGATTTGTGTCCAATTTTACAGGTTGATTTTGCAGTCTAAAGAGAGGCTGCAAAAAGTTTTAGTTAATTCGATTAACCCGTTTTCCACGACGACGCCATGAAGTTTTCTATAAATTTTATTTTCTTATACGATTAAAAGTATTTTATTGAAAATTTTGTACCAACATTTTAATTAAAACCCACATGGTTAATTTGGTTTTGACCTGTTTGTGCGTTTTGAACAAAGATTCAATGAAATTTTCAGTTTTCTTCAAATGAAATCTAAAAATCAAAAAATTCAATTTCTTATATATAATGCTTAAAAACATAGTATTTTAAAACAGTTTTTCCAAAAAATAAGCCTACATTTCTCTCATAAAATCATAAAAAAAAGAGGAAGAGCGTATTACAACTTTCAGGCGAGTACTAAACAAAATATAAGTTGAAAAGCAAATTTTTAAATCTTTTCTAAACCATCGACTATATTTTATTCAAACGTTGGCTATTCAAGATAACTACTATTAACATAGTATAATGACATAATGGCAAACTTAGTATCCCCATTTGACCAATAGTCATTTTAATTCAGTTAACATTATTCGCCGGGAACCTAACATCCTCAACTCTATCGTCAAGGAGCACCAAATTCTCAAGAAGCACCATGTATAGAAAAATTAGAGATAATCGTTCAAACTGTTTTTTAAAGTTTTTGTTTCGCAATCGGTTAAAAGAACTCGACAAAACATTTTTTTAAGCATTCCCCTAATTCAAAGAAGTTGTACCTACTTTCAGAAATTGGACGTAATTTACTTACAAATTTTTTTTTGAACAATCGTCGGGTCGACAGGGGTTAACAACTTCCAAGCCTGTTAGTAAATTGAACTTCATTTTCAAAGAAGAACAAATATACAAAATTTGAAGTTAATCGGTTAAATCATTTCTAATATATATAACAAAGCAACGAAAAAACCTATAAAAAGCTGTTGGGCCACGATGGGATAACGGAACTCCACAAATATTTTTTTGTGGCTTCATTTATAAGCAAAGTAGTATTTCAAAAAATTGGCTGAAGCTTGCGTTTTTACAATTTGCAAGCTTCCGGGCAACGCCGGGTAAATCTGCTAGTCTAATATATAAAGGAGAAAATTTGTTTGTTTGTTTGTTTGTTTATCCAGGATTCACGTGAAAACCACTGGTCCAATTGACACCAAATTTTAGAGGAATAATTTTGAGAGTCCGGGGGGTGACATAGGCTATGTCGCATTTTTATAAGTCAACAGGTTGCGGCTCCAGAGAAGTTTTAAGCTTTTTCGTTTTTTTGATGTCGAGTCGAAACGGTTTGACCGATTCACTTGAAATTTTGCACGAATATTCTTCTTATTACACGGAATTAATGGTATAAAGTTGGTTGGAATAAATTAACTCCTTTCGGCCCGGCGGGCTTCCAAAAAATTTTGTGTTTCCGATTTGTGTCCAATTTTACAGGGTGGTTTTGCAGTCAAAAAGAGAGGCTGGCACAAATTTTTGTTGGGTTCGGTTAACCCGTTTGGGCACCAGGGCGCAATGAAGCTTTTTCAATGTCTTTGATGTCGAGTCAAAATGATTTGACCGATTGACTTGAAATTTTGCACAAATGTTCCTCTTAGCAACCGGAATTAGCTCTATAAATTTGGTTGGAATAATTTAACCCATTTTGGCCTGGCGGGCTTCCAAAAAATTTTGTGTTTCCGATTTGTGTCTAATTTTACAAGGTAATTTCGCAGTCGAAAGTAGAGTCTGGCACAAATTTTTGTTGAGTTCGGTTAACCCGTTTTCCACGACAACGCTATGAAGTTTTCTATAAATTTTATTTTCTTATACAATTAAAAGTATTTTATTGAAAATTTTGTAGCAGCATTTTAATTAAAACCCACAGGGTTAATTTGGTTTTGACCTGTTTGTGCGTTTTGATCAAAGATTCAATGAAATTTTCAGTTTTCTTCAAATGAAATCTAAAAATCAAAAAATTCAATTTCATATATATAATGCTTAAATACATAGTATTTTAAAACAGTTTTTCCATAAAATAAGCCTACATTTCTCTCATCAAATCATAAAAAAACGAGGAAGAGCGTATTACAACTTTCAGGTGAGTACTTAACAAAATATAAGTTGAAAAGCAAATTTTTAAACCTTTTCTAAACCATGATCAAGGAGCACCAAATTGTCAAGAAGCACCATGTATAGAAAAATTAGAGATAATGGTTCACATTGTTTTGCAAACTATTTTTTAAAGTTTTTGTTTCGCAATCGATTAAAAGAACTCGACAAACCTTTTTTTTAAGTATTCGCCTAATTCAAAGAAGTTGTACCTTCTTTCAAAAATTGGACCTAATTTACTTACACATTTTTTTTTGAACAATCGTCGGGTCGGCAGGGGTTAACAACTTCCAAGTCTGTTAGTAAATTGAACTTCATTTTCAAAGAAGAACACATATACAAAATTTAAAGTTAATTGGTTAAATCATTTCTAATATATAACAAAGTAACGAAAAAACCTATAAAAAGCTGTTGGGCCACGATGGGTTAACGGAACTCCACAAATATTTTTTTGTGGCTTCATTTATAAGCAAAGTAGTATTTCAAAAAATTGGCTGAAACTTGCTTTTTTACAATTTGCAAGCTTCCGGGCAACGCCGGGTAAATCGGCTAGTTAATAATATTTAAGAAAATTGTTTCAAAATAAATAAAACGTATTCTATTTAATATACATCTATTAAATTATTCTTATGTCAACATCAATTTAAGAATAACGGAAATAATGTAATATCTTGATTTAAATTTCATTTTGCCCCTGCAAATATGCAATTTCAAAATGTCATCCATAAATCATCTAATGATATTCAATATATTGATATTATAATAAAAATTGTTGTAAATTACTAAAGAATATCATGAAGTTCGTAAGCAACTGTAATATATTCTTTGTGTAAAGTTTTATGTACGTATAAAAGCTATTTTATGTTGTTAATAATAACTTTCATTAGTAGCCTGACATCAAAGGTTATACTAAATTTTCCGTTATGTTAGTGATGCTTTAAAGGAGATTGAATAGAAGTAACAGTTTTAAGTGTATCGTTCGGATTAGTATCGAATAGTGAATGGTTTCAGTTATATTTTTCCCTCTCGCTTGTGGTATTTTATAAATTTTACCTGCGGGTATTTGAAATTTTGCCAGAAGTATTTAAATTAATGGCCAATGTCTGCATAAAATATAGTAGGTCTAGTGTAAGAAGTTTGCCTTCTATATGTAAATAGTTTAACATAGTCTAAAAATTTATGTATTCGATTGCTAAAATTACCTTATAGAAATTAAAATTATATAATGCTCTTATTATATTACAAGCTGGTATTCCAGAATTTACACAGTCTAATCCACTTCCTATAGTTTTTTTCGTAATTTAACCAACGGGATGAGAAAAAAAAATTTCTTCGAAATATAAATATAAGAATTTTACCTCCTCAAACCTACAACCTTAATAGGAAATATGAGATAATTACAGATAGCTTAAAGTTTATGCAGTTGAGTTATTGAAGAATAATAAGGGGGAATGGAAGACATTAATTGCATAAATCATTTATTAACTTGAATTTATATTTAAAAATTAATTATTGAATCGATTTTCAAATTGTCTTCCAAATAATCTTTATATATTTGGTATTCAAATAAAATAATTGATATTTAATTATTACCATTATCTTGAAATATTTAAAATTCCATAGATAATTAATATAGAACATATACCTATACACCTACACATACTTAAGACATATCAATTAAATGATAAAAAATTGATTGCATAACAATTAAAAAAAAAAATCAAATTTTTTTTACATGACAGCCATACACCATTGATTTATTAATTTATTTAATTTTTAATATAGTATTGATTTTAATTTATAATTTTTAATTGGAAATCATTTTTTTTTCTCTTTCTTTCTTTCCTACAACCTAGAATATAAAATTATTTACTCCTTAAGGACATTAAATCAAGGACATTTACTAAATTTCATTGACAACAACAACATTTTTTAAATAATTTGGTTATTATTTAATCGAAGAGAATGAATAATTTATGTTAATTGTATTTTACATACTTAGAAAAACATGCGTATATAATTACTTATATACTTGTATACCGATTATTTATATAATTTGTATATATATACTGAGATTATATATTGACAAATTAATTTCTCTTTATTAAAGTTTTTATAAATTAAAAATGACAGTTAGGGAAAATAAATTCAAATTCTGACATGGTTGGAGGAAGGACGAACGGATTAATAATTTTCAAGGACTTTAGTTTTATTGAAAAATGAGACCACATTTTACAGATTTATGAAAGTTAAATGGCAAGGAATGATATAAAACAGAAGGAATTAAAATATTTCTAAATATATTCATTAAAGATGGAATTTCCCATTAATTGATATGTGTCTCATTCTTACACTAAATACAAATTTTAATACAGTCTGGAATCTGTCTGTAGATATTTAAAAATTTTTAGGACATTATAACCGATGCACATAAAAACGCTTAGGTACAGTTTTAATGGTTATGAGGAGGTACTTAAGTGAATGATTAGAAGTTCAAATTTTACACCGCTTTTGGAGATTTGTTTCCGAGCTATAACCTTCCAACTCGTTTTTAATCTTCTTTAATCTCCCTTCCGAATCCTGTTGCTTTTAGCTAAGTTCACATATTTAAACCTTATGTTATTAAATGAAATTAAAAAAAACCTTTGGGTGAATAATTCTTTATTTTACAATACTTTTGAAAAGATCTTTTGCAGGTTCGTTTCCAAGTTAGTGCCTTCCAACTCGTTTTTGATCTTCTATCTCCCTTCCGAATGCTTTAGCTAGGTTTATACATTTAAACCTTTAAATATTAAAGCAATTGAAAGTACACTAAATTTAAAAAAAATTGAGGATCCTGCAACAATCTGCAAAGGTACATTAAAAAGTTTATTAATTTGTCAATTATTTTGAGTTTTAAGGGGGCTGGACTTAACAAAGTCAATATATAAGTTCAGTCCAGTACTGGTAACCTATCTTATAGATGCATAGTAATTTAAAAAATTTTTCAATTTTTTGATGTTTTAGGAATTCTGAGGCAATATTTTTTCAGCATGAAGCTAAAATGTTCAAACTACCGTTACGGACATTTATTCTAGCTTCAAATTCGTCAATTTAGAATTAGGGAAAATACGCCAATTGCTGATAGATATATTTTTATTATTTAAAAATTACATTGTATATGAGAACTTTATAATAATGCTGGATCTGGTGAAAATGTGGCATTTATGAATCAACAGCCTATTCAATAATTTTATATACATATATGAACTATAATAACAATCTTAGTACTTGTTGGAGTTTCCTCAATTAGAAATTCTTTTGGAATTGAATCACATAAAAAACAGCCTTGAATATCACTTTATTACTTCTACTTGTACTCTTATTTCCTTAATGGGTACTCGTTTTATTCTTTCTCCTCCTTCTTCTTAATTTTCTTTATATATAAGGAAAATGTGCTTTATAATTCACTAAATTACAACGAATTTGATGAAAAAATTATTACTTTTCATTTTTTCCAAAAAAATTATTATTAACTTGCATGTTTAATGGAACATTATATCAGACTGATGTAATTTTATTGTACCTAAATGCTAACTACCAAAAAAAAAAAAAAATGGTAATGGTATATTATTAAATATATATTTTTTTTTTATTATAAATAATTTCCAAGGTTATCATTCCTATATTGTATCCATTACCTACGCCAAAAGAACAATAACTCATAAATTAGACAGAGAAATATACAAAAAATTTAAATAAATTTTTTTTTTTAGAATAATTTTATTGCCGATTTATGCTAATAAAGCACAAGTAAAAAAAAAACTTTGTTTATGCCTTAAAATTTAAATTACTTAAATTTTTCATTTTTTTTTTCTTAGTGTGGAACATTCTGGAAAAATTTCTTAAAATTTTTTCAATTTTTATTTTAAAGCTAAGTATGTAATATAAATAGGTATAAAGTAATAAAATATAGAGTATATAATAAATTTTAAGATTGAATTAAAATATTATTACAATCTACTGTAAGAATCAGCTGATTGAAATTGTAGTTTCAAGCGCTTACAACCAGGGATGGGGTAAAAATAAATCATAACTACGATAAAATTGAGTATATTTTTTAGTTCGTCATTTCATTAACAACAAAATATGATTGACTTTAGAATATTTGTAGATGGAAGTCATTGAGGATTAATTAGAGATTTATGATCGTCGTGGATAGGACTTAGAACTTTAAAATGATAAAATGATTTATCGAAATTAAAGGTAAAACGAATTAAAAAGGATTATGTTCCATATTTCATCAGTTCTTATAATCTATAGGTACCCATAATCAGTTTGAAGCACTCTTGAAATCTCTAAAATATAGCAGTCCAAATTAAAAAACTCCCTGGTTTTGCGTTGGAATTGTCATATGAGTGACACTACATTGTTTCAGTTAAAAGGAACTAACGTCATTAGAAGGTAAAATCAAGGAAGCAAAAGGAACACTTGAAAGATATGGCGATCATTCCAAATTAACAGAGTTATAAAACTTGGGTTTTTCAAAAATAGAATCAGTCTTGCTACATCGCAATGAAACTTGGCTGTTTGGTGACAGCGAAAATAGTCCAAAAACTTCAAGTATTTCTGCGCATTTTATATGGAAAATATTCTGGCCACGCAGAATTTAAAACCAAGACCTGTGAAAAATGACAAAACAGATACTTAAAGAACTGCTCATCAGGGAACAAATGTATAAATGGATTAGCCACGCGTTAAGAAAAAATTATTAAATCGCCAAGGAGGCCCTCGATTGGAACTCCCAAGGAAATAAAAAAAAGGTTGCTAGGTCTAGAAGTACATGAAGAATAGCTATAACAAACTAATTCCAAGAAGCAAGAAAAACGTGAACCAAAATCTAAGCATTAGCACAAAGTAGAATAAGGAACAGAAAACCTTTACTCCCCAAAAGAACAAAAATGTCATTACCAAGAAGCTATCACTAAAATACATAGAACGAAAAATCGAATATTTCAATGACTACTATAAGAATAATAAAGGCTGACTGAATAGTCAGTTTACTAATTAGGCTTAATATACAATATTGAGCTTTATATCTAGAAAATTAAGCGTATTATGCTTTGAGGGTTTAAGCAGATTTTGTCCACATCTCAAGTTTTGAGGTACGGAAACCAATATGAACTTTATGGGTATTGAATAACTTTCGAGAGGGCAAGAAATACTAATTGTATAAGTTTCTCTACCTATCCGTTGAACAATTAGTAAAAAATATTTTACAATTAGTAGTTGAACTTTAATCGAAGAATCACTAATCATAAAAATTCTCTCTGTACATTAGTACCACAGCTGGTCTCATCTTAAGGTTTGGTTTAAAAAGAATTGAGGTTTTGTTATGGTAAAGTCGCACACTCTCTATACAAACTATGTCCAGCTCCAATATATGAGTTTTTAAGGGTAATGAATTCATCAAATTATCAGGGCATTTTGCTTATGATTTGATATTCAATTGAAGTATTTGACCTTTTCTTTCAATTCTTCTTCATAGCGCCATTTTTGTTGTTTTTTATTTTTACTCTTCAGAATGGTGGATAAGTTGAAATTTGTTATGGGTTTAGAAAACAATTTTTTTTAAAATGTATATTTACTTAAAAATGTTTTTTATTCGCTTTCCTTTCTTTTGCTCTGTACTGGAGGGGGGATATTTAGCATTTTTTTGCTTATTATATATACAAGTAGTTGTGTATTTCTAAAATATCGTTAAAAAACATTTTATTTTGGCTGTTAACTCAAATTTTCAATTATAAAGTTTTGTTTTTTGTTCATTTAATTTTTTTTTCTACACAAATTAATGGTTCTGTCCTAATTTAATTGTCATATAAATCAGATTTTATGACTCTAATTGTCATGTTAAAAGCTTTTTTAAGTATTTTTGTTTTTGTAAATAACCAAAAAACAAAATTTAGAAAAAATTTTAAAATATAAGAGTTAAAGTTTACGAATATTTTATTAAAAAATAATTATAAATTAATTTAGCAAAAAATAAATAAATAAATAATTATTTTAATTAATTTGGAATTTTTACTATTTAAAATTTATTTTAAAACTTTAATTAATTTGGTATCCCTTTTAAAATTTTGAGAAACATGAGTAATTTAACATGAGTAAGACGATCCGATTTCAGTTTTGACGATATCATTTTTGAATCAAAACCAGATTTTGGGTTGAAAAAATTAACAAATAAAGTTCAGTGTAGAGTAGACTGTGTCAACTCTATGATACCTGTGTGAACGTCATTATATAACCCGATTAATTACTTTATGAAAATTCAAACCACCCCATTTTATTATGGTTATGAGTATGCTCATATAAAGAAAAGAAGTTGTTGGGCAGCTCCTCAAACCCAATCGGCAATGTGACTTTAGCTATTCAGTTATCGTGCGGAAAGACGGAAACATTTCGAAATCGATTTACTTTTCGATTCCAATCCGAAAATTTTCTTTGAGTCTATATCAACCCGCTCCCTCCTCTTCTCCATACAAGAGGCTCCAATTCTATTAAGAAAGAAAGATATTTTATCTGGTTCTTGACTCAACTCAGCTACCATTGCAAATAAATAATTAAAAAATTAAATAAAACGCTATTGGGTTCAAATTAATGATATAACCAATAGTTAATAATATTTACATCTTTAATAAAAATACGTAAATATAACAAATAAACAAGTGATGAAAAAATCAAGGGTTTTTAAAAATGCTCACTTTTTTTTCAAAATTATTATAGTGTTTCATAATGAGCATTTTATCATTTATATATTTAAAACGAGGAAGAGTGTAGTAGAGTAGACTGTGTCAACTCTGGGATACCCGTATGACCGTAACATATACATTATATCATCCGGTTAATTACTTTTGGCAAAATTTCAAACATTCAACTTTATTAGGTGTAGAGTAATGCTCATATAAAAGAAGGAGTTGTATGGCAGCTACTCGTACCCTTTGCAGTAGACCAACCAAATTTTGCAATAACTTTGGCCATTACACTAAACTATTTTTGGCAAAATTTCAGACACCCAGCTTCATCAGGTGTAGTGTAAAGCTCATATAAAAGAAGGAGTTGTATGTCAGCTACTCGAAGCCACTGCAGTAGACCAACCAAATTTTGCAGTAACTTTGGCCATTATACTAAACTATTTTTGGCAAAATTTCAGACACCCAGCTTCCATAGGTATAGAGTAATGCTCATATAAAATTAGAAGTTGTGTGGCAGGTACTCGAACCCGTGGACCAAAATGGCTGGATTTAAATAGCGATTCTGGTTTTTGCATAAAAACGAATTTGTGAAAATTTCATAATCTTAGCTCCTTTACTTTTTGAGTTATCGTGTTGACGGACGGACGGACGGACATACATAGCTAAATCGATTTATTTTTCGATTCTCATCCGATCCATACACTTAAGTCTATATCTAGCCCCGTTCCTTCTCTGCGTCACAAACGTAATGGCAAATTTATTATACCTTTGGACTATATAGTCTTACGGGTATAATGAAAGTTTTAATTTATAAGTCCTAATATCCCTTCAATAGGGACGGTTTCCAAAAATTTTAGTAAGCAAACTTATGATGATTATCGAGGATCTGTAATGTAACGGGTGGGGCTAGAGAAAAAAGTTCTTCGATTAAATAATTTTTTTTGCAATACCTACCCGTAGTTGAAACTTTTTTTCTCTATTTTTAACGGTGTAAAAGTTTTTGTTAACATACGGACAGACAGATGAACGGACGAATTTGAAAATGTGCTAAAAACCAAAAATATAACTCGTAGATACAGAAATATTTTTAAATTCAATATAAAATTATTGCAATATATAACATATCATAATTTTTCTACAATTTATAATACAATCAATTAACAAAAATTAGATTTTAGTAATGCCGCAAGGGGTTAAATCAATTAATAAAATAATATTATAAAGGTATTGTAAATATAGAATAGATTAATCATGAGTAAAAAATAAAAATTATTTTGTATTTTATTATTAAATACAATATTGAGTTCCAGTTTTATATAGTATGTACTTACTACTCAATGAAATCAATAAATGATAATGTTAACCTGAATTTATTGTGACTCTATTTGTTTATAAAAAAAATAAATAATTTTTTAAAATATGTCAAGTTTAAAATAAATATTGAAATATTTTTTAGAAATCCATAAAATTTTTGCAATTTATTTGTTTATTTTTAAAATCGATTTTTATTTTAAAGTTTACTTTTATTATTTTGAAATCATCACCAAAAACATTTAGGCTTTTAGAACAATCAAAATATAATACAAACCAAATGTAGTGAAAAATGTTAACCTACATTTATTTTTGATACTTTTTATCAAAATACACGTTTTCATTTACCACATTGTTTTTCAACATCACAAAAATTAAATAAAAACCAAAAAAAAATTAAAAAAATTAAAAAATTAAATAATACAAAAATATATTTGTGTTTTTATTTGTTTAACACAAATTTGAAAAAAAAAAACTAAAATGCAAAAAATCGTTTAACTTAACATTTTGCATTAATAGCGCTAACCTACAACCGCAGATTTTTAACAGCTTAACATCAACTTTAATCATTATTTACTATTATTTAAGAATTTAAAAAAAAAAAAAAATGATTCTGTTAAAACTTTATTTTGTTGCAACTCCCATTATATTATTTAATTTTTTGTTATTGTTGCTGTGTTGCTGCTACTGTTGTTGCTACTATTTATTTGCCTCTCATGTCATGTTGTATAAAGTCTTTTTTTAATGGAAACAAAATATAAAAAAAAAAACACAATCATATTATTATTGCAAAAATGGAGTACTGGAGTTTTATTTTGAGAATAAAAAAAAAATTTAGTTCCTTATTGTTCCCGCTATTTTAATAGTATTTTACTGTTATTTTGTTCATTCACCATTTTTATTTTTATTAAACCAATTCATGCTGCTTGTATCCCATAAACCAATTTAACAAAAAACCCATTTGTTTTTTTTTTTTTTTTGTTTGTTGTTTTTTTTGTGCACAAGAAACACTCATCATTATCATCATCATCATCTAAAATTTAACAAACCATAGATTCACATTATTACACACTAGAGTAACAATTTAGTATATTTTTGTATTTGTGTTAGACGTTTTTGTTGTAATAGCAGTTGTTATTATATAATATCTACAATAGTACCTATAGTTATTATAACAAACATGTATTATTTTGATGAAACGGGACATCACTATTGTATTTTTTGGGACATTAGACGAATGATGATGATAATTTTGTAACTGTTATATTATTATATATAGTAAGGATGATTTTGATGAAATTATATATTGTATATAAACTATTCTGTGAGCTTTATTAAATTTTTCATTAAAACAGATGTTTACAACCATTTTTTTGTTTAACACTAAATTGGAACCAAACAAAAACTTTAGAAATTGATTGAAGCTGGAATAAAAAATTAAGTTGAAAAAAGTTAAAATAGTTATTGGAAAAATAGGGAAGTTCTTTGTTGATTAGAATTGTTTCAGTTGGCGATTTTGGGCACGTATGCTAGCTCAGTTTGGTGACGAAATAAATGTAGATAAGTATATATGACGAATAAACTGTTATACATAAACTTTCAATGATTTCATTCTAGCTCTAAAACGGGCTTTTTATCAAACTTCTCTCTAAAAGCTGTATATTAATTGCTATTTAGCATATTTTGTGATTTTCCATTGATGATTCTATAGTATTTATTATTCTGAAATTAAAATTAATAATTCATCCCAAAAATATGCAATTCGAAACTACGTATTCAAAAGTTAAATATTAAAGAGTTTATTAACACCAAAATCTAATTTATCACATAACTAATTCGTTAGATCAAATAAAGAAATCATTTATGTAATAACTTGTTTTATAATCAAACGACAACCCATAAAGTCTAGATCATATGTTATTAAGCACTCGTTTGACGAAGTATCACTAATGCATCTCCAATCTGATGCAATATTAGCGCTAGCTCAACGGAAAAACTTCACAAATTTAAAAAAAATTTCATTAGAACATGCATTAATAAATAGGTATCGTAAGCCCGAGAATGATTATTTTTGTTCAAATAAATAAATAAATAAGTCAAAAATGACACAAATAAACAATTTTGCACCCGCACATTTTATTAATTTAGATAAAAGAGCTTTTGCAAGATCAAAACTATGTCCCCTATTATTTCATTAGAATAGACTTGCTACATGTAAAAAAATTTGAATTCATTCTTGGTAAAATTAATCTTCAATACCTGAGATTAGACACGCATTTCCACGACCAGGATACTTTAGATCGAATAACTGTTTAGTGATTAGATAGAACCTATGATATTACACTGATAATATACAAATTAGTTTTAGGAATTAGGTTAGAATAAATTATTTTAGAATTAGTAAGAAAAAATAGTTTTTTAAATTTTTCACCAATATTTAAAAATTTTAAACATATACTCGTAAAATTCTTGTTTTGCATTATATATATATTTAATTGTTTTTTTCTTGGGGTAAGGATGGTAAAAATCATCGAACGATACTTTGTTTTAAAATATTAAAATTTCATAGCGTTCTC
This sequence comes from Dolichopus griseipennis, assembly GCA_963082915.1. Taxonomy (NCBI): domain Eukaryota; kingdom Metazoa; phylum Arthropoda; class Insecta; order Diptera; family Dolichopodidae; genus Dolichopus; species Dolichopus griseipennis. Next base: position 113,363,852 of record OY720442.1, read on the forward strand.
GTACCCAAACGGGTTAATCGAACTCAAAAAAAATTCCTGCAAAATTGAACACTATTCGGAAAAAAAAAATCTTTGGGAGCCCGCCGGTCGTATTGGGTTAATATATTCCAATCAACTTTATACCACAAATTCATTTAGCTAAGAGGAACTTCTGCAAAATTTCAAGTCAATCGGTTAAACTGTATATGTTCGAAATTTTAACTTATTTTGATCTTTAGAACTCGAGCTTTCTCGAAACGTCTGATGTTTTTATATGGAATTCTCCCGATCTTGTGGTCCGATTAGGCCCATCTACGAACTTAACCGTACTTTCGAAGAAAAAAACATTCACACAAAATTTCATCAAAATCGGTTGAAATTTGCGTGAGGTATCGTATTCAGAGACACGTATATGTACACACATACATACACAACCATGAGCACATAAAAAAATTTTCAGATTTGCACGTTTCTGACAAAATGGAACAATTTTTGTTGGGACAGAAGAAAATTCTTTTTTTTTTTTACCGAGGAACTTATAACCTTTTCTTCCATAGCTTCCATTGATACTGAAAAAAAGCTAAAAATTTATAAAATATATTTGGTTAAAATTCCGGCCCGCCTATAATACTCCATTTGTAATCTCATATTTTCCTTTACTAATATATATTAAGATCGGTTTATTTGCTTTCGTCATCATAATATTAAAAAATTGAGTTTATTACTTAAATTTTACTTTACTTTAGTTTTTTTTTTTATATTTTCATTGTTTTTTTTCTTTCCTATTTCCTATCATTTTGTTTATATTTTATTTTTCTATATTTACTTTAATTTATAACATAGTGTTTTATTTTTATAATTTTAACAACTAAAGTATACTTTTGGCTTTAACTGCATTTTAGGTTTTTTTTTATGCTATTTAATTCATTGTTATATATTTGTACATAATATAATTGTTGTTGATGCTTCTACTATTTGTGTTATTGTACTTTTGGGTAAAATTTTTTTAAAAAGCACTGTTATATAAATTTCATTTAATTTTGTTATACATATACATATATATATATATATATATATATATATATATATACATATATATTTGTTGTCTAAAGATTGACATAAGCGCCCATCTTATAAAATACTCTATAAAAAACAGAAAGATATGATGGTGACTTATAGAGCATTCAAGTTAATAAAAATCTATTTTTGAGAATTTATGCTATGAAATGAATCTCTCATCCTTTTACAATTATGTTCTGATATATATATATATATATGTATATACATATACAATTTTATTTCCTTGATAATATTGCATTCTTTACTCTTCTATTTTATACAAAAAAAAATGCTTTTTTATTGTCCTGATATTTTTTTTTCTTTCTTTCTTTCTTTCTCTTTTTCTCATTATTTCCTTCTTTTTTTCTGTAGTAATGTAGTGAATGTAAACATTTATCACGTCAAAATTTTTTAGATGCCCAGACTTTTTGGTTTATAACCAAAAAAATAACAAAGAAAAACAAGAAAAAAAAAAAGAAAAAAGAAATTTTTTCAAGAGCCCTAAAAAAACAAGAACAGAATAATGGTCAACGAAAAAAAAAGAATGAGATAGAGAATGAAATAGAGATATAAAAATGAACAAATAAAAATAAAAAACATATCCCTCAAGCAAAATAAAAAAGTAGATTCCAGTAGAGTACAATATTAGAAACGCACCCCTTTAACAATAGTTTTGGAAATTTTATAATTATACCCGTGTGAAGTCAAAGTGTATAGTAAATTTGCCGTACCGTGTGTGACGCTGCAAAGAATAAGAGGTTGATGATATATAAGGACTCAAAAGTATGGATCAGAATTGAAAAATGAATCGAATGACCGTCCGTTCGTCCCCACGATGATTCAGAACTTAAAGGAGTTAGGATTTTTAACAAATTTGTATTAAGCCACCCATCGTTGCTACTAAAGTCTAGAGAGTTTGATCAAAGGTTACGAGTAGCTGCTGTACAACATCTTCTCTTCCTTTTATGAACATAACCGTATATTTAACAAAGTCGGGTGACTGAAAGTTTTCCAAAAATAGCTTAGCCTTGTGGCCAAAGTTTGTTGGAGTTGTACACTGACTTCGAATAGTTAAGTATTATGGTAAAAATTTATTAAATATGGTTAGTCTCGTGCACTGGCTCCGAGTAGCTGCCATACAAATTTTGAAATTTTGGCAAAAGTATTTAAAGGGATATAATGTTTATATTTTGTTTTACGCTGGTAACCTAAAGTTGACACAGTCTACTCTACACTTTTTCTAGTTTCCTTTTTGTTTTATTTTCTTGGGTCTTTTTCAGTCATTCTGAGTCATTTCTATTTCAAAAACTATTTTTTGGATATGAATTCTATTTTTGTGTACAAAATTAAAGGTAAAAAACGTGAATATGAGCCCGACATTTGATAGAAAGAGATGTAAAACATTTGAAAACTACAAATTGAATTTGAAAAAAATCCCCCATTATAAAATATGTCAAAAGTATTGTACACTTTACTGTGCATGGTATTAATTCTAGTTTTTCTTTTGTGTTTAAAGGGTGAATATAGAAAAGGAAAGAACTAACTGGTCAAAACATTGGACTAGACAAAACATCACACACTTTTTTTTTCCTTTTGAAAATTCTTTTGTAACACTTCAGAAAAAAAAATTTAAACAAATGGGGGAAATACCAAAATGAAATATAAAGAAATGATTGTGAAGAATATTAAAAAAAAAAAAAAATCAAAATTTATGGCATCAAAATTGAATTTGTGTGTGCTATGGAATGTGCAATGGAAATTGTTAAGGTTTTTTTTCCCCAACAAATTTTATTTCTAATTTATATGTAAATAATAAAACCATATACATATATACATATATATATATGTACTTAAACTGAGTCATCAATATACGTATGGTCCGTCTGCTTATTTGATGATGCCTAAAGGTGTAAATCTATAGAGTTATTTATGGAATAAATTTTATTGTTAGGGATGGAGTGATTCATACAACAGCAGCAACAACAACAAGAACAACAACAAAAGCAACAGCAAATATAATCAAATCTATAGTTTGGAAGAGGAATTACTAAATATTTTATTGATTCCTGCAATAGAGTACTTTTGTTTTGAATTCAATAAAAAAAGTTTTTTTTTATGTACATTTAAGATTTGTGAGCTGGTAAAAATTAAATTGACTTTTATGCCTATACAAAAGTATCCCAAAAAAAAGTTGGGACTTTTCTTAATAAAGCAAAAAAAATGATGGGGGAAATAGATTTTTTTTACTTCTGTCCAGTTAAAAGGAGGCTATATGATAGTTATAAATTAGGGTTGTGTAGTGATATAGTGATGATAATGAAAATGGACATTAGTTTGGAACATATATATATATATATATATAAGTTAGAAAAGTTATAAAATTATATTAATAGTTATATATTTACCTTAATATTATAATGGATTATAATATTTAAAAGTTTTTGCTTTTATTATTAGTTTCGGAACTATCTTGCTATATGGTATAAGTAATTAGAAAGTGGGAGTAATGCATTAAAATAAAACTTGAGGAATTATAATATTAGAATAAAATTGGAATGAGGTATTTATTTCGATACGTACTCTACTACCTCAGGTCTTTTTTTCTACTGGTAATATTAAAACTTTATTATAGAGTCAATGACTTTATAAAATAACGAGTCTTTTAATTCGTAATAAAATAACAAGTCGTTTAATTCGTAATAAAATTTAATATTTGGAAGAAACGTGTTATCGTAATATTTACGGTTTTCAGTCTTAACTTATTTGTTGACCTATACACTGCACGCGCTTTAATTAATTTTATTTTAATAGTTTATTACTTATTAATTATTAATTTCCGCAGTGCAATTATATTTTCGTTAATATAATAAATAAAATCACAAAAAAAAAAAAAAAAAAATATAAATAAAAATTAAGTTAACTAATTCTTTCTTTTAAACTGTGTCATTACATTATTGAATTTTTTTATTAAAAGTGATACTTAAATTTTAAAAGCATTTAATTTAATTTGCCTTGTAATTTTTTTTTTTTTTATATTGATAATATTTCCAAACTTTTTTTGTGCCAACTGTATCATATTACATTATTGAAATTATTTTTTTTATTAAGTGATACTTAATTTTAAAGGCATTTAATTTAATTTTTAAACATTTTAAAAACTTTTTTGAACATTTTTTTCGTTTATTTCTGCTTAATTCATAAATTTTTGGTTTTGTGTTAAAGTAAATTTAAAATAAACTTTATTATGGAATTCAAATGTAATCTTGCTAATTGTACAATTTCTGATAACAAATCCAATTTTGTGGTTTGTAAAGCGTTCTGCAAACGTAAGTTACATGGTGTTTGTATTGGAGCCAGTAGGGATTGGTACCACCCTTCTTTACAAAATTGGTTTATATGTGATGACTGTCAGCATCATGAATCGGTTTTAAGACATATGTTCGACAACCTTAGTAAGTCCATAGCTGATATGAACGATAGGAATACCGGCTTATTAAATAAAGCTATTTTAATAATTGATTCAAATCGAAATTCATTCAACGATATGGCTAAATCATTTGACTTATTATGTAACACAATGGCGGAGAAATCTTCCGGTTCTAATCATAAATCAAATAATGAGTTTAACGACTTAAAAACTGAGCTATTAACTGAAATTTCTGCTCAATTTACTAAAAATTTTGAAAATATTTCCAAGTCGTTAGAAGCTGGTTCCAGCAGTGCTTCATCAATTTTTGCAGTTCCTAAAAACTTTGAACTTATGGAAGCAGCTGTTATTAAGCATATTAATACGGTTCACCAGGACTATGCCAGCACCAATGTTGAAATGTTAAATAATTTTTGTACCGAACTGCATAATTCTAGATCACAAGCTCAAAATTCCGAATATAGCTGTAAAATACAAACTTTTGATAAGGCAATTCAAGTTGATACACTACTTGATTCTCCTACAAATTGCGTTAAAAGCGTGCAAACAGATTTTGCAATTTTACATAAATTTGGGACCCAATGGACTAATGATGAATGGAGTGGAAGAATCACCAAGCTAATGGACTGTAATAAATCATCAATCGTCAAAGATAGTAACTATTCGTCTACTTTTGTAAAGGGCGTTCCTTGCTCGTTTGATGAAAATAAGTTAACTCAATTTATAAAAGATGAATTTAACATTGGTTCGGTAGTGTGTACTAATTTAACACCTAATCGTATTAAGAAGAACAAAAAGAAATATTTATGCTTTCTTATCACTGGTTCTGTTTATTCTATGAGAATTTTACAACATCCAAGCAACGTCAATATATGGAATAAAATTGGTGCAGCTATTGAATTAAGTAAGCCTCAGGTCAAAGGTAATCTAAACAAAAATATTGAAACAGTTTTACAAGACACTAATACAGGTTATACAATAAGAAATTCTAATTTAAATTACAAATCCTCTTTAAACACTAAATCTAATTTAACAAATTTACTTGATTTATCTTTTCCTATACCTCCTACTAATTTTTCTAAATCAATTGATATTTCAAATACTAAAACACTAATTAATCCTAACAAATCTGATATTATTGCACAAACTGATACTAATACTATTCCTATTTCGAATATTAATATAAAAAATAATTCTAAAAACATCATTTCTAGTAATTCAAATGATCTTACCAAATCAGGTAATAACAAACAAATTAGCGATTCTTATCTAAAAAATAAATTTACAAAATTCAAAAAGTCTGTATCAAATAAATTTAATAAATACCAAAATTTTGTTCAAGGTGAAACTATCATGCCCCAAAGTAAACCTTCTAGCTTAACTGTAGCAAAATCTTCTTCTAATAAAATTAATAGATCTACTTCTTTATCTTTACATCCTGAATCACAAGCTAATCCCTTATTAGCTAATTCTGAGGATATTTTATTATCTAACTCAAATACAACTCCACCAATTTTAGATCCTCTCTTACCGCCTGTTGTAAAACTTACTCAAAAAGCTCTTCAGGAAAGTAAAAATAACAGTAGGTACGTTTTAGCTAGACTAAGGGACAGTAAAATTTATGATAATGTTAGACTTTACCTTGCATATCTTCACGATAAATCAAATGATGTTTGTATTGGTGGTAAAACAAACACATCGCTTAAGATAGCTATTCAACAGGAAGGACTTCCTACTGATATTAAGGACTTACGTAATATTTTTGTAAAATATCATGAAACATATAATATTTCAGCTGAAAATGCTCTAACTGACTTGAAATCTTTTGCCTCACATATCTCATCTAATAGAATTAACTATCTTCAACGTGTGAGAGAAAATCATGATAAGTACTTTCGTCCCCTTCCAAGCGAGAAAAAGTCTAGTTAATATTAGTCTTGCGGAACCCACTCATCTTGATAATAAATCTTTTAAATTAACTATTTATTATCAAAATGTAAGAGGTCTACGCACAAAAACTAAAAAAGTTTTCTTAAATTCCACTGTTTTAGATTTTGATCTATTCGTTTTAACAGAAACCTGGCTAACTTCTTCAATAAATAATCTTGAAATTTTCTCTTCTTCTTACACTGTTTATAGGAAAGATAGATATGATTGTCTGTTATCTTATAATGTTCCTAAAGGTGGTGGTGTATTGATAGCTGTTAAAAATACTTTTTGTTCATCGCAATTGTTACTTTCTCAATGTGATCCTACCGATATTATCGAAGTAATTGCTGTTAAAATTGAACTACAACTAAAAAATGTTATTATTATAAATTGTTATATTCCTCCAGGATCTAATATCGAAGTGTATACTAAATATATTTTAGAAATTGATTCACTAGTCAGTAAACTTAATGTTAATGATGATGTAATTCTCTGTGGTGATTTTAATCTTCCTAACATTAAATGGGTTCCGCACGATGAGGATTCCTACTTCATTCCATACGAATTAGTTAGTAATACGGAGTGTTTTGTAATTGACTCTTTTAATTCTTTTAATTTTCAACAAGTATCTTCAATCTGTAATAATCGTGGTAGACAGTTAGATCTTTTATTTACGACAAATTGGATAAATTTTGCTATTATTAACTGTCCATTTGAACTAGTTGAAATTGATGAGCATCATCCTCCAATTTGTTCGTCTCTCTGTTTTCTCATACCTCCAATTATTGATTCTGAACTTTCTTATCGTTTTAACTTTCATAAAGCCAATTTTGATGCTATTAATAACTATTTAAGTTGTTATGATTTCTCATTTTTAACCTCTTTTAATTTAAATGAAGCAGTTAATCATTTTTATAAAATTGTTCATTCTATTATTTCACAATATGTTCCGTTAATTGTTGACAATAGTTATAAATCCAGTCCGCCATGGTTTACTAAAAGTCTAAAAAAATTAAAAAATAGAAAAAATAAAGCCTGGCGTAAATTTATTAAAAGCAATAATAATTATGACTTTAATGTTTTCATAAATTTATTTAATGAATTTAAAACAATGTCTGATAATTTATATTCCAATTATGTGCAAAACATGTCTATAAATATTAAAAATAATCCAAAACTCTTTTGGAAATTTGTTAATTCCAAAAGAAAAAGTGATCAATATCCAATGTGTATGAATTATAAAAACTCTAGTAGTATAGATTCTAATGTTATTTCAGAATTTTTCCGTGATTTCTTCTCAATTAGTTATTCTTTGCCCGCTTTCTCGTTAAATGAAGATAATTTTTTGCATTTATCAAACTTTCCTAATACTACTTTGGGTAATATTCATATTGACTCTAATTTGGTATTTAGCTATTTGACAAAACTTGATTTTAACACTAGTCCTGGGTTTGACGGCATCCCTAACATATTTTTAAATAAATGCTCATCTTCATTATCTGGTCCTCTTTCTTCTTTATTCAATTCTTCTTTAGCTTCTGGTATCTTCCCTTCTATTTGGAAAACTGCCATAATTAAGCCAGTTCATAAAAAAAATCTTAAAAACGATGTTACTAACTATCGTCCAATTGCTAAACTTTCTTCTATACCTAAGCTTTTTGAACTAATTGTATTTGATTCCATTTATGATCATTGTACTTGTTTTTTATCGCCTTTCCAACATGGCTTTGTAAAGCTTAAATCAACCGTTACTAATCTTGTTGAATCTACATCTACATTTATTAATAATATGGAAGATGGCTTCCAAACAGATGTAATATATACAGATTTTAGCAAAGCCTTTGATCTTCTTCCACATAATGTTATTATTTTTAAGCTAAATAAATTAGGATTTCCGACTTATTTTATAGATTGGATTAATTCCTACCTCTCTGATCGTAGATATAGTGTTTCTTTTAGATCCTCGATATCTTCTGAGTTTGCAGCTCCCACAGGGGTGCCTCAAGGTAGCCATCTTGGACCTTTACTTTTCATTATTTCTATTAATGATGTTTCTTCTTTAATAATTAATAGTCATATTAAAATTTATGCCGATGATATGAAACTTTTCAAAAAAATTGTAAATTTGGAGGATGCATTAGCCCTACAAGCTGATCTTAATCGTTTTTACAATTGGTGTTCCAACAATAATCTCCAACTCAATGTTACCAAATGTGCTTCAATCAGTTTTACACGCCGCTTAAGTCCAATTTCTTATGTATATTCTTTTAATAATCAAATCATTTCAAAAGTCACTTCAATTAAAGATTTAGGGGTACTCTTTGATAGTAAACTTTCATTTCAACTTCATTATTCTGATATATTAAATAAAGCCAATTCTATGCTCGGTTTTATTAAACGTTGGGCAAGAGAATTTGAAGACCCTTATGTATTGAAATCTCTTTATACCTGCCTGGTTAGACCTAATTTAGAATATGCCAGTCAAGTTTGGTGTCCATTTTATGGTGTCCATATAAATAGAATTGAATCGGTTCAGAAAAAATTTCTCAGGTATGCTTTACGCCTTCTTCCTTGGGAGGACCCTTTTAGATTACCTCCTTACGAACATAGAATAAATTTAATACATCTCAATACACTTGAAATGCGCCGTAAAGTTGCAGATATTGTATTTCTAATTGAATTAATTAAAGGCAACATTTCTTCTTCTCAACTACTCGCTAAACTCAATTTTTCTTCGCATTCTAGATTAAGATCTGCTAATTTGTTTAATTTACAGTTTCACCGAACTAACTATGGTAAATATGAACCAATTAATAGAATGATGTCTCTCTGTAATATATATAAATCCCATATTAACTTTTCCCAAACTAAACAATCATTAAAAAATAACTTGTATTTGTGTTCTTGAAATTTTTGGACTTAAATTCTTTGACCTTTGTCTTCTTAATTGAAGCTTTTTTGTTTTTTTTTTAAATATAATTAGTATAATTTTTAACTTTTTTACACACTTTTTTTTTTCTTAAAAATTTTTTTTTATGTAAAATTAATTATTAAATTGTTAATTTCTATAATCTTTACTTTCTTTTTTGTTTTTTTAATGTATAATTTTAGTTTATTAATTTAATGTAAATTTTGTAACTTGCTTGAATTAAGCTCGGAATAAAAAATAAATAAAAAAATAAATAAATTTAAAGTTATTGAAATAGTTACTGTTATCTAGGAAGTATTGTCTCGCCTGCACGTGACACCGACGAAGATGTTAAAAACAGAATCGATAGAGCTGAACCATTCTTGGCTAGATTACGCCCAAATGGAACAGTTTTCAAATATCAAAACGAATCAAACTAACAATATTCAATTCGTGCTTAAAATCTATATTAACATAGAGCTGCGAATCATAGTTGCTTACTAATCCAATTGAAAATAAATTACAAGTCCTCAAAAACGAAAACCTCTCAGAATAATATTCCGAATAATTTGACCGAACATAATAAGAAAAGCAGACTGTGGGCACTAACAAACAAAAAACCAATAGTGAAGCAAATCACCAGAAGGAAATGCAGTTGGATTGAAAATACACAAAGGAAAAATAAAGTATGAATAACAAGAATAGCGCTAACCTGGAATCCTCTAGGCGGATCCAGGTCAAGAGGTAGACCCAAAATAACATGAAGAACAACGATTGTTGTTCAATTAAGTAGGCATAAAATGTCCTGGAACGAAAAAGTAGCAAAATGTATTAATAGAAATAAATGGAAGCTTCAAGGGACTTCAAACCCTATGCTTCCAAAGTAAATTTACAGGGTGGGAAATATGTTTAAAGTTAATATTTAATTTACTACATTTCGCTAAAAATAAATGTAATTCGGGGTGCTTCACCAATTACCTGCCATACAAATAGGGGTTATTTTGGGATTCAAAACAAGCATGAAGTTAGAGTTATTGTTGGTTTTAACCCCAAAATAATCCCTGTATAATAAATTAATATATTTCATTACATTTTGTATAATATTTTTAAAAATATATTTCTGTGAATTCTGTACAGGTTATTTTTGAATATTCCGTCTAAATGTATAAAATTGATGATGATTATAATGGTATAAATGGTTTTATTTTGAAAAGTTGGTAAAACTTTATATTTTTATTAATTTTCTATTGAAATTTTAATTGAAGGAATTCCCGTTATTTTCTGGTTTCGTTGAAAAATAAATTTATTTTAAACTTTCTAAATTATTTTGGGTATTTGTGAAAATCATTTGGATTGACAAACACGAAAAGAAGGTAATTAGAAGTCAACGTCGAATCAGCAACTTTTAAATGTCATAACGTTGACGTGTCAGTACAAATGTAAGTCCAATAAACCAAAAATATGCATTTCTCCAATAAATAGAGGATGTAAAAATTTAAGCCCTAGAGGTTTTGGTTAAAAATAATTGTCATGATAAGAAATAGATGTGTAAATTAAATATTAAGAGAATTCATATGCAAGTACTTGAATGCAGACAGCTTTAAAAATGTATCGGATATATAGCCATATGTAATCGCCAACTTTTAGAAGCGGATATGCTGTAAAAGAGGAAATTTTCATTTAATCAGACTAAGAAAGGAGAAACTAAATGAATATAACAAATGGAAGAGAATTGATTCAAATAATAACAGATAAGAGTAGCTTTAAAAATTTAGTGTAAGTCAATAGAATCATATGATCCCCACCATTCGACTATGAAAAAGAAGCCAAGACACAAGATTAGCTTCAAAAATGTAGATGATATGCTAGAGAATCAAATGACCGCAAACGTCCGATAGTGGATATAGGTAGCAGAAGAGGTTAATTTTAATTTATTTAAACTTATCGTACGGTATTATGGTATTACATTATATTATTCTAGAAATTCTTTTTAATAACTCCGGGTCAAGTTTTATCAAAAATTAAAACGCCATATTTTTAACACTATTTTAAAAACCAATCCTAATATTAAATTAATATAAAAGCAAAATATAATTACAATTAAAAACACCAACTTATATATATATATATATATTTAATTTATATGTACTTAAATTGCTTTTAAAATGTAAAAAAAAACGGCATTCATAAGATTTTTTAATTACTTTTAATTTTTAACTTTATCATTACAATATAGTTGTTGTTTTTTTTAATAAAATAAAATGTAGACTTCTTCATTTCCAAAAAAAAACGAAAAACGAGGAAGAGTGTAGTAGAGTAGACTGTGTCAACTCTGGGATACCCGTATGACCGTAACATATACATTATATCATCCGGTTAATTACTTTTGGAAAAATTTCAAACATTCAGCTTTATTAGGTGTAGTGTTATGCTCATAAAAGGGAAGAAGTTGTATGGCAGCTACTCGAACCCTCTACAGTAGACCAACCAAATTTTGCAGTGTTTTTGGCCATTACATTAAACTATTTTTGGCAAAATTTCAGACACCCAGCTTCATTAGGTGTAGTGTAATGCTTATAAAAGGGAATAAGTTGTATGGCAGCTACTCGAACCCACTGCAGTAGGCCAACCAAATTTTCCAGAAACTTTGGCCATGAAACTAAACAACTTTTGGCAAAATTTCAGACACGCAGCTGTAATAGGTACAGAGTAATACTCATATAAAAAAAGAAGTTGTGTGGCAGCTACCCGAACCTATGGACCAAAATGGCTGGATTTAAATAGCGATGACGGCTATAGGAAAAAAACGAATTTGCGAAAATTTCAAGATCCTAGCTACTTTAGTTTTTGAGTTATCGTGCGGACGGACGGACGGACGGACAGACGGACGGACATACATCGCTAAATCGATTTATTTTTCGATTCTGATCCGATCCATACACTTGAGTCTATATCTACCCCCCTCCTTCTCTGCGTTACAAACGTAATGGCAAATTTATTATACCCTTTGACTATATAGTCATACGGGTATAAAAAGCAGGGTTATAACACTAAAGTATATAACTCTTGAGACTTGTACTTATATAACTTTATAACATTTTTTTTCTCTGTCTTTTTCTCTGTACTTTTTTTTTTTTTTCATTCTAAAATCCCAGTCACATTAAAAAATTACATTCATAACATAAAACATATTATACCAAGTACCTACAATACTTATCATTAATATTTTTTACTGTTTTTTCTATGTGTTTTTTGTTTTTTTGTTTTTTTTTTAGAACTAGGACATTTTTGAAAAACGACAGGACAAAAATACACTAAAAATAAGAAGGACATTAAACTGATACATTAATCCACTTTCATGGAAAAAAAATAATAAAAACAAACAAACATGTAAAAATACAAACTCCTAACAAATCTAAATAAAAATATGTATAGAAGAATAATTCCAAATATAAAGAGCTTAGAAAGGAAAGAGCATCACAGAGTATAAAAGAAGAACAGTTCAAATCTAAGAAAGTGTAAAGTGGTTGTATGAAATGATTCCCATTTAAATTTATGAAATAAGTCCCAATATGCAACGTTGGAATCTATTACATTTTAAATTAAATTCCAACAATTGGAATTTATTTTAGTTTTTTTGGGAACTATTTCATTTGATTATTGTGGGAGTTATTTCATAATGCAGAAACTACCAGAAGAGAAGTGGAAATTGATCAGAGTGGGTATACAATTTAATATATCACTATTTTCAGAAATTGTACGTTTACTTTAGCTGTTTATAATCTAAAATCAGTTTAAAATGAATTTCAGTTCGACTTGACAGTTGACATGACAGTTGTTTTGAACTTGAGTTGAGACTAAAATTATGATTTGACAGTTGTTTTTATTTTTAAATTTTTACACGTGCTCATTATCCATAAAGTATTCCGAAAAATGAAAAAAAGCTTTCATTTCACTAACTTCAAACTTTCGATATGCATAATATAACCACAAATCACTTTCATTTTTAGTTATTCTGGAAAAAAAGGGGAATCCTTCGTTTCTTATCGAACTCCTAAACTCTTCCTCAAAACTTTTAATAATTTTTTATCCGGAATAATGCTTGATATTCACGTGGAGAGTACTAAGAGAGTTTGTGAGGGAGTGAGAATTATTGCTGTTGGGAGTTGTTTCATTTTTGAATTGGGAGTTTAAATTGCCAGTCCTTCTTGGTAGAAGTTATTTCACTCGATAGTACAGAATTTATTTCAATCGAGATTATTTAACATTGACCTTTTTCTGACAGATTTTTTTCATACAGCCGTATAAAATAAGTCATTCTTTAAATTATTCATGACACTTTTTAGAAAGTACAGAGAATCAAAAAAAACGGATTCCAAAAACAAAATTGTTTATTTTTTTTATTTTTTAATGATCAATTTATGGAAAAAGTTTCATCTTAACGCTTAAAAATTCCAAACTTTTAGAGAATTAAAAAATAAAAAAAAAAAATTAAAGCATCTTTTATAGAAACCAACCACAAAATGACACAAAAACACACAAACACAAAAGTTAAACAAAAATTTTTTCTTTTTTTTTTGTGTTTTTTTGAAAAAAAAAAAAAAAAAAAAGCAAAAAGTCAAAATCATAACCATAACCATAACCAAAACATAAAACAAACAAAAAGAAAGAAATAAAAAAAAAACGCTACATGGAATGTTGTACTGTCTTTTTTTCTGTTTTTATTTTTCTTTTTGAAATCTTGACATCTGCCTCTGGAAAATGTAAATCTTTAAAACGCTATAAAAACACCAAAATACAAAAATATAATTTAAGCAAATTATAAATATACAAATATTTTCTCACCTTAAAAGCTGTGTTGGTTTAAGATTTATACCAAACACCAAAAGGTGTGACGACCAACAACAACAACAACAAAAATATGAAATAAATCATAAATGAATAAAAAACGAATACAAAACAAAATGATTAGTACTGGTATTGGAAATCTAGTATTAAATTGGAAGTACTAATAGAACTAGCACTTGTTGGGTGCCAAGTACTATAGTATTAATCAATATCACTATCTATAGAAGGGGCCTAGTTCTAAAGAAAGAAAATGATCTGAAATAATAGATAGCATTAGACATTTTTTTTTTTTTTTTTTTGAAATGCCAACTGTTCAAATGTTAGACTAATAAGCCTGTCCATATACCATGGGTACATGTTGGAACAAGGGATCATATTATGTCCATTTTATTAGAATTAATCTTAAGTTAAACAGGAGATAGTACACTAGACCTTAGAACATGTAGAAACGTCTAATATTTTCAATAGATACAATTTGTTTATATTGTAATAATTCTGAATTTAAGTTTATGGTATTCAATATATGTGAGTTATATTATTCAATTAAAATGCTTGTTTATATTTTGTGTTAAATTGTTATATTCATGAGTTTTTTATCAAAGGTATATAATTTCTAATTATTGCTGAAGCCATTCATTTGGACCCAATGGCGAATGATAGCTGAGTCGAGTTGAAAACTAAATAAAAGTTTTTGCACTTTCATTGAAATTCGAACCCGGGCAGGGCCATTTCGCATGAAAGGTCGGCACTCTTACCACTCTGCGTTGCAGCCGTAAGAACTTATTAGAAACCTGGTATTAAACGTAGAAAATTAAAGGAATTGGAGCATTTAACCTACTAGATACCTATACCTAGTAAATTGAAGTAATTATTATATTAACTGTTACTTTAATACCAATTCGTAATCCAAAAGAAGTTCACATATTTGGATCGGGGGAGTAGAGGGCAGAACATAATACTTTTTATTTTAAGTTTCATGAATAAAACATTAAAATACATGAGGTGGGGAAATTTAAACTTTATTAATGTTTTTTTAACGCGCTGCTTAACTCTTTAACTATTAGACTAAAAAGTCAGTAATAGATTCTTGTCGGAACAGGAGGAAAATGAATGGAAATTTACACCATTGATATATGCATATGCGACATAACATTACTCAACAAACATCTATTCTGTACGTCCAGAGATAGGGGTATGCAAAATCGCATTGACACCTTGCGAGAAAACCAGAAAAACGCTGTGACATCTTCCGGAAATATTGGCGTGGTCTTTTCCACAAAGCGTGAGATTGAAAATCATGTGGAATAGCTACAGCAGACCAATCATCTAGCTTATTGCACAAAACGATAATCAAAACGTAAAAAAGAGCCTCGGGTCGAAGATTTGTGGAAACCATATGATTCCCCAGGTAAAACAGAAAAAAAATATTAATTATGTTAATTTTTTTTTTATATTATTGATATTGAATTATTAATTATTAGTTTTGTCACTTATTTGAACCCAATAACGAATGGTAGCTGAATGAAGTCGAAAGCCAAGTAAAAAGTTTTTATTCGAATCCTTGTCTCCCCAACAAAAGCCGACACTCAAACCACTGTGCTATTCAGTATGATAAACTCGTTATAATTTGAACCCAATAGCGAATGGTAACTGATGGAGTCGAATGGCAGGTAAAAACTTTTTATTCGAACCCTGGCCTCTCCAACAAAAGTCGACACTTAAACCAAGTATGCCATCGAGTATGATAAATTTATTGAAACTCGCTGACAAATAAATCTAGCTAAAATGTATAAGGAAATTTTCGTAGCTCAATTGAAAATTAATTAAAAATTGTTTATGATTTTCAGTATAGTAAAGGAAAAATTGAAATTCTACTAAATTTTCCAAAATTTTCCTCGAGTTTTTTGTAACTCTTATTTAATTTAAATCAAACAGAATACAATACGGTCCGTTTATACAGTTAAATATATATGTAGGAACTATTCAATCTATAACCAAAGAAGAACTTTCCTAAACATTAATAGAATTTAATGGTATTTTAAAATTTCGGTACTTGAAATTTTAACCAAAAATGTAATTATAAAATTATACAAACAGTAAATTAAAAAAAAAAGGATTACAAACAAATATACAAAATATTTGTACACATTCTAAATGAAAGTATTATTAAACAGTTAAAATAAATAAATTTTGAAAAAGGACATCATCTGTGGTAAATTATTTTTCGTTGTCTTTTTCACGCTTTTAATTTTTTTTGCCATTTTTTGTTTTTTTTCCTTTTAATTGGTTTTTATTTTGTGGTTTTGTTTTGTTTTTCAATTTCAATTGTGGTGGTGTCAGTAATTATAGTATATTGTAGAAATATTTATTTCTTCCATTACTATATTTAATCTCAATCTCTTGAATTGCTCTTTTTAATTTTTAATATTTGGTTCGATATATCAAGTGAGTGGTATTTTCATATTTGTATCCGTTTATAATGCAATGAATCGAATATGGAAGAGATGGACTTGAGGGAATTGGTGGGAATTAGAAAAGTTAATCGATTTAGCTATATGTGCATACGTTCGTCCGTTCGTCTGTCCATCTCGTGTGTCTGTTCTGTTTATCCATACATTTGTCTAGCTAGGTGACAGCCTAGTCGTGCATCAACACGATTTGACTAACAAACTAAAAGAACTTGAGTCTTAAAATTTTTCCAAAGCAATTTTGAAATTATTTGTCGTTGGTTATTTCACGTAAAATTCTGTAAATCGATTTGCATGTATTCAACATTAGAAAGACCCTTAAGGCACAAATTGAACCTGATAAATTATATTATAGAGAGTAAGCCATTTTTTCAACTGTTAGGGCGTCACTTGCGTTAGATGCCATTCCAAAACAAAATAATAAATCAAGGCTATTTGCAATAAAGGAGCTATTAAATTCGCAGGAAGTATATTGTTTGTAGATATTACGTCTCGCTGCCACATAAGATGTTTATTTGCTACATATGTACACATCTTAGGAACTAATGAGATTGGAAGGTAAATGGTAGACGGAAGGCGTCAAAAAATTCAACCAATATAATTGGCGCATTATAAAAATTAAGATATACCTATATTATACGATACACAATATACCCAGTTAACGACCTCGTATCGACCTTATAGTGAAATAAACTAAAGTTCAACTTTAATATCAAAAAGTTGGCAAGGGCAATTTTATTCTTTTATTTTTTTTTTTTGTTTTTTGAATTTCCTTTTATGATATTGTTGTTTTGTTTTTTATTTTTCTGTGAAAACTTTATTCTTAAAATTTTTCTTCAAATTTTACCACAAAAAAATATGATGGTCTGGGGTTCGGAAAATGGTATGGTAAAAATTTAAAAAGTTTGGTGAAATTTTAAATTAAAGGGATAAGGGTAGTTTTACAAGAAGAATGCTTAAAAAAACAAAACAACAGAAGTTATTTATAATACATTATGGAAAACTTTTTATACGACAGTCCGATATTTAAAAGGATCAACTTCACTTAACAATTTATAATTTAAAAAAAAAAAAAGAAAACAAAAAGAATCAAAATAAAAAAAAAATTAAAAATAAAAACAATACTAAAAGAAACAAAAGAATAAAAGGACCCGCTGAAAAAAAAGGACTGTTTTATATTGAATTTAAAGTATCTGAATAAAATCGAATACAATGTCCTTGCGTATAAATGTATATGATAAGTAAAAATTGTTATTCTATTAAATTCTAACCAGAAATTATGGTATCTTTAATAGAATCATTTTGTTTTATTTAGAAGTTGAAGCTAAAGCAGCTTAAGTAACCGCGATTGCGAGGATGGCATTTTATAGACTATTTTAGAGAGATATGACAACCAAATTTCATATTAATAAATTTAAAAGTCAAAGTGCGTATAACCAGCTGAACGGTATAAATACCCAAATATTGGTTGAGAATGGCAATTCATTATATTTTAAAGTCTTCAAAGTGGTTCAGCTTGTTATCAATACCTAGATATATGTTTAAAATGGCTATTCATAAGTTCATTCAAACTGATCTTATTCTCTAATTAAAGGGAGTAAAATCCAGATCCAAAAAATCCTCAACCAATCCTGATTCTTATTATAGCTACAATGATTGGTAAATACCTTTTAACAGATTCATTTCTTGTGATCGATTTGATTAAGGTAATAGAGCCATATGTGCCTATTGATCTTTGAAGCAATCCATTTAATTGGGTTTTCACAAATACATTTTTGTTCTAATGTAATTCCACTACTTAGGTATAGTGCAGCCTTCTATGTTTAATAGTCCTCAAATGACCCAGATTTTTACGTCATATATATTGGTTATATCGGCCTTATATATATATATAAATGATTCTTACATATGCAATTCTTCTACTCCTAATGCACCTTATAATCGTCGAGACTTCAAATTTCTTTGTAATAAAATTTGATTATCCTAGTAAATGCAATAAAATCACCTACGGCTAATGATTCCCAATACCATCCCATTCGCTTACAGATAATGCTCTTACCAAATATTGATTAATAGCACTCGTTATGTAATGACCGTCCATAAAAGAACGAAGCAGTGGACAATTACCTTACCACTTATTACACACATTAATATTATATAAAATATGGAACTTTGAAGATTCGAAGGACTCTCCTAATTCTGAGTTATTTCAAAAAATCTACAAAAATTAAGGAAAAAACAGAAATGAAAAGTTTTAGAAAATAGAAAAATAATTTTAAGCTTGACAAGAATTGCGATTGTTTATTTTAAACTGGGAAAAACAAAAATAAACAAATAATAAAATATTTTTTTTTAAAAAAGGACATTTTTAAAAAAAAAAAATGTTCAAAAAAAGGAAAATAAAGAAATCAAAAAAAAAAAAAAAACAACTAGAACAGTTTTAATCTTTATATAAAAACTCAATATAAATATAATAAACTCTATATAGTATACAATACAATCCTGTTAAATATTGATACATATACGTATTATATAAATCGATTTTCTTATCAGTATCAAATTGAATTAGATCGAATGGGTATTTTGGGGACTGAAAAAAAAAAAAAAAAACAGAAAATAAAATAAAATTTGAAAACGAATTTAGGAAACTCTCTGGTTTATAGAATTTAAAGATCCCAAATAAATATGAAATAAATTTAAAAGGCAGCAATACCGGAGTGAATTAGAAATGATAATATATGTATTATGATAATAATTAATGTAGTCTTCTATACAGTTCTACATTGAAAAATTTGTTAGGTCTTAAATTTTAAAGAAGTTTTTAGCCAGAAAAGGTTCTTTATTAATTTTATACGGAACATTTCATAAGCTAAGGTATGATTGAAATAATATAAGTCGCACGATCTTGAAAAGAAATCCCTAGGGAAGCAGAAGACGCAGTATTCCAAATAACATGTGGAGATGCATCATTATAAATGGGAGCACCATAAGTCAATGCAACCATGGGATAATGCGAAAATAGTAGTAAGGAACTTCATTAAATGCAGATACAGAAGATCCCTGATATTGGACTCCGTTTAGGAACTTAGGAAGCTTCCCTCGCGTTAACTATCAACAATGCTGCAATACTTGAATAACATTGTCGGATCATTATATACTATTAACTGCTTTTATAAAATTAAAAATTTTTATATCATCAGATGTAGATCATAAGATTACTCTTGAATTTCACTGTGAACTGTTTGAGTTTGTAAGTCCTTCGTTAAATTATACTGTATATAAACATGTTGTATGTACAGATGAGCCAGAAGTATATTCCGGATGACAAAATTTTTAGATTTCAGTAACTGATTCGGAATGTCTATTCAGAATTTCAATAGTTCCTGCCAAAATCAAATTTGAAGACTCTGCAGGTAAAAGTAGATATTATTGTAAAGCAGTAGACACTCTTATAGCGCCTTTCAATTTACTTTCTTAGATAGACTTTTAATTTACAATCTTATTCCTATAAAGCAACCGTATGCTTTGAAAAAATTCTAGTCAAACCATTTTTTTATTTGATTTTTAGATTTTACCCGATTTCATGATTGTTTTCATGAGAACCTTTTTAAATAATACAAAAATAGGTCAATTAAAACATTATTTATTGCTTTCTTTTTCAACTATTTTTTTTTTTTAATTATTATTATTATTATTATAAAATGAAAATTAAAAAAAACTTTTTAAATAAATAATTCAAAAAAATTTTAAGAAAGGAATATATTAAATATAGAAATGGTTATATTTTAATTATTAATTCATATCTACAAATTAAATTAGAACAAATGGTACTTATGAATTAATTAAAGGTTAAATTTTTAAAATAAATTTTAATTCAAGGACTTTGTTTTATTAAAATAATTATTCTACAAATACCTACTTAAAAGTATTTAATAGAAATTATTGTAGGTTATTATTCATGTATGCATATACTTGTATTAAAAAGTTTTTAATTCGATTATAATAACGGTATCTGACCTAGTGGTATCTGGCATAGTGGTTAAGACGCCGACCTTTCATGTGGAAATTCTCGCGATCAAACAACGGTCATATCTTATCTAATAGAAATATCGTAAAATTGTATAATTTTATCGTAATAGTTTATATCGTAATATTATATAGATAAGATTATTTAAAAATACATATAACTCTTGTGTAAGATAATAGATGGCGCCCAAAATAGATATTTGTGTATTCATAATCCTGATCATAATAAACTGAGATATACTTCGACCCAGCCACATAAATGGTCTAAAGCCCGATTTATTTATTTAAACTACAAAGTACAAAAAATTAACACCAAAATACTTCACTTTTATTCTGCCACTTCTCTAAAATTCGTGATAATATTGAATCTATTTAATTTTTTTAACAAATATCTTGCAAGTAATAAAACTTGTTCTGTGTTTCAAAATCCTATTTATAATAGCAAAAAACGAAAAATATTTAACGAAACAATAATTGCTCCTTATAAGAGTAAGGACAGAAAAAAAAATTAATATAGTTATTTTTTTATTAGTAACATCATATAAGTGTATAAATTAATTTCTCTTCAGTTAATCATTCCAAACCTTTTTCTTTGTCCTACAAAATCTATAAATCCCAACCTCCATTTCTGAGGAAGCTTCTTCTTGTAATCATAATCTCTTAAACCAATCTAAGAATTTGTATAAAAGGTTTATTCTTTTGCAAACCAGAACCTAAAATAATCTAATTACTAATTAGTAATTTTAGCATAACCCTTTTAATTTTAAGGGTTAGGTTTCAAACCCCGGTCAGATCATATCCAATGAAAAAACTTAATTTGTTAAGGTACAATACCAACTACAAGGTCAAAGTTGAACCCCATCTAGAAGAATCTATTGCACATACTAACTTTTCTTTCCGTAAAGTATCGTCGTACGACCATAATGTAATTTTGTAATCAAAAGCCATACTATATATACTAAAAGTGTTTTAACATACTACCAAATAAAACTAACATGTATAAGTACATAATTCTTGTATAAGGTAATAAATAAATGACTCACTTAATATAACATTGGTGTATTCTTTGGGAGTGAAGTATTTAAAATTTGTGTATTATTTTTACAATCTTATTTAATCTAACTTTCGCTGAGTAATCGACGATTTGGTAAAAATAATAATTAATGAAATTAAAGCTTATTTTAACAGACTTAGTGAACTTGTTTTCTTAATTTAATTGATTAACATTAATTCTAGTATTTTAAATTTAGTGATAAACTCGAAATTTTTTTTTCTAATATTTTGGTCTGAATTCTAGTGGGATTGTGTTTTAAAGTATAGAAAATAAAGTTGGAATAGTTGTTAGCATTCGAAAAGGATGTGATGGATCGGATTCATCATAATTGGGTATCTGTTACAAAAAAGACAAATGAACCCATTTTCCCAATTTTTTTTATTTTTAAACATTTGTGGTGGTCGTATTCTCAAAAAAAATCTATTGAATCAAAATTAACAATTGTAGGTAAATAGGTGAACAGGATTTCGATTGCTATTGATCTTTTTATATTGGGTGGCCATATGTTGCCTGAATTTTAAAAAGATTTGAAAAAAAATAATGACTTTTTTTTTGGTAAGCGATAACTATTCAACTGTTAGAATAATAAGCCTGTGCATACCATGGGTACATGTTGGAACAGGGGATCATATTTTTCTTTCGTGTTATTAGAGTTGATCTTAATGATTTCCACATACAATTTAAATATGAGATAGTACTTATAACATATAGGAACGTCTAAGATTTTCAATAGTTGCCAATTCTATTATTGTTTATATTGTAATATATTGTGTTTGAGTTATATAGTATTCTATATCTGTGAGTTATATTAATCAATTAAAATATTTATTTATATTTTGCATTTGTTTATATTGTTATATTAATGAATTCTTGATAAATCATTTAATTATTTATTAAGCCATTCATTTGAACTCAATGGTGAATGGTAGCTGAGTCGAGTCGAAAATCTGAGAAAACTATTTTCACTTTCAATAGGTTTCAAACCTGGGTTTTTTGGCATTTTTGTCGACACTCTAACCGCTGTCGTCAAAGCCACTTAACCGTTTAAAATCTCCAAGTTTTTCAAACTTAACTAGAAATAGAGGAATAATTTTAATACAAAATTTAATCCTTTGTATATCCTACAATATAATCAAAAGATTTGCTCCTACAATATTAAATCATGATTCAGAACTATAATCTCCCGAAGAAAAAAATTTAATTTCAATTTTTCGCAATAATTCACCTGAGATTTTTTTTTAAAAATACCTTAAAAAAAAAAAAACATTAAAAAATTATATATATAGAAAAAATATTTTATAAATAATGATGAAAATATCACCAAGAAAATAAAATTTAATTTCAATTTTTTATTTTTTTTTTTAACTTTTATAATAAAATATTTTTTCAATATATGCATGTGTACATGTATGTGTACATATATTTTGTAATTTAACGCTTGGCGATTTTAATTCCAATTTTGTACTCTTCGAACTATTCTTTATTCTGATTTTGTCTTCATTTGTCGTTTTTTGACCTTTATGCTATAAATTTTATTTTTATGCATATATGTGTGTATGTATATATGTCATATATATATATATCATATATATATATATATATATATATATATATATTTAATATAAATATAAAAAATAAAACTAGTAAATCTTATATTCCTTATAAATCCTTAAACCTATCATTTTTGCCTTTTCCTACCAGAAAAAAAAAAAAAAAAAAAAAACAACAACAACAACAACAAAATAAAAATAATAATAATAATATACGAGTAAAGTAAAAGAACTTTCGAAATTGATGGATCCCAGAAGTATATTCTATACTATAATCATTACACATACATATCAATACTATATAGTATGTATATATATATATATATCAATATAAAGGTTAGATAACACTTTAATCTTTAATATTATTACAAATATATATATCTATTTACAAAATATAAGCAGCTCTATAATATTATTTTAATATATGTATATGTAGATGTATACATAGATGTATGTATGTATGTGTGCATAATATATTTTGTCAGTCTTCTGATATAAACAAAATAAAAAAAATTTACTTTAGTTTTAAAAAATCCTAGATAATCTTAGAAAACATTAAACGATATATGAGATTTTCCTTTTTTCTTATTTTTTTTTTTTTGACACCAAACCAGTCCTTAATATTTTATATATATAATATATAAAAATATTTTATATATAATTTATATATAATATATATGTACATATTATTTAGATCTGTTTTATTTTGTTACTTTATTTCTAATTCGAAAAATGTATCTATCTAAAAAAATCTTCAAAAATAATAATAACAACAACAACTACAATAACTAAAAAAGGATACAGTATCTACTTCTTTTACCGTATAATGTGACCAAAAACTGGGTAGCAATAAAACAAAACCAAAATTTCAAAATAAAAAAAAATTAAAAACAAAAATAAAAATAAGACATAAAGGATTTCTTAAAGACTAAACACTAAGTTTCCCAAAAAAAATATATACATATAAATTTTTATATAAATATACAAAAATATTCAGTTGTATATTTGTATTATGTGAACATTATATTCATATTGTATTTGTAAAATAAATGTCAAGGAATATGTACAGCCCCAGAAAATGAAATCTCAATAAATACAATATAACTAAAAATGAGTATAAAATGAAAAAAAAAACCATCATATTAAATAAGTTAAGCTGAACATCAACTGATATAAATTTAATTTATGTATACTATACTTGGATAGATTTTCAAAAATATAGTACTATATATTCAGTGCTGAACATGAACAGTATAATACATTAATAATACAATAAAATTCAATAGATTGGAAGACGCTTACAATAAAATCAAAAACAAAGTAATAATAAAGCGCATACATCCTAAATAAGAGTAAAACCAAGCATAGGAACTTCGAAGCATGCGTTATGCCAGTGAAACATGATTGTTAAAAATAAAAATTATTCAAAAATTACGGGTATTCCTGAACAAGATGCCTGTGCATTAATAACCTCAGATCATAGAAGCATGGAAAGTGAAAAGCTACCTCCATCTTAGAAAAATTCTACAATCCTTAAAAAACCTAAAAAATGCAATTCCAAAAACTGCAACAACTGGCGTGAAATCACTCTCCTCTATACAGTGTACAAAATTATAGCAACTATCATACAAGACAGAATAAAATACATATAATGTAGAATTACATACAAATACAAGGCAGAACGCTCCACAGAAACTGTGTAAATCAAGCTAGCACAATGTGAATCATCATCAATAAATCAATTGAATGGCGGTCTCCTCTGTATCATCTACCGGATATGCATTGAGATAGTTGCACATATAGAAAACACTAGGAGAAATAGGTGTGCTGTATATAGGAGAACTATAGTCTGGGAGAATATATTTGTTTTCCTGTTTTACTTCCTGGGGGAGCTAGATGATTAGTCTGCTGTAGCTATTCAACTTGATTTTAAGTCTTACGCCTTGTGGAAAAGACGTCGCCAAATTTTTCCGGAAGATGTCACTGCGTTTTCCTAGATTTCCCGTAAGGTTTTACTGGGATTTTGCATACCCTTATCTCTTTATATTTATTTCTTTATTATTCATATTATGTCAATGGTGTTAATTTGACAGATGCATATGTTTATATAGATAAAGTTATTATTTTTTATTTACTATTAAGATATAGGTTAATTTGGGAATACGATTATAGGTAATATTTTATTTACTTATTAATCATTATTTTTATATTTTTACACTATTATGTACTCGTATTTAATTGTAAGATATTTTTATATAATTTTTTTTTTTATGCTACTATATACTATTTATTGAGTTTACCCAGCCAAGGTAAAAAAGGTGGCGCTAGTTACTAGAATCCAAGGCGATAAAAGTTAATATGACCATCAACTAGCACATCATGGTGAAAACGATACCAGTGGAACATGTTAACAAATATCCATCTTGGTATAATAATGACCTCAGATGCTGGTGTGGTGGTAGATGTCAAAAAAGCTAGAAGACCCTCAGTACTTTAATACGCATCTGATCGAAGTCGAGAATATCAACAATGTAAAGTAAATTCTTATTATTTTTAAAACGATCTTTGCCAACAGTTTACGCTCATCATTAATACTGTCTATTCTTAAAATGCAAACACTTTATTCAGTAAACTGTTAACACAAAAAGTAAACTTAAACTCACTATAAACGTTTAAGGAAACGTCAACGAATTTATTTTATAAAATAAAATTTAAATGACATTGCAATATTATGAGATACTGCACCAATAGATAATATTATTAACGCCCCTGTAAAATATTTCTTTTTTTTTTTTTAAATAAATACACAAATTGTAAATTATAGCATTGTAGAAATCATTCAAAACAAAAGAACGCAACACAACAAAACATAGTAACAAAAAACCCGTACAGGAAAAAGGGATAATAATGTCAAAATAAAATAATAATAAAAGTAAGTATAACATTCTCTTTAAGTTATTCTACCTCGTTTAGTTTTTTTCCTCTATAACTCTCTATCTCTTTCACACTCTCTCTACTTTTCTAACTTTCGATATTTTAACAATCTCATAATTCTTTGTTTAACTTTTGGATCATATACTGAATATACAATAATTTTTTTTTTATATAACATTATATCAATGAGTGGTAGATGAATTCTTAGACACCTTAGACCCAAGTTAACAAATACACCTACATAGATACTATGCCTTGGATTTCAAAGCAAATAAAAAAACAAAAGAATATTATAGAAATTTTAAATCCTAAACTGAAAAAGAAGAAAACATAAGCAAAGATACCTTACTATTATATGTCAATACGGAAGAGAATGTTCATTTGTCTAAATACATCTCGCGGAATCACATTTGACATAAATTTATTAGATCTGAAAAACGTTTAACTAAATAGGCACTTCGTCAAAAACCTTTAAACAAACGGGACCTTTTGAACTTAAGACTCTTAGCAGGTAGTATAAAGAAGTCGTATCTATAAGTTATCATATTTAACAGATTTATCTTAGTTGCGAGAATTCCCTTCTTTCAAGTTTCCTCTGAAAAAACAATTGCGGCTCACGTCATGATTTGTATGGATTTGAATTGAATGTATGGAAAAATTGAGTGAATTTTCAGTTGGCTTGCTGAGTGAAGGCGAATTCACCTAATTCCATTTTTACGCGGTTTTTCCAACGCGGAGTGGAAATAAAGCGATTTGAAATGATTCAATCTTTTTTAACGTGATCGAATTAAAAATAACGCGATTTTAATAAAATTATTCAATCTTTTTTAACGCGATCGAATTTGAAACATCGCGATTTAAAAACATGATTAAATTCGATTTAAAACGATTTGATATTCCGAAATAAAAATTTATTCCGAAAAATAATGAAATTTTTTACGCGATTTTCTTTTAACGCGGATATTTGTGGATGGTTTCTATCGCTTAAAAAGAGAATTAGGTGTATTCAATAAATTGTTGGTTAAATATCTATTTGTGAAATGGTTTTAGGTCAACTGTCATAGAACCATATACACATACATATATTTGTATATAAGTGGTCTTGTATCGCAATATAAGTGTAGAAAATGTTTTGAAATTTCGATTAACAAACTCATCACAGTAACGAAAAGTCTTATTTATATTATTGTTTTATTTATTATTATTATTTTATTTTGTAATATATATTATTATATATTTTTTTTGTTCTGCTCTAAATTTTTTTAAAAAAAAAGAAACACAACAAAATTTCCACTCTTTTATTATTGTTAATGCGTTGGTATGAGGTTCTTTACAAGTACCTACAAAAAAATAAAACAAATAATTTCCTTCAAAGTTTCAAAATAATCATTATTTTTATATTAAAGTTGTTGCTTTTTTATTTTTTTTTTTATGTATCTTCAGATACTTGTGATTGGAAAGCCTCTTTATTGTACAGGTAAAATATATTAATTGGACAGGTAATGGGAAAAAAATAAAATTTAAGTACCTTTACGTTATTAAATCTATATGTATTTTCATATAGAAAAACTTGATCATGTCAATAATTCTTTTTATATACGAGTATAGAGAAACTTGAATTGTTTTATGGATTCCAAAAAAGAATATTTAAACATTTCTTTTTATTAAAGTAAGTTTTTGTAAAAAAGTGATTTAATAAATTAATTTTTAATTTTAAAGCCAAAGTATAAACCAATCGTGTATGGTTTTCTTTTTATTCGAAAACTCTTTCTTATTTGTTAAAATTAAAAGGATTAATCTGAATATTTAATAATGGACTATGGCTTTTTCGCGAACGAGCCTACCAAGACTTAAATAACTTTAATAACAAATTCAAAAGATATTAAAGCTTGGAAGCACAAAGGGTAGATTCGTTAGACGCGACGTCTCATTCGAGGAGATGATTTTTCAAATTCTAATAGAAGTATGAACTTATTATCCTTTACTTTTGACTTGTTTTGAATATCATTCATCATATTGATGAAATAGAAAAATGAATAAAAACGTAGAACTATATCCAAGATGGCTTCTATTAGCCTTTCCACTTGCATAATGTGGTTTGTATTGTAAAGTTTTTAAAGTCTGTTAATATTTCTTGTAAAGTCTGGTTATTTTAAATGGGAGTTCCTTCTATACCTTCATGTCTAGTGGTCCAATTTGACCTATCTGCAAAGTCGTTGATTCTTCTGGCAAAAAAAGCATTCATACAAAACTTCATTTAAATCTGTTTTTTTTTATTTTTAAAACTTGACATTTCCAAAAATCCCAGAATCTTGAGATGCCATTTTACTATAATCATTATTTGAAACGTAATTTTCGTGGGTATCCACCAATAGTCTATGTACCAAATTTGAACTCATTTCTAGGATTAGAACTCGAGATTTTTCAAAAATTTTGGTGTTTATGTACCAAAGTCTTCCGTTTGCGCGGTCCGATTTGGTCTTTCTACGAACGGAACCTGACAAAGAAGAGAAGAAATTCTATTTTTAAGAATTCATAACCTTTTTTTATAACGAAGAACTAATAACCTTTTCTTTTATAGTATATTTTATCAAAAAAACGTTATATAAGTGTAAAGAATTTTAATTCATGCTTATAACTCATATATGTAAAAATATGACACAAACGTTTTTAATTATCTTTAATTCAAGAGTAGAAATCATGCCTAAATAAAAGTACAAACAAATTTAATCCTGATATGATTTTAAACATCTATACTCAGGAGAATTTGAAAATATCTGCTTTTTAATCAATCTATCTATCTATCTACATATATAAAAGCGAAAGTTTGTTTGTATGTTGGTTTGTGTCTTATATACTCCTAAACTGCTCAGCCGATTCTTGGAAGGAAATCGTGGGCGAAAAACTTTGCTCCAGACCGCCATGTTGGGGCTGTGGTGCAAGTATTTAAACTTTTTCGTCCTAAAATAAAAACGGTTCGACCGATTGACTTCAAATTTTATATACGTGATGCTCCTTGAAAACTGAGTTAACACTAATAACAGTTTTGGAATTTGTTGTTAAAAAAAAATTTTTGGTCCAAATTTTGTTCGATTTTACAAAATACTACTTTAGCTAAAAAGAAAGCCTCAAAAAAACGAGTTCCATTAACCCATTGCGGCCTAACAGCTTTTTATAGGTTTTTTCAATACCTTACTCTAAATTAGAAACGGTTTGACCAATCGACTTCAAATTTTGTATACGTGATGCTCCTTGAGAATTGAGTTGACACTATCAACAGATTTGGTAATTGTGTAATTTTTATGTAAACTTTTTGCAGTAACATCAATTTAAATTAAACCTCCATTGAGAGGCGCAGCAACGCGCAGCTAGTATATAATAAAATCTTCCACATCCAAGTTGCACAAGTTAATTACGAAACCCTAACACTAAGGCGCATAAAAATTAATAATAATGTTTCATCATCCAATTAATATAAAGTGCTAAATGCATTAAATTTATATCTAAAAATTTATATCTCAAATAAGTCAACTGGATAGAACAGTGAATAGAGTGGCGATCTCTCATTCGAAGTTTGTTTTAATTAAAAATCTAGCTCATTGACTCTAGATATCATTAGAAAATTATTAAATTTTTAATATTTTAATTTCTGCTTAATACTACGTCATCATATTAATTCATTTTTATTTCATTTAGAAACATATTGATTCCAGATTAAATCCATGGCTCTATACCTTGATTTAGAAAAAAAATTTAACCAAATAAATAATATTATAAATTTTAAAAATATTTAAATGTCAAAAGACTTAATATAGAATAATATATCTAAAAATGATAAATTTTTAATAATATAATTTTAAAATAATAATATTAAAAAATAAAAAAAAAATAAAATTTCACCTTAATATCAAAAAAATTCTTAAGAAATAAAAATCAATTTTATTATCACTTTCAATCAAAATTTCACCAAAAATGTCTTCATAATAATGAAAAGATCATTTTTTTTTTTTATTTATTTTTTGTGGAAAAACCTAAAATTCTTATCGTTTTATTAATCAAATTTCTTGTTTTTATTGTTTTTATTTTCCCACAAAAATATATAAAACTAGAAATTTTTTAAATAGATCAAATGTACATATACATAAATATATATATAATATAAAATATGTCACATGAAAGTCAAAATGAAAAATGATTTTTCTTAAAGAAAATAATAATAATAATAATAATATGAATTTCTGTTTTCTATTAAAAAAAAAAAAAAAAAAAAAAAACAAAATATTTTCTTGTCAATCTCTAAGATTTGTTGAGTTTTTCCTTGAGGTTGAAATTTTCTTGTGAAAAAAAACAAAGAAAAACAAAAAATTTGGGACCATTTTTGATTAATTTCATTTTGTATAATATGTGTCTTAAAAATGTCTTTAATAAAATTAATACATTCCTAACCTTAATAAAATACAACTTTTTTTTTTGAAAATTGGTCTCACAACCGGTATTCATTACTAAAATTATAATTTTATTTCAAGAAAACAATGGCAGCTATAAAATATTTTAAATTTTTAAATAAATCAAATGAAAATTAGTAAATTGTGAATGATATGGGTCTGTCAATTTACTTCAAAATTAAACTAACTCTTGGAAATATAAATTTGCACAAGCCTAGATGACAAATTCATATTTTTTTCTGTTTTCAGTTATGATCAAGAAAAATCATAAACTGCACAAAAATTAGATTTTTTGACTTAAGCTATTTTTTTGGTGTATTGCGTCAATTGCGATTCACCGAAAACTGACATTGTGTAACGTAAAATTGGTTTTTGAAAATTAGAGTATCGCTTCGTTAAAATTAGACTAAATTCAGGTTAAGATTGCTGAAGTATATAATCTATAAAAGGTAAAATTATTAAAGTGTGCGTAGATTCTCCATCTTCTTCTATAATCTTCATTTATATTTTCTTATCTTTTATCTTCTTCGATTGTCTTCTCATATTATTAAAGGCAGATTCTACTGTTACTTCACTTGCCATTTTTGTCACAAGTAGCACTTTGTAAGAAAGTAAATAAGTGATCAGACAGTTAGAGTGGTGGTCTACGAATTTATTAATTTTATGTTAGAAGTATCCATCCAAATTCGGGGCAGAATTGTTTTTATATATTCATGCATTATTATGTAAATACAAAAAAAATTGTAAATACAAATATTATTGTTATATTACTATTTAATAAAATTTTAATTTTTCTACTATGAACTTCCGTACTGCATTTGGCTTTCTTTTAGTGAGATGCAAAACGCGTCGTATGGCTTAGGTGTTATGACGACACATATGTTGTCAGAATTTTTCACGCGCAAATGTTTTAAGTGTTAACGCCTTCTTTTTTTCAAGAAAGGGTCGTAATTTTTTATATATATATATATATTATGGAAATTATTATATTCAATTGTGTAAAGTATCTGACCAGCAGCTCACGAATGTTATAATAACTAATCGGGCAAATAATAGAATTCATAATATGTTTTTTTATAATTTAAAAAATTCATAGATATAGAATTCTTTGATTAAATCAATTAAATTTTTAAAATTTTAGAATCGAAATAAAATATATGTCTGCGAAACTTGAAAACGAAAGGCTGAATTATTCGTGTATCACATTGTATATGCTAGGGGACTGTTTATAAATAAATAAATGTCACTCAAAACTGACGTCTATGTTATTTTTGACATAACTAACTTTTAAGTTTATTTTAGCTTTTTCTTTCCAAACTTCACTTTTTTTAGTTTGAGTTCTATTGTGACTTAAATAATCCTGACTAATTTTATTTTTCTGGTCTAAGTTAATTTTTTTTTAAATAAATAAATTCGTAGAAATTTTAGTTTTATGTCGCAAATTCATTCTGGCGTAAATTATAAGAGCTGTATATCACATGAAATATTTATTTGAATATAAAATAAAATATATTTTAAAAATATTTTATTTTAGTCACACAATATATTATTATTATTATTATATCTATTTTTATTTTACATATTTATATATATACAAATACATATATAATAAATATATGTGTATATATAACAAAGTGTTTCTTTTCAAATTAGATTACTATAAAAGTATGTATTTCAAATTATTAAAGAATAATAATACTTTATTTGTTAATAATGAAATATATTTAACAAATAGAATACTAATCATTCTGATTTTAGTCTTTATAAAAAATACAAATATATATATATATATATATATATATATATATATATATATATATATATATATATATATGTATATATATATGAAGAATCTAACCACAACAGACAGAATGTGCAAGCATAGACTTAAAATATATAAAAATAAAAGTAAAAAAAAAACAAAAAGAATCTCAAATTTTTCAAAAAACCAAATGTTCCAAAAAAACAAGGTCTGTTTAATTAAGAATAGTTTCATATTCCCCATTAATTTAAATTCCAAATAAAATCTATATTGGAAAGGAAATAAAATTTTTCCAGATATTCGAAATTAACTTAAAATATAATATAACAAAGTATTATATATATAATTTTTCTACTATTCTTTTAATGATTTTTTTTAAAAATATATCTATAGATACAATTATTGGTTATTTCAATGTATCTTATAATATGTATATTTATCAATATATATAATGTTATGTTATAATAGATATTATTAGTAATATAAAATGAAAATTAAAGATATCTTCGTATAATACAATTCTATATGATCGATGAATGAATTTAACAAAATTCCTATGCCATCTTGAATTGTGGTGGTTGTTGTTTTCGTTTTTGTATCTATAGAATATTTATTACTGATTTGTTATAAGAATATATTCTTTATTAATGAAATAGAAAATTTTGGTCACGATTTTTTTTTCTAATTCTTTTTTTTTTTTATTCATTTTTTTCATTCTAACTATAACAAAATGAGAATATAAAGTAATACTTAAATATTTTATTATATATGTTAAGTTTTATTGATGATTCCAATAAAATAAAAATTTTCTTTAACTTTCTTTCGTTTTTGTTTTGGTTTTTGTATTTAAAAACTTCATATTTTTCTTTAGTGGCCTTTATTTTGTAATTATCAGGGCATTATTCAAGCACAAAAAAAGATAAAAGGTATATTTCAAAAATAGTTTGAAAAAGGTTTTTAATTTAAGTTACAAAGTATAATAAAATTTTGTAAAACTTCGTTTTTTTAGTATGAAATTATTTAAAAATTCTACTTTAAAAGGTATAGTACTTTTTAATATGTTACATTTATTAGAATTTTGAATAAAAGCAATATATGGGAACATTAAATAAGATGCAGTAATTGAATAATTTTTACAATTTACATGAAGAAATAAATTTTTAATTGATTTTTATAACTCACAGATATATTTTTAAGATTTCTATTTCACTAATCATTTTACTAAAATTGTAAACATAATATATTAGCATTTTATTTGTTAAGTGAATTTTTGTGAAAAGTATTAGTTGCATTGCAAAGTGTCCAATTTGATAAATAAACTATTTGCAATATGGTAACAATGCTAAAATTAAATTTGTGAAATAAGAAATTATGCTAAAGCATTAGGTGAAATAGAAGTTTGATATACAGATTTTGCGAACATGACTTATAAAAATATTTTAATTCTTTTATTAACAAACAAATATTTAATAGTTCTATAATAGTATAATAAAATAGTAAATTGATGGATAAAGCTTAATAGAAAGAGAAATGTTTCTAACTTCAGCAATTTATCTTATATAAAAGCTCTATTAAATGCAAATGATCTTTCTACCATCAAGTGTACATTTTAGGGTGCCAGTTTTATTTTAATAAAAGTATATAAATTTAAAAAAATTTGTTTTATTTATATTTTATTTTACCTAAATTTGAAGCATTTTGCTGCTTTTCTGTCTGCTTAGGTGTTTTATTATTTTTTTTATATTATTACTTATACATAACATTTCTTAAATAATTTCAGATAAGTACTGCTGTCTGAAGAAAACCAATATTTTCACCTGCAACACTTAATAATCCGGGATGTGCTAAGTATCTCAAGAGAATCTTATATTTTTTGAAGAAAACACATATGCTCTACAATATTTCTAGACGTAGCACAAGTGTTTGACAAAGATCCGCATGAAGGATTAATATTTAAATTAAGGAGATTGATACCGTTACAATATATAGAGATACTCGAATCGTACTTGTCTCATAGATTATTTAGAATTAAACAAGATGAAGAGTACTTACTCTACATTAAGAGAAATAAAAGCAGGTGTGTCTCAAGGCAGTATTCAAGGTCCCATTTTGTACTTGCTTCATACAAGTGATCTATCAGAAGTAGAAAATGTAACTGTAGCAACATTTGCTGAAGATACTGCAATATTGGCAGTAGGATCGAATATTGACGATGCTACAGGAAAATTACAGAAAGCAAGTGAAAAAATATGTTTTTGGACTAACAAATGTAAAATAAAATTAAATGAATGTAAATCTGTTCAGGTTAATTTTAGTAATAGAAATATAAGAGACCCACCTAAAATAAATTTAAATGTTATTATATTGTATTTGTATCAATCGAAAATTCAATAAAATACCTAGAAATTATACTGGATGTCAAGCTAAGGTGGAATGGACATATTAAGAAGAAAAAACCAGAACTTGAAAATAAATATGGAGAAAATTACTGGCTCCTAGAGCGTAAGTCTAAACTGACAATATATAATATAGTGTTAATTTACAGCCAAGTTATTAAACCTATATGGCATTTAATTTTGGGGTTGTGCCAAGCAAACGCATATTAAAAACATGCAAGCCTTTCAGAATAAAGTTTTACGTAACATAGTAAGTGCTCCCTGGTATATATGTTATAGTTACATTCACAGAGAATTACAAAGTTATAGATGAAATTAATAGATATGCCATAAAGCATAAAGCTAGTCTAGCAGGGCCTATAAATATTGAAACTGCTCAGTTAATAAATAATCAGATTAATACAGGAAAGCCTAAAAGAAAAAGACCTTTAGATAATCAAAGATAATCAAGCAAAAAATTAATGGTAAGTTAGCTCGACTAGTTTTATTAAAGGAAGGGTGTGGCTTAGCTTCGTAAGATACCGGCTTATACTTCTGCTATGAGCAGTTTGTATCTTTTGAAGATTCCCACCAATCCACAAAAAATAAAATATTGTTCAACGAGATTGGGTTTTGTACGGCCCAGAGATTTAAATTAAACCATTTAAAGCAAATTTCAAGCAAACACTGATATGAAAACTTTAATTTTTTTAAGGATTTAGCTTCTAGGTTAAAGTACTAAATTCATTTTATTCATATGAAATAAAGCATGCGTCGCGATCAGTGAAGGATAAGCTTCAAGCTCAAATGAAATGCAGCACATACTTCAAAGTGTGAAACAAATACTCTTTTATTCACAAATTTTCGATTCATTTGCAATACTTAGTAAAAGTATTTACTTTGTTTTATTCATATTTCTCATTTCGTAATTTTGAAAATGCGCTTTTTTAAAAAAACTTGATTTTGTTTCATTAGTTATTTTTGCTCGTTCACTACTCTACCTGCACGAATATTTCGAATGAATTTATTTTTATTAAACAACAATGACCATTTTCAAGGAATTTTTATGTACTCGTACCTATCCAAATCATATTGTATTTGGACGATTTTTCTCAGTATTAAACAAATAAAATATTCGTTTTAATCAAAATAGTATTCAGTTTCAAAAATAATTTTATAACCATGCTTCAGTTGTTAAATCATAATATTTAATCGGCTTATTTTTTCCCATACAAATGTAAACATCCTTTTTTAGGACAAACTATTTAACCAATTTTAATGAAACAACAACCAAAAGAAAGGTTTTTTTTATTTCCATAGGACAATGATATTTTTTTTTTAGAATATTGCGTTCTTTCAGGTGAAAACCCGTCTTTAATTTAACGTAAATTTGAATTTAACGGTCACGCTGTTAAAAATTAAGGCTTATGACTCTAATATTATGCGCCGACTTTCTGGGTAAAAGTAATGCATTTTCGGTTGTATTCGCAGCTCAATCAAACTATATATTATAGGCGCCGACTTATGTCTTTCTTTTTTTTTTTTGTTTAGGTACTTCAAATGTTCAATGAACAAGGAGATTTAAATTTTTTTAAATTTTTTTTTTTTTGTTTTTTTTTTTTCTTTATCTTAAAAAGTGAACGAAAAAAATGAGTTCTTTTCGAAAAGCAATACATTTGGTTTATACAGTAGTTTTTATTTATAACGAACTCGGTTCAATTTTAATTATAATAAACTTTACACTTTTTGCTAAAAAATTAAATTTTACCTAAAAATGTAAAAAACTTACATTATATTACATTGATAATTCTTTTATTTAAACTTTAAATACCTAAATATGTTGCTTGGCGATTAATTAAGTCTTTTTTATTTAGTTTTGAATATAAAAAAAATCATAATAACGCATCAAAAATACAAAAAAAAATTTCAATAGAAGAAAAAGCACTATACATAGGCTTGAGGCTGACACATCAAATAAAATTATATCAAATGAGTTCGAAGTGTTCATTCTAGAATCATCACATTCTACAATGTTCAAGTCTTATACTAATTTTTCAAAATTCACAGCATTCTTTTAAAACGACATTCGTTTATTACGACAATTATTTTCCGTCCCATCATGGTCGTTATAACCGAAAAGTACTGTATTTTGTTAAAAAATTTTTTGTAAATCGTAAATTGTTGCTTTGTTGCTTTTTGTTAAGTTTTATGTACAATAAAAAACCGACTTCTGAAATATATTCTACGTTTGAGAGTCATGATATTAAAATATATAAATATTTGCAAAACAGTTAAACAAATAATCTTTCATAAAAAAATAATTTGTACCTATTTTAAATGATTTGTTACTTAGGACCTACCCAACGCGTACGGTGTATAATTTCTGGAAATTTCTAGAAAATTTTGAAATAAATAGTTAGGTACATGAATTTACATGTGAGCAATCGAAATACGCAACGTACTGGTACCTCGGATTTACAAAATGACAAAGCGAAAAATAAAAATAGAAACTTTAAAATAATATCTTTGTAAAATATTTGTTTATTAAAAAATACCTATAATATGTTTGCAGAAACTTAAAAAAAAAAATAATATTTCTTAAGAAAAATGATTTGTTTCTTATAGATCAGCCAAAATCAGCATGTACGGCATTCAGTTTCTGTCAAAAAATTTTGAAATAATTAGTTATGTAAAAAAATTTACATGAAAGCATACGCGACGTACTGTACCTCAGAGTTTTAATATTTAAAAATTGACAAAGTGTATAAGAATACATATTGACATTGTTTTTTCTTATGCTGCTGCGATTAAATTTTAAAAATAAAATATTTTAAAATAACATTTTTTTTTAAATAATTTAGTTTAAAACATACAAATATTCAAATAAATTGAAAATACCTACAAGACAATTTGTTTGCAAAACTAAAAAAATTATCTTTCTCAAAAAAAGTTATTTATTCCTTAGGTCCTAACTTAAATAAAAGCGTACAGCGTATAATTTCTGTCAAAAAATTGAGAAATAAATAGGTACATAAATTTACATAAGAGCAGCGAAAATACGCGTAACGCAATGTACAGTATCTCGGATTTTTAAAATTTACAAATATTGACAAAATGTATAAAAATATTATTATTGGATTTTCTTATATTTCTAATATTATGTTTTAAAAAATAATATTTTTTTACAATAATTTTTATTAAAAAATATCTTATATTCAAAATACCTATAATATGAAATTAAAAATATTTTTGTAGGTACTAAATTAAAACATTCAAATAAATATTTTTGATAAATTAAATATTGTACGCGCGTATCGATTTACCGATAATGGATATGTAGACAGACGTATTGACGTACTGCCGTATAAAAATTGTACGTCGTATGTTTTGATTTCATTCTAATAATTGAAAAGTTTATTTCACACTTTCAACATCGAATAATGTTTTTTTATAATAAAAAAACAATTTTTAGTTTTACTTTGACAAAACGAACGAATTTTATATATCAAAAAGTGTACATGAAGATTAGATAGGCGTAGTTTGTAAATGGAAAGCTAATTTTTGTTTCAGGAGTACATAATTGTTAGATTTATCGTCATATATATATTTGACATCTTAAAACTACCTGTCATTTGAGAAGTTAATTATATTTAATAGTATTTAAATATTAATAAAGTGAAAAAATTAAGGCTTATTGCTGATATAAATATAAAGAATATTTTTTTAAAATGGAAGGGGATAAGTGCTTATTGGTTATCAAATAAAAAATATGATTTAACATAATTCAAGAGAATTTTAATTAAAGCCATCTGCAGGAAATTATTTATCTACTCTGTTATATACTCTTTTACAAAGGCTGGAGTAGCTGGCAATAGTTGAGAGTAGAAAAAAGTTTACTCCTCATAAAGGAATAAAAGCAATAATATTTATATAGAAATATATTTTTGTCAATAAAAAATTTAGGAAAAATTAAATAAACAAACTAGACAAAAAGGTATAAAGTAAACTAAGGAATTCAGAATCATTTTTCGCATGTTTTCAGAACTTTAAATAGGCATATATTATATAGTAGTAAAAATTTACCTATGTAGCTTTTAAATTTAAAAATGAAAAAAGGGTAGGAAAAATTTATTCTTTGATTTATTGAAAAACTTTTTTTTTTGCTATAAATCTTAAGATTGAGATTTAAAAAAAGACTTCGGTCAACTTGACTATTATTTGTACTTCTGGCAGCTTCAATATTATATAATACTAAATACTAAGCTTATAAATTATGATATGTTTAATTTTGTTGTACATATTATGTATTCATAGAGTTTTTTAATTAGTACAATTTAATACAGAATACGTACAACATAGTTCAAATCGTACTAAAATTTTTAAAAAAAAGTACGGTTTGCTATATGAAGGACAACATTAACTCGAATTTTGGATTCTTGATTTCAATAAATATATGTATATGTTTAGAAATATGTATTTATTAGAATACTATTTATATGTATTTAGAATTTTAATTTAATTTAACTGTACCAATTTATCCTCTCTTTCAACCGGCTTAAGCTATAGAAATAAAACTCAAAAATTAAGTACCGATTGAGTTGTTTTAATAATTAAGAAAAATTATAAATTTTTTTTAAGCAAATTTCAAGCGCAAGAATTGTTGACAACACTGTTGGCATCATTTTTATTATGTATAGTCTAATATAATTTACACAAAACGAATTTTATATGTTAACTTAAAAGCAAAAATAGCTCGAATTTCGAGCACAGGGCGATACTAGTATAAAATTATTCGATTAAAAAAATTTTTAAATTCTTGTTAATTTTCATCATGGGGAGTATTATTATGTTGAACAAAATGTTAATGAAATAAACGATTCCTATTAAATTCTGAATATTTTTACTTTTAAAGAATGTTTTATTTTATGCTTTATTTTTTCCAAATAAATCCAAATTTTCGTTGAAAAACTTTTCAAATATTTTTCAAAATTAAATTTTAGATTTTGATTTGACATTCATATGAATTTTAAATTTTAAACTTTAATAGATATTTAATTACTTTATCAAAATTTGGACAAACACAAATACTCAAATAAATGCACATTTTTCATATTAGATTTTTATAAATAATTTAAAATTAATCGTTGTTTTGAATTCTATCAGTTGGGTTTTGTGTTCATTCGAATTGGGTTTTAATATTGTAAGTACATTGCTGTTAAATTTGATGAAAATTTAATATACGTTATACTGTGGACAGAAAAAATATACGCTATACTGTGGGCAGTAAAATAAAATTAGCATTTGGTACGGTCTGTTTGTAATAGTTCCAAACAAGTTATTTTATTCAAATAAAGGTATGTCTAAAATCAAGGTATTCAAAACATTTTACAAAATGCTCAAAAATTGGAGTATCATAATTTGACAAAATTAATTTTGTCGTGGATTCCTTGTTAGGTTTTTCATTTCAAGGTTCTGTAAAAATACATCATGCATAAAGTACATTTTGCCATAGAATTGCAGCCTGAAGAGCAGAGATGGGAACTAATGCATTATTTTCATAATGTATAATATTTGCATTAGCATTATTTTGTAATGAATTAAAACAATGCATTAATTTTATGAATAATGTATTAAGTTAATTATTTTGAATTATTTTTTCAAACTAATTCATTAAAATAATGCATTATTTTAAAATATAATGCATTACATATAATGCATTACTTAAAATAATTCAAATTACTTTGAATTACTTTGAACTATTTTGAATTACTTTTGAATTAAAAAAATAATTCAAAAAAAAACACACATAATTCAAATAATCCAATGAATTACTTCTTTTAATTCAAAATTAATTCAAATAATCCAATGAATTACTTTTTTAATTCAAAAGTAATTCACATAATTCAATGAATTATTTATTTAATTCTGAGCTAAAAAGAAAACGCTTATTGTAGAAAACATTTTACAATTCTATGTGATTTTGACATTAACCTGCACTGTTTCCTTTCTTGTTTAGATTTTATTGAAATTTGTTTTTTCATTCTAATGAATGCTTAAGCTGTATTTAAATTTAAATTTTCGTATTTAAATTTTCAAAACACATTAGATATCAAATATTATAATAAACTTAAATAACGGTACTTTCTCTTTAGTTTTTGATTAGATCATTTAAATATTTGACATTTTCATACGTAGGAAAGATGACATTTAACTATTTGACATTTCGATACGTAGGAAATATGACATTTAACTATTTGACATTTAAACACTTAAAGGGAGCAGAAAAGTTAAAAGTTATAAAAGTTTGCCAATGATTACGCAGCCATTCCTGAGAACATCTATTTTAGTTACAGTGTGTAGAGATCATAACGGGTGCATTTATTGTAAATCGTTTATTTGTATTTTTC
Organism: Dolichopus griseipennis; assembly: GCA_963082915.1. Classification (NCBI taxonomy): domain Eukaryota; kingdom Metazoa; phylum Arthropoda; class Insecta; order Diptera; family Dolichopodidae; genus Dolichopus; species Dolichopus griseipennis. The sequence continues at coordinate 113,405,023 of OY720442.1, forward strand.
GAAAATGGAATTTTTTATTAAATTTATATCTGAAACATAACAGCTTTGGTGGAGACAGTTTTTACCACTGCTTCTTAAGTGAAATGTGTGGTGTTTTTAATATTTTGTATTTATTTATAATTACAAAATTAATTATTTTGTTTATGTTATATATTTTTATATTTTAAATTATATTGAGTAACCAGGGAGATTTTTAAAGAAAAAGTATTATTCAATAATTTTTTGTTTAGTTAAATATTGTATCACTTAAACGGGAATCGAAACCGGACTCCCTCGAAAGACAAAATGCCCACACCACCACCAAGACCCCCAAAGTTCTAATAAAACTTTTACAATTGTTCAAAAATAACCCTACTTTATTTAAAAATTATAATTTAATTAATAAAATTGTTATAAAAATCATTTGTTATGTTTTTTGTTGTAATTATTTTTTAATTAATTAAATACAAAAATACTTAAAATTTTTAATTATAAAATTTTTTATTATTAAAAACAAAAAATATGTACAAATATATTTTGAACACGTTTTAATCCTTTTTTGTAAAACAAGAACGATACTGAATACAAACATCAAATAACTCGAAATTAAAAGCAAAATTTTTTTTTAATAAAATTTTTCAAAAACAAATACAATTTAGTTTATAATTTCTTAGAAATTTTTCAATTTTCTTACCACCTGTTACTGTAAATTCTTTTTTGTTGTTATTATTTTAAAAACGTTTTTTGAATTAAAATTTTTTCCTCTTAATGTTTTTAATTTTCAATTTTCTATACACGTATAGTGTATACCTATAACTTGACTTTAGCTTTATACAAACAAACTTAAAAAAAAAAAACATTTTATTTCATGATTTTTTTCAAATATAAAAAAAAAAAAAACTCACCATTATTCAAATTACAAAATTCTATAAATTCTCCATTACCATTTTGAAAGGTAGAAAACAATTTTCAAAGACCACGCGAGTATAAGAAAAGTCAAAATGACGTTTCTAACGACAAAATGTAAAAAATCTTAACATTCGGTAAAACAATAAAATTGAAATAAAAAAAAAAAACAAAATAAAATAAAATAAAGAATTTGCATAATTGGATATTAAAAAAAATAAAAAACAAAAGAAATAATAAAACGTCAAGAGTTTCTTGATTTTTCTTTAACAACGTTTTTATATTCGTGATAAATTTTGTATTTATTGAAAAAAGTAAAAGTAATTCGAAAAACATCATTTCCGGAAGATATTAAATAAAGAATTATATAATTTTTGTATTTAAGAAGTTTTATAAATTCTTTTTTTAAATTTTTTTTTTTGTATCTTCTGTCAATCTAATATGTTTGTCAAAAACTTTGTTAGTTCTTTTTACATTTTAAGAGTAACAGAACTCTCGACAAAAGCGTGACAGAAAATATTATTCTCTTTTCAACACACGTATTTTTTCTCAACATTCTCTTTCTACATAATTCACAATCTTGCTTCTCTTTTTACGATGCTTTCCAAACTACTTGTTATAAAAAGGTGTTTTTAAAATTCCTTTTCAATATTTAATTTGTAATTTGTCAAGCGTATAACGCCAGCATTGTATTAGCATTCTGTTTACGGCATTCTAATCCTGGTTTTATTTGAAAACTTTAACGCTTTTAAGCCAATTTATATTAATCAAATCATAGCACTAAATTTTTTTCAAAATTCTGGAACTCTTTAAGTTCTTAAGCTCAATACCTACAAATTTTTTAATAATATCTTCTATAATTTCTAAACCAATTTTTGAAGATGTTGCAGAACAAAATTGCTAATACTTATGTAAAACATAATCCTAAATACTCAGTAGGGAACATAGATACAGTCTGCTAGGAGAAGTGACTATATTGTAATAAATTTTTTGAAATTAAATTGAGTAAGAATTCTTAATGATGAAAAGTTCTAAAGCAGATGAGAAGAATCTTGAAATCTCAAACAGGCAGACATCGAACAAAAGGCTCAAAACAAATTCAAAGTTCAAACATATTGGTTTTCTTATAAGTGACCATATAGAAATTCTTGTGGAACAGGTGAAACTTTTAATGTTTTTCATTTTGTTTTATTTTTAACAGCTCAGAAGTATATGTAGAATAGATGCGACAATACAGTGTTAGAAAGTTTAGTGAATATAACTTTGCACTACTACTTATCTTATATCCTTTAATTTGTTTATTTATTATGTACAATCCCCTACCACATACAATTTGATAAATGAGTGAATCTGCCCTTTCATTTCAGGTGTGGCAATTAAATTTATTTTATTTTATAATATAAAATATTATGATATTAATTATAAATTATATTTTTTTATTAGATATGATCTGACCTAGGGTCTAGATATGATCTGATCTAGGTTTAAACCCGAGATTTTTCGATTGAAAAGGTTTAACCACTGCGCTATCGGTCAGATATCCTTTCATAATAGTGTTAAATATACAGTATATACGTATTTGTTGAAAAAGCTCACGAAGTATTTACTTCTTATTTATTTATGTGCAATCCCCTACCATATACAATTTTTTAAGTTAGTGCTTCAGCGTTTCCTTTTCATGTGGGACCGGGATATATTTTATATTATAATATAAATTATAAATTACATATATTTTTTTATTATATATGATGTGACTCGAGCTAGAGACCTTTCAATTGAATGGCCGACGTACTAAACACCCCGCCACCGGTCGATTCTCAAGAACTAATTTGCTAAATATTCAACAAAACAAAAAAAAGCAAATTAAAATAATCTGCACTTCATACAACAATATAATTTTTAACCCTATCATTATTTTTTAAGATATATCTTCAGATATTCTTTTCTTTTATTTTTATATTCTTTCAAAAATTAAAAAAAAATAAAAACAATTTAAAAAGAAATCAAATAAAACAGGTAACCAAGCAAAAAAGCAATTCATCACAATGATAATATTATAAAATTGATACCATCGTTATTTTTCCAATGCTTAGGAAAAAAAAAAATTTTCAAAAATTTTCCAGAACAAGAAATTTCAAAAAAAATATAAATATAAAAAAATAATTTAATGAAAAGTTATAAAAAATGTAAGAGACAAAAGAATTTTTTTTTTTTTATTTAATTTAAGCCCACCCTATGTTTTGTATTCCTTTTTTATTACAATGGTTTTATGAGTATAACAGCAAAAGAAAAAGCAATAATTAGAAAAATTAAAATTTTTTGGGGGTGAAAAATATTTTTATTTTTGCATCATTCCAAAAAAAGAAATTTCGTAATTCTTTTTGTACCAAAATATTTTCCAAAAGATTGCTTTTGAGGCGGTTTCCAATGTTTTTATTTGTATTTTATTTGAAGTTTACGCAAATTAAGGAAAACTGTAAGTATTATATTGATGGCTACTTGCTTTTTTGTGCTATTCAAGTCACCTCCTCAGTCATTTGCAGACGTATTTGAATAGATTTGAAAGTCTAGAATAAGGTTTGGTTTATAATTCTGATACTTTATGTCCGAACTATATACAGAGTGTTCGGAACTTAAAAATTACGAAGGGCGAAGGTGATATGGAAGTTTATATCGAACAAAAAATTATCTGGAAGGGAGATCTATTTCTAAAAGTTTCTTATTTAATATTCAAAAAAATTTGGTTACTTTTTTAAAGAAAGAGCAACATCTTCGCCCTTGTTCAAAATAGAAGTTTCAGTAGCTAGCTCAAGTTAGAGGTCTTTGTTATAATATCCTTGATTTTTATTGGGGTATATCATGTAGTTGAAGAGTATGAGTTACAAGGTTCTATATACAAGGAACTATAAAATGCTTTCCCCTCCTCAAATTCAATTATAGTCATTTTTAAAGTCACATCGAAGCCATCTATTGAAAACCCGTTAGGGTGTGTGATTTTATCCCACTAAAAACGTGCAAATTAAAACCAAACTTTTGGTATAGGGCTTTTGGTACAGTTGTACAGTTTGGTTCATGAGAATGGAAATTGGTAATTTATCAAAAGAGTCTTTAAAAATTACTTACAATTAGCTGTCTTTTCATCCTTCTCAAAATGTTATTTGTTAACGTTTTACCATGTTAAAACACTATTTGTAACCTTGAACGTAATTTAAAGGACTCAATTATCAATCCATAGAGTTGAATCTATAATAAACATTCAGGACCAGCTAGTTGGATCCTTCTTTTATTCAAAAACTTATGCACCTCTAATAATTAAAAAAAAAATTAAAACAATTATCCGCCCCGATTTTTCATCCCTACAAATTCAATCATTAATTTATAAATTTCATTATATAAAGATCAAATCCAAGAAAAAATTCATTACACCCAGATATTGTATCTTCAAGTACTTAGTTCTTCTTGTGTTCCTATTCATAAGTTAAAAAAGGATAGGACCCCTCCTCCTGTATATTATTATACATTACATACTAATACTTAATACTTATGTGAGTATGAGTACCTTTTTACAAAAAGCATAAAGCTTAATTTTAAATTATTTTTTAATGTTATATAAATTTTTTATTTGCATTTTTTTTGTAGAAAAACTTAAAGTATTACATGTTAATAATATTTTTATATTCTACTGCCATTTTCTTACGGTAGACGGTAGTTAAATATTAAAAAAAATGGTAGACAGTTTTAATAATGAAAAACAAATAAATCGTACATGTAGCAACACAAACACAAAGCCAAGAAAAAAAGGATAAGTTTCTATAGTGAAGTTTTCTTTATTGTTATTATAATTTTTTTATTTTCTTATCATTTTTTTTGTTTTTTTTTTTTTATGTTATCAGACGAATGAAAAAAATTTGAAAAAAAACAAAAGATATAAAAATTGTTTTTTTTTTTTTGTAAAATGTTCAATGTTATATTAATAAGATATTCTGTTATACAGTTATTAATTCTTATGTCTGATATATAAAAAAAGAAAAATTTTAAATTCTATTACAAAATAAAGAGAAGTACGAAGGCACCATGAAAAAAATCCCTAAAATTTGTTTGGATTAAATTTCAAAAGACAGGTTTTTTTACATTAAGTAATCAACCTTTTAAAATCGCTATTACTAAGTGCATTATTAAAAATTACTAGGTTAACCTTAGTAAGACCTTTAAAAAATATCTCAAAGAAAAAGTCTCCAAAATTCATAGCAGTCTAGCTAACGCCCAAAATTTTCCTAAATTTGAGTTTGAGTGTAAATTTTTCATAAAACTGAGATTTATCTTCGTTTAATTTGGAGACTTTTTATAAATATTATTTAATGGAGACTTTCTGTTATAATTTGGAGTAACTAGAAGTTTAAGATAATTACTTCGGTAAAAAGTTAAAAAAAATCAATGAAAAAATTGAAATAACATTTTTGAATATAAGAAGTCTCCAAAATTGAGTTTCGATTACAAAAAAGTCTCCTAAAAAAATGGTTATATAGGTTTTTCCGTAAGATAATTTTAATATTGAAGGCTTTCCCGTTAACTTTGGACATTTTTTCGTTAAAGTTGGAGACTTTTTTGTTAATCTTGAAGAATTTTTCGTTAAGCCTTGAGACTTTCTCGATAACCTTGGAGACTTTTGTAAATCTTGTATTTGGAGATAAAATTAGGGAATATTACTCATTTATAAATAGACATTTTACACATATGAAAAAAAACTCTCCAAAAGTTGAGACATTATGTATTTTTGATTTTGGGGGTTTCCTTTAAGCATATTTTATCGCCGAGCCTTAAAAAAATTAAAATACAATAAAAATTAATTTTTGTTTTACTTTTATATTAAGACAAAAAGGACGTGTTATCATGAACAAAAGGAGCATAAATTAATAAAAATGTTTTATTTTATTTTCTTTTTTTATTAAGAATGTCTGACTTTGATGTCTACTATTACTTAATAAATATATATAATTATCGATATGATGATGATGATGTTGATTATAAAATCCATAATTTTAGCTTAATTCCAAAGAAAAAACACTTTAAGAAAATGTTAATGGATGCCGCCTTTTGGATTAAAATAAAGAAAAAAAATTTAAAATGTAATGCTTTTATACTCCTTTGGTGTAAAATTTTTGAGAAAACAAAATAAGAAAAATGTCCAAAATTAAGATATTCTTTTTTTTTCAAAATTGAATCAATCAAAAATAAATTTTAAGAATTTATTATGTCTGACAGTTTGTTATTTTTTATATTTTCGTTATTATTTTGAAATTTTGGTTGCTTTTTTTATTGGGGGATTTAAAAGGTGTCTTGAAGAATAAAGATATTTTGTTAAGCAAATTGAAAAATATTTTTGGATATAGTGATAATTCCATAAAGCAGTTTAAAAGAGGTTAAAGTGGTTCGTCTAACGAAATCAACTATAGGCAGATCAAACTCATTTTCCATTTTATGAAGCTAGACTCTCTGTGAATAATCTGATTTCTCCTCAGTTATGGCTTTTTGTGGTCGAGATTAGGATATTGAAGCATTATAAAAGAGCTTTTTAAGCTGCTTTATTTTACACAATCCACCCATGGACTGTTCAAGCTCTTTTTCAAATTCATTTATCTAGAATCTCTCAGAATAATCTTCACTTCTCTACAGTAATGCCGTTTAGTGGTGGAGATGGAGATGGAGGTGGAGAATCCTATATTGAAGCAGTGTAAAAGAGCTTTTATAGCTTAATTTAAAAGAGCGATTAAAAAGGATTTATACTTATCGATAATGCCACTTGGATTAATGTAAAATGTCATTAACATAAAGAAAGACCACTGTCTGAGCTGTTATAGGTGTTAATGTTATGAAACCTTTAAACCAGATACTGAACTGAAAATATCTTAGTACTTCAATTGCCGTTAGTGCTTTCAAGTTCACTAAAATAACCTCCTTAAGGCATTTGCAAAGAACTAATAAAAATTTAAAACAAATTGTAAAATCTTTAGTAAAGAATCTTGTATAGAACATGATCATTGAAATAAATTAAGTTAAGCAACATTTGGATAAAAAATAATGTACTTCTAAATGAAGTAGAGCTTCCTATTAATCGTCTGTAGTGCATTTAATCAACATTAAAATTATAATAAACCAAAATCATAAATACTTTTACAATACTTAATTAACTCCACCGTATTCACACATTTCATTTGTACTAATACAATACTAAAATAACTTAACGGTCTTTTATAAGAATATCTTATTTCACCTTTTTTTTCATTTGCCCGTGAATACAAACATACAATACAAACATACAAACATTAAAATTTAACAAAAATGCTGATTCTATGCATTTATAATTGAATAACGTAAAAGTACCATATATAAAAAAAAATAAAATATAGAAATTGTACACTTTTGTTTTTTTACACCGTTTCATAAACCGATCGTAAATAAACGAAAAGTAAAAATCATTATGAATAAAAATTGCACATTCAGGGAATCTCCTTAAATATTAAAATTACCTAATATAAATCAGAAAAATATATGAAAGGTTATAGAACTGAATGTAGCACATATGTTTACCATATAATATAATTTGTAAATTAAAATTTGTTAAATTAAATTTTATTCTTAAAGAAAATGGCCCATCTGGCACTTTTATATTTTGAAATAACTTTTGACATTTATTTAGATTAATCAATAATAATGTAAATTTAACTACCTAATTAATTAATTTAATTTAATATTCATAAAATTTGTATAAATGCCCTAAGATTTAGAAAAATAAATAACATTAGTAATCTTGACTTATTATAGTCAAGTACACTAAAAATAAGTATTTTATTTAAAGAACAGAACTTCCATTAGGTGCACTTGCTTAGGCAGCTGCTAGGAAGTAAATTTAATTCAAAAAGAGGCGTCTCGCTTCAACTGAATTAAAGACAAAAGGAAAGAAGCAATCTATCATAATATTACACGTCCCTTTCCCCAAAAAAAAAAACTAAAAACTTTTTATTAAATATTTAAAATATATTGATTAATTTAATTCCGATTATATTAACAAAAAAAAAAATCATGGAGGTAAAATTTACCTGGAGATCATCCACCCACCCTGAGGAAAATATATAATCACATTTATAAAAAAACTGTTTCAAAGTGATTTTAAAAATAAAGATTTGAAAATAGAATTATCTTATTAATTATTTTAAATAACCTCTTTATATTATTAAAAAACTTAAGAAAATTAAATATTAATTAAATTTAAAAAAAAAATAATTTCCATTGTTATATATCAACTTGAAAAGGTCTATTAATATTTTTTTTTTATTTATTTAAAATATTCTTTTCCAATTTTCATTTTCTAATACAAAAAAAAAACAAAATAAAACTTCAATTAAAGAGGATTAAACTTAATTCATTTCTTTTCTAAGTTCTTAAGAAATTTTTTTTTGTTTCCTTTCCTCCTATAATTATGCAATTTTATTTTTTCTTTTAGTTGCAACTTTTCAATTTTCTTTCAATAACCTTTAAACAAAAAAAAAATAAAAATTATATTTTAATCATTTAAGAATTATACAAAAAACAAAAAAAAACTGAAAGAGAGAGAAAAAAGAAACTGAAAGACAGAGAAAAAAACTAAATAAGTTTTATAATAATATAGACGGCCTTTTTTTTTTCTTTCCACACAAAAGTAGTTTCCTTTTTCGCTCTAATAAATTTTTCAAACTGAAATTCAACCCAATCATGACTAATTCTAATGTTAGTTAAGGTGAAATGACAATAGTCCCAGTCAAAAAAGCCAAAAATACCAGAGGCATTATATCTCTGATGATTAAGCGAAATACTTAAATAGCATTTTCAGCATTAAAGCAATTAATTTATTTATAAAATTTATGAATAAAACCAAAAGTTATTTTTAGTTTAGGAATTTCCCCTTACTCCAAAACTCAAATTTTCTAAACAACTTTAAATACGCTTCTAATTCAAAATTTTGCATATAAGAATACATGTCAATACTTTGCAAAAAGGAAAACCTTGATTGTGTATCCAATTGTAATATGCTTCTTAATATAGAGTCTTCCACAGAGAAATACATAGCTAAGTACTTATTATTTAGCACATATTATCTTACTCATATATACTATTTTCACATGAAGTTGGACCTTTTTTATATGAAATTAGTCTATTTTCAAATAGACAATATATAATATTGTTTTAAATAGAAATAGATTTTAGACTTTAAATAGAATTAAATTGGTCATATTACACATCTATTTGACTTTTTGTAAACGCCCCCTTTCTTGGAGTCCATTATTTCGATCAACATATTTAAAAAAAGATACCCAATTCATATAAAAATCTAAATACAACAAGAAAATTTTGATAAAGTTCGACTCCTAAGCCCGCCCTTACAAAAATAGCCTCTAAAAGTATAGATGCCACATTTTTTGGACTCATCTTAATTTTTTTTGCTATTTCAATTTCTTGTACAAAATTGGAGACTAGGATTTTTAAATCATATCAGATCGACTTCTGGATCCTAATATCCGGGAGCGTTTTTAAATTAATTTGACAGGCCAATTTAATTTAAAAATTTCTGATCAACTTATTTTTACAAAAGACAAAATTTATGGAAAAGGACCAAGTTCATGTGTAAAGAGTGTATATTTGTATTATAAGACTTTCAAAATAAACATTTTCGACTTTGTACTGTTCAAAATTTATTCCCAAGTTTGAAAATATAGTAGGCCCACTCCTCTTGAGTCACATTTCCTCCGGAATCATTTGGTTTCTTTTTCGAGTCAGAAGTCCTTTAGAAATTTTTGACTCCAGGACTTTTGTCACCTCGCTATTAGTAAATTTGTATATTACGTGTCTATATATATACGTGTGTGTGAGTATGTCTTTAGATAGGTACTTAATTTTTAAAATTAAGTTTTTTCAAAAAACGGATATGAAAAAAAATAAATGAAAAATATTTTTCTAGACAGTATAGAAAATTAAAGTCTTAAAAGTCATGTGGCATAAAATTTTCAAATTATATACTCGTCCCTTTCACTCCCTCTGTTATTTTTTAAGAAAATCATTTTTTAATTCACTAAAATGAAAAGTTAAAACTTGATGGAGTGACTTTTTCCAAAAATACATATACATAATACATATATATATACATAGTCACAAAATGCAGAAAAAAAAAGGAAGCCAACTTTTCTTGCATTTATTATTTTTCAATCTTCTTAGCTGCTCACAACTTAAACACTTTTTATTTCAACAAATTATTAAAAAAAACTTCGCTCGTTTTATATTCCTTTCTGTTTTAAATCCAATTTCTTTCTTAAATTCTAATTAAAAAAAACTTTTTTTTTTATTGCAATTTTTTATGGGTGCAAATTTTTTTTTTTTTTATACTTTAAATAATGCAAAAAACGAAATCAGTTTTATTTTCCCATGTTTGTTTTGGAAGTGCACAAGAATTGAAGGTGATATTCTGAATTGAAAATTTTCATTTCAAAACGTTTAGAATATATAGGGGAGAAGCTCTCAGCCACTTTGAAGAAGGAGAACAAAAATTGGCATTAATGTGAAAAACTTCATCAGATTTAACAAAAAATTAGAAATAAATACAAGATGGATTATATAAGCTTTCTAGCATAATCTGTTTTGTTTTGTAGAGTCTTATTACTTTATATGTGAGCCCCCCTCCTCGTGGTCCAATTTGGCCGGTCTGCAAAGCCGTTCGACAAAAAAAGAATTCATACCAATTTCAGTTGAGATTTTGATAAATTATTTAAACTTTCCTTTAATTAAGAGATTCCCTAACTATTGGAAGATCTAAACCCCATGGTACTAGAATCAATTTATGAAGACTACTCTTCATAGGTACCCACTATCTATGTACACAATTCGAGCTCATTCCGACGATTAGAACAGGAGATTTCTCGAATAGTCTAGTATTTTATGCCGTGGTCTGATTTTTAGCCCACCTAAGAACTTAACCTTACTTTTGACCAATAAAGCATTTATACGTATACTCATTGGATTTATCTAAAGTTCTAATACTCCTATAACCACATAGGTAAATCCTGAGATTGTTATAAGTCCTGAAGCTGCAAAGTTTAAGTTTTATTTATTTTTCAGCTTGATACCAAATTTAGTCTTCCTTTAGAGCTAAGGCGAATTCTACAAAAAGTTTGTAAATATCCACAGAAAAAGTGCAATTATTTCAAGTATAAAAAAAAATTTCTAGACCATTGTAATTGTAAGCTTCTAACTTTTACTGACCAATTTTAATGGATTTTTAGCTTGTAAAACTTTGCTAGACTAGATGTACAAAATTTGTAAATTTCTATATGATAAAATTCGAATGATAAGTTAACATAAAACCCTATTAGAGCTTTCCATAAATCAACTTGCAGTATCTTTGTGTTTCATCTTAATTGTGAGTTATTGAATCAAATAGTTTAATTTTTGAAATTCTATCATTTCTTCTTCCATCTTTAACCACAAATTTTTCAAATATAACAAAAGGAAAAAGGAAGTGAAAAAAAAAAACAAAATTAAAAACTGTTTGCATGGTAATTTTATTAACAAAATTTTCACCATTAAATAATTTTCATAATTTTTTTATATTATTTTCTTGGGTTTTTCTTTTTTTTAATTAATATTAAAGGTTTGACTAAAAAATTTCATTAAAATATCATGGTAGTTGATACATTTATGTATAATCTATAATGGGAATAGTGATATTATTTAACAGGTGCAACTACTTATTGCATTAGTGAAGGATATTAAAAAGATCAATAAAGTCTAATGGAAGAATTTCACAAAAAAAAATAATTCACTGGAGTATTTCCTCCCCGGCAATTTTTTCTGCCCGGATTTTTATTTTTACAAAAAATTAAAATTTAATTGTTTAAAATTATGTTAAAAGAGTATCGGTATTCTCAAAGTATATGAACCCACTATGTGAACCTATGTTGCTATGGTTCTAAATCAAGTAACTCAAGTATCCTGAATTCCCACCCGGAATACACAACGATTAAAACAATACTTTAATCTAATGTAATCTTTAATTCACAATCTACTACTCATCCAACGGAATCAGTTAAAAATTTTCTTTGAATATGTTTTCAAAACGTAATGTAAAAATTAGTAGGATAAAAGTGTTTCCTATATATAGGACTATAAGGCTATAATTTTAACGTTAATACGGTGTTTGCAATTACTCAGTGATAAGTGACATTTCCTGAGTTGATTTTGCAACGTCCTTTCGTCCAGACATCCGATGGAAAAATTCCTCAAAAAATAATGATTCTAAGTTGATGAAAATTATACGGCAAGAAAAAAAAAAAAAAAAAGGAGGGGGGGGGGGGAGGTGGGGTTTAAGATTGCGAAATAGGTCAAAGATTTCGAATATTTAGGATGCTTCCGATCAACCCAGGGACAAATGAGCATATCTGAGATATCAATTATGATATTACAAATTTGGTAATGAAGTGTTTATACCCGTATGACTATATAGTCATTATACCCGTATGACTATATAGTCAAAGGGTATAATAAATTTGCTTATTACGTTTGTGACGCAGAGAAGGAGGGGGGGGTAGATATAGACTCAAGTGTATGGATCGGATCAGAATCGAAAAATAAATCGATTTAGCTATGTATGTCCGCCCGTCCGTCTGTCCGTCCGTCCGTCTGTCCGTCCGTCTGTCCGTCCGTCTGTCCGTCCGTCTGTCCGTCCGTCTGTCCGTCCGCACGATAACTCAAAAACTAAAGGAGCTAGGATCTTGAAATTTTCGCAAATTCGTTTTTTTGCAATAGCCGTCATCGCTATTTAAATCCAGCCATTTTGGTCCATGGGTTCGGATAGCTGCCATACAACTTCCTTTTTTATATGAGTATTACTATGTACCTATTACAGCTGCGTGTGTGAAATTTTGCCAAAAGTAGTTTAGTTTTATGGCCAAAGTTTCTGCAAAATTTGGTTGGTCTAGTGGAGTGGGTTCGAGTAGCTGCCATACAACTTCTTATTTTATATGAGCATTACTCTCCACGTAATGAAGCTGGGTGTCTGAATTTTTGCTAACAATTGTTTAGTGTAATGGCCAAAGTTTCTGCAAAATTTGGTTGGTCTGCTGCAGAGGGTTCGAGTAGCTGCCATACTACTCCTTATTTTATATGAGCATTACTCTCCACCTAATGAAGCTGGGTGTCTGAATTTTTGCCAAAAATTGTTTAGTGTAATGGCCAAAGTTTCTGCAAAATTTGGTTGGTCTACGACAGAGGGTTCGACTAGCTGCCATACAACTCTTTATTTTATATGAGTATTCCACTAAACTCAATAAAGCCAAAAGTAATTAACCGGATGATATAATGTATATGTTACGGTCATACGGGTATCCCAGAGTTGACACAGTCTACTCTACTACACTCTTCCACGTTTTTTTCTATTTTCCGTGTGCTTCCATAAATTTGCAAAACTTAAAAGCCATTCTTCAAATTAATTAAGATTGAAAATTGAAATTTAGTACAAAGACCATTCTATCCTGTTCCAATTGTATGCCTAAAATCTGAGATAAATTTAGACTGCGGATCAGGTACTTTCCTCACATCTCCCAAAACCTAACAAGAATATCGCATTATTGAAATCAATAAAGATAGAAATTCCATAATGTTCTTGAAATTTGAGTTGAATATTCAAGTATTAGCGGTGGAATGCGTAAATGTCAGGCGTCTATTGGATTTTAGATTTATATTGAAGTTTTTTGATGTAGGTAATTAGCTGCATCGACTTACTGTTCTAAATCAGTTTTATTACTTGTTTTACATAATAGAATAACCAAAAAATAAACATTAATCCAAGATCAGATTTAATATTGTATTAATCTTCCATCAAAAAATATCTAAAATAATTAAAAAAGTGTTTTGTTTTGTGGAAAAAACCACATGACAATAACTTTACGCATTTCTTTGTTTATTTGTGAACATACACAATTCACAACGCTTTCCATTATATTTGAATCATTCATACATGAAAATAGAATAGAAGCGGCTTATGCTTATTTGAGATGAAAGGCACATAAGAACTGCAGTCAAAAGAATGTCTTTACAAATTGACAACATACATATGTGTGTTTCAAAGAGAACTTTCTTTTATTTAATTTTATAAATACTTTCATGCCTACTATTAAAAACTTTTAATACACTCAAAAAAAAACTTGTTTTAAAAAAGTAAAAGAACTCGGATGAGAACTTATATTGCTTTAACAAGTGTACTTTTAAATTCTGTAATCTGTATTACTTTAAACGTAAAAAATTCTTTATTCTTTTTTTTGAAATTATTATTATGGTTTTCTTAACATAATTTGCATCACCATGGTTACCTTTAGGAATAAAAACTTTATTTTTAAAAAAACTTTTTAAATAAAAAAATCTGCTAAAAAAAATGCAAATAATATAAAAAAAAAAAACAAAAAACTTACCATAAAGATGTAGAAGAACCAGTCGAAACCCTTAAGGACTCTGTTGAATTTATATCCTTTAATGTTGTAGATATTGTTGAAGATGATAATGATGAAACAGAATAAACTCTTTGTTGTGAATTTATGTCAGTAGCACTACTACCAGTCATAACATTTTTATCATCTGATATTAATGGTAATGACAAACTACCACTACTTATAGTACTAGTACTACTACTACTACTGCTACTCGTATTATGATTAAAATTTGTTCCATCATTTATTCTACTTTTATCATTAAAATATTTTTTATTCTGATTATTGTGGTTGTTGTTGTTGTTGCTGTTCTGCGTTTTACTATTGTTGTTCATTTCATTATTAAGATTGGATGATGTAATATAATCATAAGAAGAATCTGAAATTGAACCACTGGCAACAGAAGCAGAAGCAGCGGCGGCAGCAGTTGAAGTATAAGCCATATGACTGCCTTTAAAATAATTATTATCATTATTGTCATTATTTTTATATGAATGAATACCATCAATATCAATATTATCATCATCGTCATCAGAAGATGATGATGACGATGATGATGATGATGATGATGATGATGATGATGAAGAATCAGAATCTAAACCAGAATCAAAATTCATAAAATTATTATTATTAAATTTAATATTGTCACTATTGATATGATGATTATCATTTAACATAATTTTTGATTTTGATTGTTCTTGTTGTTGCATCATAACATTTTGTTGGTGTTGCTGTTGTTGTTGCTTTTGTAATAATTCATTTTGATATGTATCAGAATTAAATTGTCTTAAATTTAATTTATTATTATTAACATCATCATAAATTGACATATCTTGTTTTGAATAATAATCATTATTATCATTATATTGTAAATTATTTAAATCAATAACTGATATTGATGGTATTGATGGTGTACCAGTTGTTGTTGTTGTAGTTGTTTTTATTGATAATGATTTTGATTTTGGTAATAATGATGTTGCTGTTGTTGTTGTTGTTGTTAATATTGATAATATTCCTAAATCTATAGTTGGAATTGTTGTTAATGTTGTTGAGTCGGAGGCGGAGGCGGATAATGATATTGATGACGATAAAGATTTTGAAGATGATATTATACCGGATGATTTTGTATCTCCTGTTGTCGCTGATATTATACTACCGGGTGTTTTTGATATATTTTTTGATTTATTATTATTTTTTAATATTGATTTCTTTTTATTTGTTATATTTTTTATTGATAATGATAATGGTTTTTGTGTTGAAGATATTGATGTTGATTTTGTTGTTGCTTTTGCTGTTGTTAATTGTTTTAATTGTTGATTCGTTAAACTTGTGTCAGGTACTTTCAATATATTTTGTTTAATTTTACTATCACCTGAACTAAATGATATGTTATCGTCATTATATTGTATATTTGATGTATAATAATCTTCTGGTTGTTCTTGTTCTTGTTGTTGTAATTGTTGTTCTTGTTCATTAAAATTTAATGTATTTACATTTTCATTGGATAAATCTGTTTCTTCAATACCATTTAAATTTTCACTATTTAAATCAATATAATTACTATTAAAATTATTATTTGTATTACTTTCTAATTTAGCGCTAAATGAAACACCTTTTTGATATAATATATCTTCTTCAGATCTTAAACTACCATCTTGTAAATATGTATTATTTAATTCTGAAAATAAAAATAAAACGAAAATAGAGATATAATTAGTATAATAATTAGAATAATTAATGTAATATGTGTATTGTAAAGTATTAAATATTTTAATAGAGAGAAATATGATTTTTTAAAATAATTTTCCATGTCATTTATTGACACAATTAAATGCTTTAAAATAAAAGAATTGGGTTCGCGAAAGAATTTGTAAGTTTCTGCAATGTCTAGGGAAATGCAGATATGTGACGGTTGCAAGAATTTTTTTTTTTGTTTTTTTACAAGAGTATAAATGCTTAAAGCCCCATAAAAATTGTCATTCCACATATAACAGGTAGTATTAACCATGTTTATTAAAACTTTATAAAGGAATATTTGAATTTTGTGTAAGTCATTGATTGTGAACAGTTTAGATATGTACAAATTTTGGTGGTGAAACAAACTCATAGGAAACTGCACTTTGCAAAAATGATTTTCAAAGAATTATTCAGCTTGGCGTCAATTAAGAGTCCATATTGAGAATAATAACCCCACACAAATAGAAGAGTAGGATTAAAGTATAACTGCCAAATTAGCTTTTACAATTGCACGATACAAAATCACAGTAGCATTCCTTTCTTTTCAGGTATACTTCCCCAGAAGGGTTGTAAGCTATCAAAATGACGTCACCACATAACGGTACTTTATATCTCAAAGTTGTTAAATATGAATAGAAAAGCTTTTTCCAGAATATTTGTAGACATACTCGTATATATAGGTACACAAGAATCTGAATTAGGAGGGATCTTAGAGTTAGATTCAAAATCAGGATGTTTTTCAAAATTTCATACTTATAGCAGTTTTTTTGAAATTTCGAATTTTTTTTTTTTTTTTTAATTTTCACTTGAAAGTGCAAAATCTTAAAAACCGTACCAGCGATTCAGATGAAACAAGATGTATATGAAAGAAAATATGCCCTTCAATATTGTAAGATATTGGTTCCAGTTTATTGTTTTACAGGAAAAATAAAACATTTTAATTAAAATACTACAAAATCTTAGGAAAATTTTGTAATGCACTTTTCGACAACTAGAAGGCGGCATCGTTATTAATAATTTATATATTCGGAAACTTTGAGATATAATGTATTGTTTTGTGATGACGTCATCCTGATAGCTCACAACACCTCTGTGGAAGTTTCACTTTCTTTTCATTTCATAATAACTTATGAATATTGATCTTACACCTCTTTCATTAATCCCTGAGATCCAAGTAATTAGATTTAAAATCCGAAATAAAATCAATTGATTATTAAATGAAATAAATAATTAACCTATATAAATACCTTTTCCTTACCTTTATTTAAAAAAATAAAAATTACAATAATATTAAGAATAAAAAGAAATTTAAAAAATTTTCCTTTCTATCATTACTACAATTTTAATAATTGCTCTCAATTATAACTATCTTTATGTCACTGAACTTTTATTTCATTCAATCTATTGCAACCGCATTACAATCGCATCAAACTAAGGTAGCTGCATTTCAAAATACATTTTAAGTAAACAATTAGGTAGATGCTTAGAATATTATGTATATATATATTATATATATACATTTCCCTTCTTTACATAATATTCATAATTTGTTATACAATAATTAGGAGTACAGTAATCATCAAAATAATAACAACATTGCTTATAACAAAATATAGTTTTCTGAATAATATAGTAATCCGCAAGTTCACTACTCTATTAAGTCGTAGATACAGAAACTAACAATAAATATGAAATTTTTCGATTTTCCATCTTATTTTATATATCGGAAAAAGCTTGTATTTTCCCTTATCGATGAGGCTGGATACAATCACTTTATTAATATTAATCTACTGGTAAGTTCGCAAACTTGAGAACTTAATTTTTAGTATAACTTGTTTTATTTAAATTTAAGCTTTTTGAATGCATTCTTTTTTCATTGTATGAGGCAAATATTAGGTTAAATTCAAAGTGTTAAGCTAGAACTCAAATCTCACAAACAGCTCTTAACACGTTTTGTTCTAAATTTAAGCATTTCGAATACAATATTTTTTTATTTTATGTGGCAATTATTGAGTTTTTAAGTTCTCTATGTTTAAAAAAGTGGTATTCGAATTCTAGCTCTATTTTATACATAAAATTCATTCGGACGATTGCTTAAAACTGAGCTCCTGGCAAACAAACCCTGAGCAAATCGAGAATTATATAGTTGTATTAAAAGTAGGTTCAAAACAAAAACTAGGTACAAAAAGGGGTTAACTAAGATCAATTCTAATACAAACAATATTATATTTTATACTATCTTCTCTCATGAGACGACATATACCTATGGTTATACAGGTGAGTTTTCATAACAGTTGTATATTCAGCACACTAAAGACGATAACTTATGTATACACAAATTTTAATAATTATAATTGAAGTTGAATATGAATTATAATCAATTTATTTTTTTTAAATCTTTCAATTAAATTAACTTTTAACAGCATCTCTAAAATTACTTTCACCTATCATTATAATTAATATTTAAGCGCACCACTATACAACAGGTAATGAACGGTACACAACAAATGATAATATAATTCTATATAGAACAGGTGATATATATACATATATAAGATTATTAAAAAATATAAAAATCATACAACAAAAATTAAAAAAAAAAAAAACATATTTCTATTTTTTAACTCTTTCTAGCTACTAATAAATTTTCTTCCTTATTGTGTTAAAAAACCAAGTGATGGAAAAACTGAAGGGTTTTTAAAAAAGCAAATTTAAACAATCATCAAATAATTTTCGATAATAAGATTTGAATGGAGAGTGCATTGAAAAATAGTTTATAATAATTTTTTCAAAATAATTTAGACAGCTGATATTGAAGTCGGAGGTGTTTAAAAATTGCAAGTTTTCAATTTCAAACCTCTTTCAGCTCCATACGAAAGGCCATGCTAAATAACTTTCTTCTAAAAGCCTCACACTTATTTTCTTAAAATCTAAGGTCTCGAAAATTTAAATTCCTAACTCATACCTTTTTGCAAATATGTAATTTTGCAAAAATTGAGTTTTACATAACGGTAAATTGAATTACCAAAGTGGCAACCCTGTATACATTAACAATAAAACCAATATAAACAGCTATCGTTTGACGTTTCAAGATTGAAGAATCAAATTATTCTTAATGTTGAACTTTTGTTATAAAAATTTTCTTATTGAGATATTTCCGACTTTGAGCGGCTGTAGCTTCGTAAAGAGAGGAGGAGCTGAAAAATGTTCCTGCATGAAATACATTTTTTTGGAATATTTATATGTGGTTTTATGATTTCATTTCTTTAGTTTAAACATTGTTAAAGCTTTGAAATTACGTGAGCGGACGGTCGGACGGAATACCACTGTCATACCAGCATATTTTTTTCAAAAAGTTTTTAAAATATATTACAAACAAATTACAAACATTCATCTTTTTTACACATTTTAAAAAATTCTATAATTTGTATTATTATATATACGTACATATAAATAATATTCTTTTACTCTGTCATTCCTTAACATCTCTGTTTCATCTTCTTTTGTTTCTGTTTTTTTTTGTTAGAGTTTTTAAATAAAATAAATGATTGAAGTGCAAGTTATATTACAATATTATATATATATATATATATGTATATATAAATATATATATCAATATGTATATATACATATTATACATATAAATAATTATAGGAAAATATACATGTACATAATATGTATATAAATGTAATATTATGTATATAAAATCAGAGTTTGTTCATTAAATAATAGAATGAGATAGAAAATAAGCTCAACAAGTTTTTTTCAAACTTTTTTTTTCTTTCCCTTTTATTTTTGTTTTATTATTTTGGTTTTTGTTATTGTTATTGTTGTTATTATAATATATTGTTTGTACTATGGGATGCCTTTATGATTTTTATACTGTTTTTTTTTGTTTTGTTCGTTTTCTGTGTAAAAATGGAAAAAATAATTTTCCCATGAAAAATACACAAATAAGAATGAAAGGGTGAAAAAAACAAGTTGGAGAGAAAGAAAGAGAAAAAAAAGAACAAATAACCAAAACCATTATCCTGATGCATAATTATAAATTCATATTATACTCTTCATAAAAATGGATAAAAACAAAGTAGTTTGTTCTTATTATTTATTTTTTTTGTTTTTTTTGACTATGGTATGAAATAATGGTTTAATGATTTGCTTTGTTTTATTTATTTTTACTTTCTATCCATTTTTTTTTTTATTTTTTATTTAATGCTTTTCTCATTCTCATTCTTTCTCTATTTTTAATTATTTCAGTTTACTTTGTTTTATTTTAAATTGTTATGTTATATTTTGTTCATTGTTGTTTATTGAAATGTTGTTGTTTTTTTTTTACTTCTTCTATTAACAATTATTATTATTCTATCTATATATATATTATTATATTCATTATTATTTTGTTTTCTTGCTATTCATTACTTTAATCAAAGAACAAAAAAAAAAAAAAATTAAATAAAAAATCTTTTATAGAAAATTATACACCTGAATAGAAAGAAAGATTGTTTTCTAGATTCAATTTCAATTTATGCTATCTTCAACTATATGTGGTACCTTTTTTTCAACATAATATTATTGAATATTTAATATATTATTGAACGTTTGAGTGTTAATGGAGTATTAGGACTGAAGAATCTGCATGTTGTAGACGAAATACTGGTATTTGTAAAAATAATTAATTTTAGTGAAATTAAAAGGAAACTACTCGTTTTTTATATCTTTTGTATTAATATTATTGTTTTTTAATTTTTGTTTATTTTTAATTAACTGATGAAAAAAATTGAAATATCAATTTTATAGTATGTCCATTATATTAATAGTTTTAAAGTAAATATTGGGTTTTACTGGATTCTGAAGTCGATATGTGAGATCAGTTGTTGAGACAAGATTATTTGAATACTAATTGTTGAAAATAATTTAATATAAAGTTTGTGCTAACTGATGACCAATTATAACGGCAGTACCTAGTTTTTTAAAAGGATGGAATGGAATTCGGATAGCGTCCAAGTTTCTATATCGATTTTCTATTTTCATTTATATGATTTCACAGAAATGAATATTCAATCGTTATAGTTTCAAATAATATGTCAGTTTAAGACGTAAATCATTCAATTCAATTTTCACGCATTCGAAAATCCGTAATATCCTAAACCAGAGTACTTCACAATTCCTATTATTGTAACCAAACTGTACTTTTGGATCATAGATTCTTCCCAATATTTTGGTTCAAAAAGGGTGTGTTTTGGTGTCTTAAAGTCTCACAGTACTAAAAGGAACATCGCATAGTTCCAATGGGTGTCTTTCAAAGCTTATTCAAGTTCTGTAATCTCAAAAGTTAGTGTTGTATGAAGAGGTGCGCCATTTATCATTATATTGAAAATGTATAAATTAAATGGTTCTTTAATATGTTAAAATTAAATTCGAATGATACGTCTTATCGGTAAAATTAGTTTTGAATATTTTAATATTTAACCGCTATAATTATTAATGATCGTCAATGATTTCGAGTAAAATTCAAATGTTGTCCATCAACATAAAACTTGGATTCTCGCACGATTTGATCAATTCTATAATATTTTACAATATGATGAAGATAATATAATTTCTACTTACTGTTTTGTTTGTAGCTTTATTTGATGGAGTAAGGTTCAGAGATTTTGCTCACATTTAGAAACTTTAAGTCAATTAAAAATACAGAATCGCCCAATCTTAGCTTTATTACTTTCAAAATGAAAACTGGGTGAAATAGTTCTATCAAATATAACTGGAAATACTGTCATACAAATGAATATCTATGAATATTGTTTATAACTACCTAACTACAGTCTTTATCTTTTTTATCGCCATAGAAATAATTCATAGGAACTACAGTTATCTTATATGAATACATATTATGCTATACTAGGAATAGGAGACTGCGTCGAATATTTATCCAAGTCATCATAACCATATTCATAGTCCAGCGTTTTGTTATTTATATATTACAAAGAACAATATAATTTCTATTTGACAACACCATTTCAGATGATATTCAGGTCCTGTATAATAGTCCTGCATTTTCTCGTATTTGTTTTACTATGATTTTATGATGGATCAATCTCTTCCATTGACGAGTATAAGGGTCCGTTTATGTTGGAGCTGGAATAAGTGATAAGAGCGCCGATAAGAGCATAGCATAGAAAATTTATTGTTTATCGAACAAAGTGATAGTCCATTAAAAATATCTCTATTTAAATCATGTATATAGTTTTCTACGCTATGTTCCTATCGACGTTCTTAATACTTATCGCGGCTCCAACATAGGCGACTATCCACTTCTATTTCATTTCTCTTAACTTTCCTCTCTTTACTTTGTATAAGTTTATATTATATAGGAAGTAAATATCTTCTCTTATTTTCGAACAACTGATTGGTAAAATGCACGCTAATTTCTTCCTGAAGACCTCCTATATTTTGGTGTATATATTTAACATACATGCAATACCTTTTAAATATCACATTTTTTCTTACAACATTGCATTTGCAACTTTACAAATCAAAAATACTCTTCCTTATCATTGACATCAAAAAATTAATTACTTATATACAAACATATTTTAATCCTTCAGTAATCAAGTAGATATCTACAAACAAATACATTATGTTCAGTCTTTCTCCAAAAAAAATTAGAATGTATTTCACTTCTTCCATTTTTAAAGAGATCATTATACCAAAATGTTTATTTAGTTAAACAATAAAGTCTGGACTCTACAAAAAAAAGGAAAAAAACAAAATTATTTTTCTTTTCAAAGCAGTTTTTCTAATTTTTTTATTTTGTTATTTTTCCTGACTTTTCCAGGAAAAACTTTATTACTTTATTTTTAATTCCTTGTTTTTTACTCTACGTTTTTTTGTTTTATTTTTCCATCATCTCACCCTTAAACTGTTGAGTATTTTACATTTTATATTCTCTCGCCTATATACAAATTGATCCATTTAATTCAACTCTTCTATGATTTGTTTTGATTTTATGATTTTTTTTTTTAAGTTTTTGAAACACGAGGCAACAAAGTAAGATATATTAGGTAGAGAAACATAGGCAACAGGGAAAAAACAAGAAGAACAACAACTGTATAAGCATACTATATTGAAGTGTTGATGGCTCTTGATCCTTAACTGCAATAGAGAGGTTGTTTTTTTTTTTGTGTATTTGTATTTTGTGTATTTTGTGTTTATATAAAATTTATTTTATAAAAAAGTGGAAGAATTCTAACAATAATGCAGAAATATGGTACTAATGATAATATACACTATATTCATTGTTTATCATTTCAATTTTTACCCTCACCTATATACACTTTAATATAAACAGTATATAAGTCAGTATAATATAATGTTGCATTAGCAGTGTTGTAATTTGAACTTAAGCAGAAGTGATAATAATTTTAAACCCAGTAATATTTAAAATATTTTGAATCTCCTTTACTTTCTTTTAATTACATAAGTTTCTATGCGCTTTAAGAAATGTATTGTAATCGTCACAGTGCGTCCTAACTGTTTAATTAGACTTGAACGTTGGGACATCTCGATGATATTATGTGATAATAAAATTTTTTAAAATATTTTAAGTCTTGATATCGTATATTGGTAAAGAGGTCTAATGATCGTATAACGGGTTAGATCGTCAAGACCTTTTAACTTTTGAACTGCTGAGTTTGAATCCCGAACAGCTGGTCACTTTCTATATCGTTCTAACTAAATTATTTACTCCCTATTGAATCAAATTTTTCCTTTCTTCTTCAAATCTAATAGCAAACCCAGTAAACCGTACATTTCTGTGGTTTTTTCTCCTCTTGTTTTGGGAAGGAAAGCTTGAAGGACTTGAAGTTTAAATCAACACGCAGATCGCTTAAGCACTTTTTATAATATTAAATTTTAGACCTAGAAGAGTGGAATTAGCAAAATCTGAATATGTGTCGGATAGAGAAAGTTACATTTCTCGAAAATTGTACAATTTTTTACCTTTTGTGTAAATAGGAAGCCAAATAGTGAATTTGGGGAAATACCGTTATTTTTTAAAACTAAATTAAAATATGCATTATCTAGTTTATATTTATTACCTTTAACCTTTGAAATAAAATATTAAGTCAAGAGCAGAACACTTTACTTATTATATAATAATATTTTTATTCAAACTATACTTTTGTATAACAGCAAAAACCACTATCATAATTATTATAAAAGTTCATTACACTGTACTTAATTAAAATAAAAAAATAAAAAAAGTTTGGTATAAAAAACAAAATTGATTGAAAAACTGAAATAATTATGAAAATTTTTAGAAAAATTTGCATGAGAATGGAAAATTCTTTTATAATTTTAATTTAGTAACAGGTAAATATTTTTTTAAAAACTTTAACATTATTAAATAAGTTTTATTTAATTTAATCTAATGACTATCCGTTCATTACAGTGATTTTATTTGAACTTATATAATAGTCATTATTAAAATATTAAAGGATATCCCCTTTCCGCTTTTCTCCTCACAATCATCCTGCAGAATAAACTAAAACAAGAGGGTTTAAAAATTTGAAGAACAACTGGTTTGACGAAAATTTGAAGATTGCAGAAAAGCCTGCTGCAAACAATGCACACAATGGACAATAATTGATTTTCTCTGAAGATTCTTCGAGAGAAAATCAAAGCAATTATAAAAGAAAGTAAGAGCAGCGCTAGAAAGAAAAAAGTCAATAGGGAGCCACCATGAAAATCACAAAACATATCAAAAATGACAGAATCAAAACTAGTTTGGCTGGCTGGTTTTATATGAGGATATTCACGGCCAGCCTTTCAGCTGTTCTTCTTTTGGAGTGTTAGGCAAAAGTTCAATTCTTATTCGAAGAGGAAAAGTAAGAAAAAAGTGTTTTAACTCTGTCCTCCCTGAAGTTGGAAGAAGCCTTCATTGTAAAAAATTTTTAAACTCCCATATTTTTAATCTGTAAAGAGCTTCCTTCCGAAGAACCTATTTTAGGAAAGTGTTAAACACAAAATTGATTCGTTTAAGAAAGTAAAGTGACACAACAAACATCATATATATGAAAGGAAAAAAGAGGACTTGCTGAAGAGAAAAGGCTTAGTGTTATTTATTTATGTTCAATTCCTTACCTCATACAATGAATAAGTGAGTGAATCTGCTTTTGTTTTGCAGTTGTGACAGTTAAATTTATTTTATATTATGGTATAAACTTTTACGATGTCAATTATAAATTATATTTTTTAATTAGGTATGATATAACTAGGATTTGAACCCGAGACTTTTCGATTGAAAAGCCGCCACTTTAACCACTGAGCTATCAATCAGATTGATTAAAGCATTCCGCATAATATGTGTATAGTATTAGTTTGTCCTTCTACTTTTATAAGTTTAGGAGAAATTATATCATGATTCATTATTTGCTATTTATTTTCAGAGCATTTAATCAATCTTATAAAATTCAACTCTTATCCATGATAGAACTTTCTATTATTTTATCTTATGAATATTAATTTAGTTTCATTTTACAAATAAAACAGTTTTAATAATCCAAGGTTCACACCTGTTGTAATTCAAAAACTTTATTTGTTTAGTCATTAATAAAATTAAAATTAAATATAATTGTACATTGTTATAAACCTATCTACCTAGGATTAAAATAATTAATCTATTAATGTGTATTTAAATTCTATATTTTCCCTGTCATTAAATCGGTATTACGCGATGATTTCTAAGAATTTATTAAAATTTTGATTATCATTTTATACTTTGTGGGATTTTAAAATTAATCAGCATAATAATAGAAGTAAATTTTTAAAATTAATTTATTTTATTTATACTAATTGGATGTTTAAATTATAGTTTATTTTATTTGGGATTGATTACGTAAAAAACAGGGTAGGTTTTTGAACTAATTCATTATTATTGAAAAAATTTAAATTTATTCGCAATTATATAACTAGTAGTGGGTAAACATTTGGCCTATTAAAAGATGGGGTCCGGCTGTGATTCCTGTATTGGTCATTAAATATTTAATTAAAAAATAATTTTTCTTTAAAAATCCCCATGGTGACCAAAAATAAATACAAATATATGATAGTATAAAAAACATAATTAATATTGTTATTATAAATAAACAGGATGTAGTTTATTTAAGAAGCCCGAATGCCAAATAGACAAAATATTATAATAAGCCCTAGGACTAATTATAAATAAATAAATAAAGCAGTACTACATTCATAAAATCATTAATTTTAGCTTATTTATTTCAAAAATAAAGTTGTGACATCTCGTATCGAATAGAATAATCAAAAAACAATAGTTATGATGCGTAAATTATTTACCAATTAAATTGTTTTTTTCTGATTTACGTGGGGCCACTTTAAGTTAGTCACGAAGTGTACGCCTTATCTTAAGAGTTCGTTGGGCGCCAGTTATTAACAACACAAACCTGAGGCAAAACCAAACCAGAAGATGTTAAAAGTCGAGATCTGAGAGAAGTACTCGTTTGAAAGATGCAGAAGCGCAATGCAAAACACGGTAACAATTAAAAGGAGTTGCTATGGATCGTGAAAGGTTGAGAGGATTTATAGACGTCCTATGGACCCAGCAGGCGTTCTCGGATTAAGTAAGTAAGTAAGTAAAATCTCAAATCTTATTATTACTTATAAAATTAATAACTAGTATAATCTGCCACGCCTTAAAAGGATACCCATGCTTCACTTCTTTATCAAAATGTATGAGGTAAGGGACTGTTTATAAATTAATAAATAAATAAATAATCAATTTAAAATTCAAGTCTGTTGTAACTTGGGCACTATCACTTACAATTATTCCTTCTCTGTCTAACTGTCACTTGATTCTTCGATAGACTTAATTAAGTAAGGTATAAATATTTTTGAGATATGTGGTATTTTCTTAAACCACAGAAATAAATTAGAAACTTTTACTATAAATTCACAATTTGGTAATATACCCTCGTTGAACGCTTACTTATAATCAAAATATATTCATTCACACAGGAAAAGATCTATAATAATTCAGATACATGGATGTCTAAGGTACCTAATCACCATAAGTAATCAAAATGACATAATAGAATTGTAATCAAAAGTTTTACCCTTTTTTTTAATTTTTATAAAAACACATTTTATTTTATAGGTCTTCAAAATTGAATGACTAAAAAATTTTTAATAATATTTTTACTTATTTAGAATAAAAACAGTTTTCATTACTATTTTAATTAATATTTCAATGATAAAAATTATTTTTTCTCACGTTTTCTTTTTTAAAAGCCAGTAAAACAAAACGAGTAAAGGAGTAGATTCAGCTGTGTCAACTCTAGGATACTCGTTCTAACATAATATGAATTCTATAATAACTTTCAATTTAAAGAGAACCAGTTTTTATATTTAAAAGTAATTTTAAGACTTTGTGGTAACGTAATGCATAATAAACCTCAGTTCTATTTGGCAAAATTTCAGAAATCAAGCAATAACAGTTCTACACAGCCTTTCACTGAACCCCAATATAATTTTATTTATAAAGTTTCAGATACACAACTAATTGGATTTCTGAGAGAATTTCTGAGTTGTATGACAGCTTTTTGAACCCCAATATGAAATTCAAGTATTGAATGAGGCACTTGCACTAACACTACAAAATCCTAGCTCTTTCAGTTTTTAAGTTATCAGATGGATAGAGGACACATAGATAAAATAATTCTTTTTTTAATTCTGATCCGAAACATACACTCAATTTGATATCTACTTCATCTCCTTTCTGGCATCATAAAAGTAATAGAAAATTCAGAATACCCTTTGAAATTTTTACCTAATGCAAATTTAGAATACCCTTAGAATATAATCATATCTAAATTTAAAATTTTTAAAAATTGATCATCTGTAAATATTGTACATTTTATATATTTGAATTTGACGGATGCATAATAAATCAGTTATGACATTCATTCATTCATTAGAATTCAGTTTCCATATTTATTTAAATTTAAAATTAATGAATATTTTTTTTAAAATATAATTAAAAGTTCATTCGTAATTTTGATAAAAGTTTAATTATTATTTCGGGAAGACAAAAATTATTTCAATAAAAACCAATTATATTTTTTACATAGTTTTGATTTTGAATTAGAAATTCGAAGGTTGGCAACCGTTTATTTATGTTTTATTAATTTTTTTTTATACTAGGCCAGGCTTCTAGTATAAAATTCCGCAAAGGGTTTGCAACTTATTAAGATTAAGTTATCACATAACTGTACTTAATATTTTCAAATTTTCAACAATATATAAGTCATTGGGAGCGATGTGTCATCTAGTGACCGAAAAATGCACTAAAATATTTTCTTACCACTTTGTATTGGTTTTTGCTATTACCCTTTATATTTTTCCTTTCCGACATTATCCAGGAACTAATTCCTTGTGGAATTGTAGATTATAAAATTATATCTTTGATAAATATTTTGTTTCATTATAATCGGCGTTACCGTTTCTCAAATATTCCTAAAGGGTTTTTGACAACTTTAAAAAACAAGATCGGTTTTAGATTATATCTGATCAAATTAAGATAATTTAACCTAAACTTCTAAATTTCCCTTGCTCCGAAACACTCTGAGCTGAAAACCATCAAGAAATGTGGTGATCATGGACCTCCGTGGTGTAGTGGGAAAGTACACCAATTTATTAAGAAAAAGTTTGAATTCTAATTACGAAAAAGTCACATAATTTTACAAAATAAATATTACTTGTAATATTTCTATTTAAAAAAAACATAACTGTAGCTATGAAACCGTACCAATATTCAAAAATATTAACAAGCCAATTATGTTAGGTGTAACAAATATGATATACCTTACCATAGTCATGGTTACTGAAATAACTGTTATGATATTTTAAAATCTGAATAATTTCCATAACAACCGTCATAATTGATATTTTTCAATAAATTTATTTACAAATCAACATTTTCAGTACTTATTTCATTTTAAAATTACTCATTTACATTTTAGGACTATATAGTTGTACTCTGTACTTGTTTTTCATCAAATACTTTTGACCTAAATATATCAAAATTTTGTTATCAGCTTATACTATTTTTAATTAAATTTTTTAAAAAAATTTCCGATCGCTTCAATCGTGAAAATACAAAAAAAAATAAACTTATTGATAAAAAAAAAACTGGTTTTTGTTTAAAATAAAAAAAGTAAAAAAAAATTATAAAAAATCTGTCAACAAAATAAAATTTAATATTTTGAATGAAAAAATTTAATAATAATTATAAAAATAATTAAACAATTAAAAAATTTAAGGGTTAATTAAAAGCAATTTGAACTTCTAATAAAACTTTATAATAAACTCTTAATTTTTTTTTTTCTTAGATATGATCCGGCCAACTTCGATTGAAACACCTCCATTTTAACCACTGATCGGTCAGAAAAGTGTTAACCCACATTAAATATAATGTTGAATTTAAAATTTTTATATTTATTATATACTTCAAAGTAATTTGGGCAGATATTAAAATAACCAGTAATTCTTCTAAGTAAGTGATGCGAATGCTTGTTTGTATGGAGCTTATGGACTCCTGAACTGCTTTGCCGATTATCATAAAAATGTACATATATACGAGTTATCGTGCAGACGGACGGACACACAAAGCTAGATCGATTTACTTCTCCATTCTGCTTCGATCCATACCTTTGAGTCTATATCCACCTCTCCTCCTTCTCTGTGTCGCCCAAGTCATAGCAATTACGTATATCCTTTTGACCTATAGTCAAAGTTATGGATCTACGTGTATATTGGAAGGTATGGGTGTAATTTTGTGTAATGACTTTGACTACAAAAAAAAAATCTTTTAATAATCCGACCCATTGAGAGTCGTAGCAACGCGAACTTGGTAAAAGCTAGTAAATAATTGTGAAGTTTATAAAATCAGCTGTTGTTTCCAGATATCATATTAAACTATTATTATTGTCCGAATATTTCTGCACCTAGATTTCTCGGTTTCTGCTCGGTTACTAGTGGAACTACAGAAAATGTTGTTATAAAATTAAATACTATATCCCACGCGGCCCAGTCTTCTTTTGAACCATCTTGATTTTGCATAGGTATATGATAGGGAGTTTGAATTATTTAGTTTCTGCACTTATTTATAAAGTTTTTTAATTTAAAAAAAAAAAATTTAAAAAAAAAGATAATTTAAAGTCAAAGCGAGCAAAAGAAGAAAGTTGCTTTATTCTAGCGACTCTTTGTGCGGCGTTTCTCGTAATGTTTTTCTATTTGGTGAAGTTTCATTTAAATCATTGTATTCTACTTAAACGTCCAAGCGACGCTAGAAGCGACGCAAGTATTGCGTCATCGTCTTTCGGATTTACCGTTATCTTAAAAAAAAAAATTTTTTTGAATTAAAATTATTTAAAAATTTTCATTATACAATTTACAAAGCCTTGTACAATTAAAATTTTCATTTAAATATTTACATTTTAAATAATTATATTGCAAAATAGTTTCTAAATTAAAATACAAAAAAAAAAAAAAATCCAAAATTTAGAAATATTTTATTGAAACTTATTGAATTATAAATTATTTAAAATTATAATTTCAAATTT
The DNA here is from genome assembly GCA_963082915.1 of Dolichopus griseipennis. Taxonomy (NCBI): domain Eukaryota; kingdom Metazoa; phylum Arthropoda; class Insecta; order Diptera; family Dolichopodidae; genus Dolichopus; species Dolichopus griseipennis. The sequence goes on from OY720442.1 coordinate 113,435,786, forward strand.
TAAGTATATTTACAAAAGTATATTTAATTTTTAAGCATATAAAGGAAAAATTTAAATTAAAAAATAGTTCTATTTAAAATTTCATATAGCCTAGGTGTTACCCAGTTAAAAAAATAAATTTTATTTGATGTAATTAAAAATCAATAATAAATATTGATTACCTTTATGTTTAGAAACAAAATTTAATTATATGTAGGGGTAAAATATAATTATTTGTATTTCCACAATTCTCAATTTAAAAGGAAATTGAAAAAAAATGTTTGCAATGAACAGGGAATGGTGAAACTTCCGGAAAGGGGTTGTGAGCTATCAAGATGACGTCATCACATAACGGTACTAAATATCTCAAAGTTTCCGAATATATATACCATTAGTGGCGATGGCGCCATCTAGTGGCCGAAAAATGCATTACAAAATGTTCCTAAGATTTTGTAGCATTTTTATTAAAATGTTATATTTTTCCTGTTAGTCCATAAACTGGAACCAAAATCTTACAATATTGTAGGGCATGATATTGTCTTTCATAAACATCTTGTTTCATCTGGATCGGTGCTACCATTTTTGAGATATTGCAATTTAAAGTGAAAATTTAAAAAAAAAAAAAAAAAAAAATCCAACTTTCAAAAAAACTACTATAACTGTGAAATTTTCAAAAACATCCTGTATTATTATTATACCATTAGAAAGGTCTCTTAAAACTCTTTCCAACGGTATATAATAAGTATGGCATATGTTGACAAATAGCCTCACCAGAGAACATAAATGCAAAAATGACGCAACAATTTTATTAAAAAATACATTTTCATACTTTATTTGTCATAAATTTATTTTGCCTTTTTGTTTTCCATTTGAAATATTTATTTTAAAATTTAAGAATGTACTTTATAGTTTGATACAATATTGAGTTGGGTTTTGTTTAGAAGATTTTTAAGGTATTTATATGTATGTAAAGTATAATTAGAAAGGACCTTAGAGTTGGTTATAAAGTCAGAATTATACGCTTTTTCCAGAATATTTATATACTAAGATTTTGAAGATTGACAGGGTTTTGAGTTGGATATAAAATTACGCTTATACTGTTCCAACAACCTGTATAACGTTTTATTTAGCCCTTTCGTTGGGCCCTTTCGTTGGTTGGGCGAACAGGTTATTCGCATTTGAATGCGAAATAAAGCCATATCATTTTCTAAAATTTTACGAAATAAAGCCATATAGTAAAATTGATACAAATTCTAACACTAAAATGAAAAGAATGGTATAAGAATTCGGATACCTAATTCATTCAAAAAATTAATAAGTTCCTAATTTTTTTAATACACTGTAATAAAACATGTTAAATAATATTATATTTTCATTACGGGGGCTGCCGCCCCCGAACCCCCGCTAACTCAATTATTGAAGCTAGATTTTGAATCCAACACTAAAATGAAAAGAATGGTATAAGAATTCGGATACCTAATTCATTAAAAAAATTAATAAGTTTCTAATTTTTTTAATACACTGTAATAAAACATGTTCTAATAATATTATATTTTCATTACGGGGGCTGCCGCCCCCAAACCCCCGCTAACTCAATTATTGAAACTAGATTTTGAATCCAACACTATAATGAAAAGAATGGTATGAGAATTCGGCATAGCTATTTCATACAAAAAATAATCAACCCTAATTAATAAATATAAATATTCTGGAAAAGGGGGCAATCCTGGTTTTGAATCCAACTCTAAAATCCCTCCTAATTGAGAATCCCACATATACACATATATAAATATTCTGGAAAAAGCGTAAAACCCTGCTTTTGAAACCAACTCTAAAACTCCTTCCTAACTATTTAAATAAAAAAGTTTGGAAAATTAAATTGCTTCTATTTTCACAAATAAAATTACTTCTGATTTTGTAGCCTAAGGGCCTTTCTAATTATATTTTTACATACATATTTAAATAAAAAAAATTTTAAAACTTTGAGGTTGTCACCTCCAAAATCCCTCAAAACAAATTGTCAGAACCAAACTCAATATTGTGTCCAAACCTAAAATGCATTCTTACATTTTTCAATTTGCCAAAAAGGCAAAATAAATTTATGACAAATAAAGTATGAAAATGTATTTTTTAATAAAATTGTTGCGTCATTTTTGCATTTATGTTCTCTGGTGGGGCTATTTGTCAACATATGCCATACTTATTATATACCGTTGGAAAGAGTTTTAAGAGACCTTTCTAATGGTATAATAATAATACAGGATGTTTTTGAAAATTTCACAGTTATAGTAGTTTTTTTGAAAGTTGGATTTTTTTTTTTTTTTTTTTTAAATTTTCACTTTAAATTGCAATATCTCAAAAATGGTAGCACCGATTCAGATGAAACAAGATGTTTATAAAAGACAATATCATGCCCTACAATATTGTAAGATGTTGGTTCCAGTTTATGGACTAACAGGAAAAATATAACATTTTAATAAAAATGCTACAAAATCTTAGGAACATTTTGTAATGCATTTTTCGACCACTAGATGGCGCCATCGCCACTAATGGTATATATATTCGGAAACTTTGAGATATTTAGTACCGTTATGTGATGACGTCATCTTGATAGCTCACAACCCCTTTGCGGAAGTTTTGCCCAGGGAATAAATTAACAAGTGATGAAAAAAACCAAGGGTTTTTAAAAAAGAACATTTTCAAAATAATATAGTGTTTCATACTAAATATTTTGTCGGAATATAATGTTGAAGCTTCAATTTTAACGTTTAATTTAGGAAATATATACGTTGATAACTAAATTACTGCTTACTTATTAAAACAGTAAATTTTTAATTTTTAAATTCTAGTAGCCCCTCTATGGGGAAGGTTGCCAAATTTCTCAAGGATAAATGATTTGGCAAATCCTCACAACTCCCCTTCCCACAAACTTTTTTAGGTTCTAGGAATTAAATTGTGAATTCCACCAAATTTGGAATTTTACTTAGAATTTTACTATTTAAGCAAAAATGGTTAAAACTGAGAGACACTTTCTTCAATTTAAAGAACCCCCTTTTAAATTTAAGAAAACCGTTTAACATATGCTAAAATATAATGTTGGACCTTTAAATTTTGTATATTAAATAAAAAATATTTAAACAAGAATTCAAGTTGCAGGTATTTAAAAATAGCAAAATTTCAATTTTCGAGCCCTTATAGCTCCTAAATATAGGGCTTGACAAAAAAATTTTGTTAATTAATTTCAAGACCCTAGCTTGAATCGTTCAAAAGATATGTGTGGCCAAAAATTTTGCAAAAATTGAATTTTGAATAATGGTAAATTTTAGTACCGTATGGCAACTCTAAACATTTGCCTTTTAAAAATTTACAAAATTTATAAAACCAGCTATCTTTTTCCATTTTCAGATTGAAAATATATCTAACACAACTCTTGTTATAAGAATTTAAATACAGGGCTTTTTCCAACTTTGGGGGGTTGTAGTCCCGTAATAGGTGGGGCTCCTACGAAAGAATTCTTCTACGAAATAATTTTTTTTGCTATACCTACCCATGGTTAAAATTTTTTTACTCTATTTCAAACGGTGTAAAAGTTTTTGTAAACATACGGACTGACGGACAGACGGACGGACAGGGTGAAGCTATATAGGCACATTTTTACAAAATTTTTTGTAAACAAGTATAGGAGCTGTATCTGATTTAAATACAAATTAGCCAAATTGGTTTGATATCATAAACGCTGTTCTCTGATACAAACGAAAGTTCTTCATTTGAGTTAAAAAATTATTATGTTAAATAAATAAAAACTTGGCCCCAAAATGTCCTTTACCGTTAGATCTGTTTCAAGGAATTTTGTAAAAATGGCAAAGGATTGGAATAGCATTCATGCCCATTCGTTATAATATTGTTGCACAATGAAAATTAATAAAAAATTATAAATTTCGATGAGACTTCCGATATCACTTTGACATGAGAAAACCCTTACTGTACTTTGAAAACCTTATGTACGAGGTTATTTTAGTTAATATCCTAAATATTGTGAGAGCTTTTTAAAAAGTTATGATTCTAAAAGATATGAGTTTATAAACTAAGATACATATATAATGAGTAATGACTGAATAATATTGGTTGACTCATTTCAGGAAAGAGTTTGAAGGTACTTGAGCTTCGTGAGTTCTATTCAAAATTTTTGTCAAATCTTCAAATAAAAGATTATAACATTTTTGGATTATGTTACTATTATATATATTTGTTTAGAATTTCATCTAATAATCTGTAGAAATGAATTTTTCACAAAAATATTCATACTTATGTTTTATAATATTGAATTGCAAATTTTTAATTATAAAATTTTATACCAAAATATTTATGAAAAGCTTAAAGTAATTAAATCATTAGAAAATAGTCAATCAAATTAATTTATAAAATTGGAATCTGTCAATAGCATTCAAAAAACTTTTAAAATTTGTATTAAGTTTTGTTATTAAATCCGTTTTTTTTTTTTTAAATCTTTAAACTAAAATTGCATACCTACAGGCATAAAAGCAAACGCCTTCTGGTATGCAAGAAAAAATTAATGAATTTCGTTTTTCAAAAATTATAAATTATTTCCTAATAAATTAATTAGTTTCCTTCGTTTTAATTAAAATTTGTTTCATTAAACTAAAATCAATCAATATTTCGAATGCACATATTATGTAGGTACATAATATATACACATATTTTCTCTCTTAAAATATACAATTCACAAAGTATCTACTGAATAAGCGTACTGTAATTCTACTTTTTAATTTTAGATAATCAACAAAAAAAAAATTAAATAAAACTGAGGTTTAAAAAAAATTCCACATGTTGAAAAGTCATTTAGAAAATTTATACAATTTTTGCGCCTTATTTTATGCTATTTTATTATTTTGTTTTTTTTTTTGATTTGTTAGAATTATTTAAACAAAATTTATTTAAACAAAAAAAATATGAATTGAAAAAGTTTTTATCAAAAAAAAATGTATATATATATTTTTTACCTTTAATTGAATTTTTTTAACTTGAATTCAGATATTAACCGTTGTTATACCGTAATTTAAATTATGAAAGTTATAAAAGAGAATTCAAAGTTTATTTTGAAAAAAAAATTGTATAGAAACCTTAAATTAACAAAGTTTAGTTGTTGTTGTGGTTTTTGATTTAGGAAAGCATGCTAGCCATACATCTATAGATCTTGCGACGCATTTTGCATCTAATTGCTAGAGCTTTTTTTTGATTTATTTCTAAATAAAATTTGAGAGTTGTGCGAAATATTCGCACTCGTTTCTTATCACCGAGGATTATATATTAAAGAATTTATTGATGTTTGTTTTATTATAACTTATCTTCAACAAGTATTTCAGAGGAGTGTGCCGCTTGTTTTGGCCAAATACACCAATTAAATCATGTGGAAAATTAAGTGTAATACGATGAACACCTTTAAGGAATAATTCAACTACAGATTAGATCAGGTACAAATCAGGTATTTCTACTTTGCGAAAATGAATAGCTCATAGACTTAGACAACCATCCACATGTATTATTAAGGGAATGGCTTCAGAATAAACTCTTTAGAGAACTACATGGCACAAAATAATCGTTCAAAAACAAGCCAAATCAAACATACCCTGAGAAGATATTGAAATATAAATAGAAAACTGTGGGTAAGAGATGTCTAAATGTCGGAAGATAGTACAATATGACTATAAAACGTTACAGTACAGTGAAGAACAGAGGTTACAAGTTAATACAGTAACAGAGAGTTCAAACACATCACATATATAAAAAAAACACTTTTTTTTTCACAACGTCATTAGCAGAATGCAAATTTTTAGCATTGGATTGTACTTTTTTTAATTTTGTAAAAATACACCTCTATCAGAGTCCATTCTAACATGGTAGCAATGGGTTTGATGTGCCAAACTAAATGTAGAAAAAAAAGTTAAATTACTCTGAAAATTAGATTTCAGTTTATTAGTTGTGTTGTTCTTTGTGTTAAAAATATTATTTTTTATCTTTTACCTCTTTTCAAAAATTTTTTTTTGAAATTTCAACTGCATTTTAATTGAATAAATTATTAATTTTGTTTGGATTTAATTGTTTGTTTGTTTTTTATTAAAAAAAAATATTATTAAAATTGAAGTTTTTGTTTGATTTTTAAATAACGATATCGATTAGAAAATATTACATATAATTTGTATGTATATAATATACATGAATGGAAAATGCAATTATTCAGTTAGTAATATAAATTTAGTAATATAAAAATTTTAGAAAATTTTAATACTAATAAACCAATTTGAAATAAATTATGTAATTATGTTATCAACATTCTGATGTCCTTGCAAAACCCATTATTTATAGTGCATATACTCCCAATTTTTTAAAATATTTCGGATGGTTCATTGAACTTTTAATGCTGTAGCTCTAAGCAATGGGATGGTTAACTTTAACTAAAACCAATAGAGAACCTACACATTTAAAAAGTTTTTAGGTGAATTTCGTAGTCTTAGACTTTTTATATCCTTTAACATATAGTTGGACTAAAAGATAAAACCATAAAACGAATTTTTATTTCAATATACTCATCATACTGAGATCAATGGAATCAATCGACTCTAATTATATTTTTGAAATTACAGATAAAATTCTAAAAAATTTAAAATTTTACCGAAATAAAGATGTAGATTTCTAGAGTCTGAACAAGATTCTGATTTACAAGATTTTGAAATTATCGGCTGGGTGGCACAGTAGTTAGAGTGCCGACCTTTTATGCAAAAAGCCTGGGTTCAAATCCCACTGAAAATGAAAAGAACTTATGTCTGGTTTCCGAGTGGACTTAGCTGTCAATCGCCTTTAGGTTCAAATTAACTGCTTAATCAGTAATTAATATTTTATATCTTTAGTAAAAAATACATTAATATAACAATATAAACAATTATTGTATGCTATTATATTTAACCCATTGCGGGCCAAATTGAGATAATAGTCATCACTTATTGAATGAGTAGCTAAATAATTGTGGGCAATGGGTAGCGGACAATTAATCTATAAATTATCTAAGTGAATAATTTGATTAAATAATATAACTCACGGATATAGAATACCATATAACTAGAATAGTTATTATGTTATGAAAGTTGATTATAATAGACAAATAACTATGAAAGTTATTATAATAGACAAAATAGAATTGTATCTATTAAAAATCTAAGACATTTCTACGTGTTTTAAGGCGTAGTACTATCTCTTGTTTAAATTGTATGTGAAATTCAATTGATCAGTTCTAATAGTATGACGTTATATTTCCCCCTGTACCGACATTCACATATATAGACAGGCTGTTTAGGTTATAATAGTGAACAGATAACCGAGATAATGTACTGGTTCTAGATTTTCATTGTACTCAACTTTCTTTAATCCAAACTGATTAAATTTTTTTTTAAATTTGAAAAAAAAAACTTAAGAGGCCCTACTTACAATTCTAGGGAAAAGCAATACATGAAGAGCTGAAAATGCAATTGCTGAGAATACAATTAAAATTTTCTGATTTACCAAAACAAGGAATTCAAAAGACTTTTTCTAATTCATCTTATTCTCATCTTTCCTTGCCTCAAAATTACAATTTTTTTTCTGTAAGCTTTATTTTGGTGGTTATAAATTAAAAAAAAAAAATATTGATTGCCCATAAGGGTTAATTACACTTTCAACATTGCAAACATTTGAACAAATTAAATTTGATTTTTTTAAAATAAACAAATATTTGATAGAATTCTAACTTTAAAATTTAATTTGAATTTTAATTAAAAGAGCTCCTGACGATTCGGTTCCCTAAAATGGGTACTACATGAAGCAGATCTTTAAATTTAATTTTTTTAATGATATTTCGTTTAACATTTCATATATTTATCCAACACGGTCCTGAACTTTTGTATCAAATATTAGATGGATGTATTTGTATTAAAAATCAATCTAAATGAGCAAATATTGATCCAAAATGTAAGAAATACTTAATTTAATATAATTTTACATAGCCATAACTAATATAATTAAAAAATCTTCTAAATGCAATTAAACTCTCACAGATTTTCAATTTAATTTAATCACAAATACAATAAATATAATCTACCATTTTTATTTTAAAATTAAAAAACTAGTTTGAAATTAAAATTCTTTAAAATTTATTTTATTTATTTTATTCCGAGCTTAATTCAAGCAAGTTACAAAATTTACATTAAATTAATAAACTAAAATTATACATTAAAAGAACAAAAAAGAAAGTAAAGATTATAGAAATTAACAATTTAATAATTAATTTTACATAAAAAAAAATTTTTAAGAAAAAAAAAAGTGTGTAAAAAAGTTAAAAATTATACTAATTATATTTAAAAAAAAACAAAAAAGCTTCAATTAAGAAGACAAAGGTCAAAGAATTTAAGTCCAAAAATTTCAAGAACACAAATACAAGTTATTTTTTAATGATTGTTTAGTTTGGGAAAAGTTAATATGGGATTTATATATATTACAGAGAGACATCATTCTATTAATTGGTTCATATTTACCATAGTTAGTTCGGTGAAACTGTAAATTAAACAAATTAGCAGATCTTAATCTAGAATGCGAAGAAAAATTGAGTTTAGCGAGTAGTTGAGAAGAAGAAATGTTGCCTTTAATTAATTCAATTAGAAATACAATATCTGCAACTTTACGGCGCATTTCAAGTGTATTGAGATGTATTAAATTTATTCTATGTTCGTAAGGAGGTAATCTAAAAGGGTCCTCCCAAGGAAGAAGGCGTAAAGCATACCTGAGAAATTTTTTCTGAACCGATTCAATTCTATTTATATGGACACCATAAAATGGACACCAAACTTGACTGGCATATTCTAAATTAGGTCTAACCAGGCAGGTATAAAGAGATTTCAATACATAAGGGTCTTCAAATTCTCTTGCCCAACGTTTAATAAAACCGAGCATAGAATTGGCTTTATTTAATATATCAGAATAATGAAGTTGAAATGAAAGTTTACTATCAAAGAGTACCCCTAAATCTTTAATTGAAGTGACTTTTGAAATGATTTGATTATTAAAAGAATATACATAAGAAATTGGACTTAAGCGGCGTGTAAAACTGATTGAAGCACATTTGGTAACATTGAGTTGGAGATTATTGTTGGAACACCAATTGTAAAAACGATTAAGATCAGCTTGTAGGGCTAATGCATCCTCCAAATTTACAATTTTTTTGAAAAGTTTCATATCATCGGCATAAATTTTAATATGACTATTAATTATTAAAGAAGAAACATCATTAATAGAAATAATGAAAAGTAAAGGTCCAAGATGGCTACCTTGAGGCACCCCTGTGGGAGCTGCAAACTCAGAAGATATCGAGGATCTAAAAGAAACACTATATCTACGATCAGAGAGGTAGGAATTAATCCAATCTATAAAATAAGTCGGAAATCCTAATTTATTTAGCTTAAAAATAATAACATTATGTGGAAGAAGATCAAAGGCTTTGCTAAAATCTGTATATATTACATCTGTTTGGAAGCCATCTTCCATATTATTAATAAATGTAGATGTAGATTCAACAAGATTAGTAACGGTTGATTTAAGTTTTACAAAGCCATGTTGGAAAGGCGATAAAAAACAAGTACAATGATCATAAATGGAATCAAATACAATTAGTTCAAAAAGCTTAGGTATAGAAGAAAGTTTAGCAATTGGACGATAGTTAGTAACATCGTTTTTAAGATTTTTTTTATGAACTGGCTTAATTATGGCAGTTTTCCAAATAGAAGGGAAGATACCAGAAGCTAAAGAAGAATTGAATAAAGAAGAAAGAGGACCAGATAATGAAGATGAGCATTTATTTAAAAATATGTTAGGGATGCCGTCAAACCCAGGACTAGTGTTAAAATCAAGTTTTGTCAAATAGCTAAATACCAAATTAGAGTCAATATGAATATTACCCAAAGTAGTATTAGGAAAGTTTGATAAATGCAAAAAATTATCTTCATTTAACGAGAAAGCGGGCAAAGAATAACTAATTGAGAAGAAATCACGGAAAAATTCTGAAATAACATTAGAATCTATACTACTAGAGTTTTTATAATTCATACACATTGGATATTGATCACTTTTTCTTTTGGAATTAACAAATTTCCAAAAGAGTTTTGGATTATTTTTAATATTTATAGACATGTTTTGCACATAATTGGAATATAAATTATCAGACATTGTTTTAAATTCATTAAATAAATTTATGAAAACATTAAAGTCATAATTATTATTGCTTTTAATAAATTTACGCCAGGCTTTATTTTTTCTATTTTTTAATTTTTTTAGACTTTTAGTAAACCATGGCGGACTGGATTTATAACTATTGTCAACAATTAACGGAACATATTGTGAAATAATAGAATGAACAATTTTATAAAAATGATTAACTGCTTCATTTAAATTAAAAGAGGTTAAAAATGAGAAATCATAACAACTTAAATAGTTATTAATAGCATCAAAATTGGCTTTATGAAAGTTAAAACGATAAGAAAGTTCAGAATCAATAATTGGAGGTATGAGAAAACAGAGAGACGAACAAATTGGAGGATGATGCTCATCAATTTCAACTAGTTCAAATGGACAGTTAATAATAGCATAATTTATCCAATTTGTCGTAAATAAAAGATCTAACTGTCTACCACGATTATTACAGATTGAAGATACTTGTTGAAAATTAAAAGAATTAAAAGAGTCAATTACAAAACACTCCGTATTACTAACTAATTCGTATGGAATGAAGTAGGAATCCTCATCGTGCGGAACCCATTTAATGTTAGGAAGATTAAAATCACCACAGAGAATTACATCATCATTAACATTAAGTTTACTGACTAGTGAATCAATTTCTAAAATATATTTAGTATACACTTCGATATTAGATCCTGGAGGAATATAACAATTTATAATAATAACATTTTTTAGTTGTAGTTCAATTTTAACAGCAATTACTTCGATAATATCGGTAGGATCACATTGAGAAAGTAACAATTGCGATGAACAAAAAGTATTTTTAACAGCTATCAATACACCACCACCTTTAGGAACATTATAAGATAACAGACAATCATATCTATCTTTCCTATAAACAGTGTAAGAAGAAGAGAAAATTTCAAGATTATTTATTGAAGAAGTTAGCCAGGTTTCTGTTAAAACGAATAGATCAAAATCTAAAGCAGTGGAATTTAGGAAAACTTTTTTAGTTTTTGTGCGTAGACCTCTTACATTTTGATAATAAATAGTTAATTTAAAAGATTTATTATTAAGATGAGTGGGTTCCGCAAGACTAATATTAACTAGACTTTTTCTCGCTTGGAAGGGGACGAAAGTACTTATCATGATTTTCTCTCACACGTTGAAGATAGTTAATTCTATTAGATGAGATATGTGAGGCAAAAGATTTCAAGTCAGTTAGAGCATTTTCAGCTGAAATATTATATGTTTCATGATATTTTACAAAAATATTACGTAAGTCCTTAATATCAGTAGGAAGTCCTTCCTGTTGAATAGCTATCTTAAGCGATGTGTTTGTTTTACCACCAATACAAACATCATTTGATTTATCGTGAAGATATGCAAGGTAAAGTCTAACATTATCATAAATTTTACTGTCCCTTAGTCTAGCTAAAACGTACCTACTGTTATTTTTACTTTCCTGAAGAGCTTTTTGAGTAAGTTTTACAACAGGCGGTAAAAGAGGATCTAAAATTGGTGGAGTTGTATTTGAGTTAGATAATAAAATATCCTCAGAATTAGCTAATAAGGGATTAGCTTGTGATTCAGGATGTAAAGATAAAGAAGTAGATCTATTAATTTTATTAGAAGAAGATTTTGCTACAGTTAAGCTAGAAGGTTTACTTTGGGGCATGATAGTTTCACCTTGAACAAAATTTTGGTATTTATTAAATTTATTTGATACAGACTTTTTGAATTTTGTAAATTTATTTTTTAGATAAGAATCGCTAATTTGTTTGTTATTACCTGATTTGGTAAGATCATTTGAATTACTAGAAATGATGTTTTTAGAATTATTTTTTATATTAATATTCGAAATAGGAATAGTATTAGTATCAGTTTGTGCAATAATATCAGATTTGTTAGGATTAATTAGTGTTTTAGTATTTGAAATATCAATTGATTTAGAAAAATTAGTAGGAGGTATAGGAAAAGATAAATCAAGTAAATTTGTTAAATTAGATTTAGTGTTCAAAGAGGATTTGTAATTTAAATTAGAATTTCTTATTGTATAACCTGTATTAGTGTCTTGTAAAACTGTTTCAATATTTTTGTTTAGATTACCTTTGACCTGAGGCTTACTTAATTCAATAGCTGCACCAATTTTATTCCATATATTGACGTTGCTTGGATGTTGTAAAATTCTCATAGAATAAACAGAACCAGTGATAAGAAAGCATAAATATTTCTTTTTGTTCTTCTTAATACGATTAGGTGTTAAATTAGTACACACTACCGAACCAATGTTAAATTCATCTTTTATAAATTGAGTTAACTTATTTTCATCAAACGAGCAAGGAACGCCCTTTACAAAAGTAGACGAATAGTTACTATCTTTGACGATTGATGATTTATTACAGTCCATTAGCTTGGTGATTCTTCCACTCCATTCATCATTAGTCCATTGGGTCCCAAATTTATGTAAAATTGCAAAATCTGTTTGCACGCTTTTAACGCAATTTGTAGGAGAATCAAGTAGTGTATCAACTTGAATTGCCTTATCAAAAGTTTGTATTTTACAGCTATATTCGGAATTTTGAGCTTGTGATCTAGAATTATGCAGTTCGGTACAAAAATTATTTAACATTTCAACATTGGTGCTGGCATAGTCCTGGTGAACCGTATTAATATGCTTAATAACAGCTGCTTCCATACGTTCAAAGTTTTTAGGAACTGCAAAAATTGATGAAGCACTGCTGGAACCAGCTTCTAACGACTTGGAAATATTTTCAAAATTTTTAGTAAATTGAGCAGAAATTTCAGTTAATAGCTCAGTTTTTAAGTCGTTAAACTCATTATTTGATTTATGATTAGAACCGGAAGATTTCTCCGCCATTGTGTTACATAATAAGTCAAATGATTTAGCCATATCATTGAATGAATTTCGATTTGAATCAATTATTAAAATAGCTTTATTTAATAAGCCGGTATTCCTATCGTTCATATCAGCTATGGACTTACTAAGGTTGTCGAACATATGTCTTAAAACCGATTCATGATGCTGACAGTCATCACATATAAACCAATTTTGTAAAGAAGGGTGGTACCAATCCCTACTGGCTCCAATACAAACACCATGTAACTTACGTTTGCAGAACGCTTTACAAACCACAAAATTGGATTTGTTATCAGAAATTGTACAATTAGCAAGATTACATTTGAATTCCATAATAAAGTTTATTTTAAATTTACTTTAACACAAAACCAAAAATTTATGAATTAAGCAGAAATAAACGAAAAAAATGTTCAAAAAAGTTTTTAAAATGTTTAAAAATTAAATTAAATGCCTTTAAAATTAAGTATCACTTAATAAAAAAAATAATTTCAATAATGTAATATGATACAGTTGGCACAAAAAAAGTTTGGAAATATTATCAATATAAAAAAAAAAAATTACAAGGCAAATTAAATTAAATGCTTTTAAAATTTAAGTATCACTTTTAATAAAAAAATTCAATAATGTAATGACACAGTTTAAAAGAAAGAATTAGTTAACTTAATTTTTATTTATATTTTTTTTTTTTTTTTGTGATTTTATTTATTATATTAACGAAAATATAATTGCACTGCGGAAATTAATAATTAATAAGTAATAAACTATTAAAATAAAATTAATTAAAGCGCGTGCAGTGTATAGGTCAACAAATAAGTTAAGACTGTCAATCAATCAAAATTAAATAAACACAACCGAATTACAAATCTGATACCCAATTAAAATTAAAGTTTATTCCTTTAAAAACCAAATATTCCCTCAACTTTATTAGTACATTAATATTCCTTAAAATCCTTAAAAAAATTGTCCTTAAATATAAATTTAATTGGATTGTACAGGTACATCTCAACATTAAATCTAAATCTATACGTTTCCTGAAAAAATTTCATTTAACCCTTTCACACATTTCATTTCACTCATTTCAAATTAAAACAAAAATCATAAGATACAACATATATAACTTTCATTTCATTTATATCATTTGTTGGTTTTTTTTTTTTTATTGTGTTTAATTACTTTAAAACTAATTTGTCTTAATCACCATACCATCACACCAACGTACCCAATGAAAAATCAAAATCTAAGTATGCGTGTATATATTAAAAATTAAAACAAACATAAATTAAATTACAAACATATTCAAAATGTATACAGATAAATTTAATTTTTTTAATATCACTTTTCTTATGTTGTCATGATCCTTTAAGTCTTCTTTTAAAAATCTTCAGATATATCTATATATATATATATATATATATATATATATATATATATATATATATATATATTACTGAAAAATCATTTATATTTTTCCAAACTTAATTCTTTTCATTTTTCACATATCTGTACACATTTTCTTTTCATCACATTCAACAACAATTTAAAAATTAAATCAAAGTTCTTATACAATATATTTTGTGTATCTTATAGATATTATTTTGGGTACATGACACTTTGCAGAAAAAAAAAATCTCGAAAGAAAAAAATCCCGCAAAAATAAGTGTGGAAAAAAAAACTCTCAAATTTTGAGTAGAAAATCCCGTGAATATTACAAAATCCTTAAAACGAAATTTCGAAAATAAAAAATACCGAATGCCAATATTTCGAAATAAAGATTTAAGAATTGTATATAAAATCGGATAATTTCTTTTTTCCATCATTGAAAAAATAATTCGGTGAAATTTTATTGAGTTGGTTTCGAAATCAGGGTTTCAATCATTTGTTTAGCGGGAAGGTTTGGACCTTTATTATATGATTTTTATTGGTGAGGCATACATGAAACAAAATATAAATTTTTTTTCGGGGTTTTTTTTTTAAGCATTCATATTGTTCGGGATTTCGGTATTTTCGAGATTTTTTTTTTCATATAAATCATTCAGAATTTTTATTTTCAAGATTTTTTTTTTCAGTTTTTTGTTTCACTTTTCTATTAAATGTCCAGTATTTTTTACCCAGTTATTTACCTACTCATTCAGCAAGTCATGGCTTTTATCTAGATTTCGTCGGGCAATGGGTTAAATATAAGAGCATACAATAAATTAACATCAACTTCTTGAAAGAACTTTGCCATCTTTATTCTTTTGTGGAACAAAAGGCTTACATTTGGCCTCTCCATCTGACTCTATTTGAACAATTTGTTTATTTGAGATGTCAATAGGGCTTCCTAAACACTTTCAAACTGAATATTCTTCTATCCACTATTTTTTACCTTAAGGACCCAATACCATCTCTGAATTTTTTTATGGGATTTTTTCATTCGAGATTTTTTTTTTCAGTAAAATGTCATAGACCCAATTATTTTATATTCTTATAATGCTTATATTGTATATTATATTAAGATTAAACATGTTTTAGCAATTTGGTGAAATAAAATTAACAAAAAAAAAAAGGAAAAAAGAAGAAAATAAATATATTTAATTTTAAAACAAAATTAAATTCACCAACCCTTATACAATAGTTTAGAATTGAAAAATACAAAAGGAGGACTACACATATATTTCGTCTTTGTCAACATTTTGGTTTAATTTTTTTTTTTTCAGTATTTATCTTATTTTTTTTTATTTTACCTTTTTGTATAACTGTTTCTATTCTCTGTATTTACCTTTGTTTTATTTTTTCTTATTTTTTTTCTTATTAAATTCCTTAATTACAACTAAATAACAATAAAAGCTTCAACTTCTATCTTCAACTAAATCCTTTATATAGGGTTGCTTTAATCTTTTATATCCGTTTTTTTTTTCTCACATCTGAAAAATCTGTAATTTGTTACCTATGGTGTATCTTCCGAAAATATTGAATTCCAAAAAAAGACACAATTTACAGTTAGGATATACTAGAAGAATACGCGAACTACACAATGAATCTTATAGTATCATAATATATATTTTTACTTTTTACATTTGGAACATATACATTTTGTGTTGCGGAACGTTCGTTTTTTTGATTTTATTTTTTCTCATTCTCATTATTGTGTTTGGGTTACATTTATTTGTTCAGTAGTGTACAGTAGAGTTAAATTATTTTGAGTCGGGGGTATAATGTAATTAAATTTTCAATTGTGATTGAGATGAGATTGGAAAAATAAACTGTTCGATAATTCAATTAGCGGAGCAGGTATTGATTTGGGGTATTGAAGGTAAAAGATATAGTGGACATGTCAAAGAAAGTGGATAGAAGAAGAATCATTTTGAAAGAGCTGAGAAAGTCATGAACATTTGAAGTAAATCAATTGTATAAAAAGAGTCAGATAGAGAGGCGAAATGGCAGCTCTTTGTTTCAAGTTCTTTCATAAAATTGATGTAAATTTATTTAATGCTCTTATATTTAACCCATTGCCAGCCGAAATTGAGATAATAGCCATGACTTACTGAAAAAGTAATTCTAAAGCTAAATATTTTATTCAAGACTTTCTTACATAAAGCATAAATGAAGTTCAAATGATATTACGTATATATGAAGATTAATCAATACCTATTTTCTCTTCCTTATCCTTGAAAGAATTATTTTGCTGAAACCTATAGTTGATTTACTGAAACTTAAGGCATTGGTTTCATAAACTTTTCTTTACTAGGTTTTCATTCAAATTTAATTTTTATCTGTTCCTCTTCTATTTCGTACATCTGGGACTAAATCTATCAATTGTCCATTTTACACAATAGTTTATTGAGTTTCTTACATTATCATTGGGAGAAGTTCATGTTAATTATGAATGTCCTTGTGAGATTAGATGGTTCTGCTAATAACTACATTTTACGTTTGGTTTAATTCTATTAAATTATCCGTGTTGCCAGTTTTATTCCATTTTATCTAGTCCTTTGTTGTCTTTGTTTTTACGTACTAACCTTACTGTTCACTGTTATAGGCTAAACAGCCTTTTTATATATATGCACATCGGAACAGGGGCAATATTATATGATTAGATCTGATCAAATGAATCCCACATATAATTTCAACATTTCAACATAGTACTTCATCTTATAAGATGCAGAAATGTCTAAGATTTTCAATAGATACAATTCTAATTTTTTTATATTGTAATAATTTTGTATTTTGAGTTGTATGGTATTCTATATCTGTGAGTTATATTATTCAATTAAATTATTTGCTTATATTTTCTATTTCTTTATAAATAATTTTCCTGAAAACTAGATGCTTGAGATTGAATTTAGTAGTACACAAGTTTCGGTTCTTCTTTCTTTGATTCAAGTTATGTATTAGTGATCATTTTTAAATTTAGTGCTTACTGTAGAAGGTATTAAATATTAATTAAATAATTAATCCAGTAAATAGATTAAGGCATTATGAAATTGATGAAACTATTTATTGCCTTTTATTCCGGTTTATCATATTGATAGTTATGGCTTTTTTTATTTCTTTTCCACCACTTTAATGAGTCTAAGGCATCTATTAAGACTTGATATTCATTAATTCGTTGATTACTCGGCTGTAGCTATTGTATAAGATTATGAATACTCAAATGTTGACTTTGTGCGCGATCTATTATCCTACGCAAGAGTTATTTATATATTTATATTAAATCTTATCTTATATTACGATATTAACTATTACGATATAATTATTCAATTTTAAGATATTTTGTTATTAGATACGATCTGACCGATATTTTCCACATGAAAAGTAGTGTTTTTACTACTACGCCATTGGGCAGATGGTATTGGCTTACTGAATAATTGTTAATTAATTAAAGATCAGTAAATGGATTAAAGTATACTGAACTTAAATTTTGATGACAGTGGAAGAACAATTTACAAAATAGTTCTAATTATATATAGAATAGAATGAAATACTTTGGCTTTAATCAATCCTATTATTTTTAGATCAAACCAATTGATATCCTTTTTTATTAATTTGTCTAGGAATTTTTTAGTTCTTCTGCAAAATTAACTCCATTTTCTTTTACTTTCAATTTCATTAACAATTTTATATTGCAAAAAAGCAAAATGAAAGAATAACGAACTCTGAGGTATCTCAAATCTTTCAACGCCATCTTTATTTTTTTTTATTTTCATTTTCACCTTTTTTTTTTCTTAATTTTATCCAGCATCCAACCCATTACTTACAATTTCAACAAAAAAAAAACTAAAATCAAATTAACAAAAAACAAAATTTCACCAAACACACATAAGCAAGAATTGGTTTTCATTCTTTTTTAAAACTTCACCCGTTGGTCGTTTTGGTTTGAGAATCAGCAGAAGAAAATACAGCCAAAAAAAATACATTAGAAGTTAATATATTCCAGATTTTTTGGTGTTCAGTGGCTTACATTCAAAATAGTGTAAAAAAAATTTTAACCTTATATTTGGTACTCGTAATGGAAATTGTAGAAGAAGCAGCGATTTTAACAGACAACTAGAGGATTGTAATTGTAAACCCTTTTTGAGAACAGTTTAAAAACGTTTAAAAATTTATAAATATTCTTGTTATATATATGCTTGCATGTTATGTAACTTATGTACAATATGTAAACATGTATATACACCCACATTACATTCTCATTTTTAATTTATCCGCTACTGTATCAGCATATGTTTCTATAAATTTCCGGGGAATTATATGAGTTCGTAGAAGATTTAGTAAAAATTTCATCCTATTGTGCAATTAAATTCTAACACTAAAAGTTTAATAAAAAAGGTAAGAATATATGTATAAGGCAGTGAGAGAAGGATGAACGACCATTCTTTATATAAAAAGAGGATATGATTATCGCCAAATACCAGATAACCCGATACTCCTCTAATAGAAACCTAGTTTCTACATAATATAGAGCGTCGTTGCAAAAATAGAATCGGACCAAAAAATTTCGATGGCTTAAATTAACTTTCAATCGGTTTTTGCCAACAGAATGAAGAATGATAGAGACTGAGCTACTCTGATGAAGATCATCACGCATTGAATAGGTGTTGGAAAGATAAATAAAAAAAAACTGATTGAAATCCAATTTTAGAAATCTAAAGGAGATATAGAGAAAGAGGTGGAATGATATTTATTTCTGTATGAGCTGGACATTTCAGTGCGGCTCTAGTACTAGTTTGGTGAAAAATGAATTAAAGAATTACTTCCTACACAAATATTTTCTATTGAAAGTGAATTCGTCCCAATTGAAGACTCATGATTTCAAGAGGAACAAGAAGTGGAAATTAAAAAGTGCTAAATTTGCTCTCCAAGTACCATAACTTATTTGTAAGTCTCTTGATGGATTTAGGACGAAAGAACCGTCTACACAAAGAAGAACTGATCCGGAAGAATTAATCAGATGCGGAATATTCTGCCAGGAAATATAAAAGCATCTGCAAAAGATATATGGGGCTACAACTTTGTCTTCAATTGAAGCCCCATGCTTTCAAGGGAAATATACAACATCTTGGAGGGTTTATGAGAAAAGAGATATCCACACGTAGAAAATTATTATTGGAAGAATAAGGCAGACGTGCAAATATACAGCAAAATTATACAAGAAGCATCAACAAAATTTGAAGAAATTACAATTCAATTGAAGCCCCACAATTTTTAAGTAGAATTGCATGGAGAAGAAGCAAAATGTGTCCCATCGGATGAAAATTCTTTCCAATTTGTTCATTAACAAATTAAAAAAAACAGTAGGTTACACAAAACCACAATTCCATGTAGTACCACCCAAACCAAAACCAATGGTAACCCTATCTAAAATTCCATTTAAAATATTTTTGAATGTGCAAGTGAAAAAAACAATATGAAAACTTAAGATATTTTTCTCCCAAATTCATACACCACATTAATTTTATTATTTGTTTTCTTATCATTGAAATGTAATTTCTAAAGGGGTACTGGCGTAATTAAATAAGTAAAACAAAAATTAGTACACGTCCAAGCAGTAAATTTTTTGTTTCTCCTGTACCTAATATTTACTCAAAAAGAAGACAACAATAATTACACAAAAAAATAAAAAGGAATGAGAAAGAGAAGCATTGCGTCGAAAACGTGAAAACTGATATGAACCTTTTCTGTAGAAAAAGAACAACAAACAAACTTTGTGGAGTAAACGTTTGTTTTTTTCTTTTTGAGATTTTGTAAATGGCTTAAAAAATTCAATTAAGAACAAAAACAAATAATTAAATATATTTAAAGCATAAATTGATTTACCAAAAACAAAAAAGAATATTATTGTAATTTAATTAGTTAAAAAAATGTTATAAATGTAAACAGAAAAATATTGAAATAATAATTACTTTTTATTATTTTACTTCCATATTATATATTGCATATATTTAGGCGTTTTATTAAATACATGTAAATAAATTAAGCCAGTAAACGTATTAATTATATTTAATTATGTTTTGTTTAATTAAATTTTAAATTTTTTGATAAAAAAAGTTTTATGTAATTATAATGCTTTTTTAATGATCGAGAAATGGGTGTAAATACAAACAAACTTAATCAATTATGTATGTACACAAATTTATCCAAACCTCATTGATTTTTTTTATTATACTTAAAAGAAAATGGTTAACACGTTTTGTTTTACAAATATTTGAAATTTAGAACAATGCAAAGATAAATTTGACTAAGGCTTCCTGAAGCTCTTGCTCTCTGTTCTTGTTTTAAACGCAACTCTTTACCATAGACAAACCATTTTTAATGGGATTAAACATTGCACTATAGGAATCAAGTCTGAGTATGTGGTTATCACGAAATTCCTGCTCCTGCAAAGCTTTTTAAATTTTACTATGATAAGGTGCATTGTCAATTAGTATGACAACTGGTTCACCATGTCTGTCTTGAATACTTGAAATATAAATATTTAAATTCGTTTCATCTAAAAACAAAATAGGTTTATTTTGGGGCTGAAATTCTAAAAGAGGAATTTCCCTTTCCAGTTTTATGGCTTATATATTTCTATAAAACTATAATCAAAGTGTTTTGATATAAAAAGTTTGAAACTTGTCGCCAGTCTCCATTCATGTTTGACACGGCATGTAATTAATTTGTTTTATACTTTTTATAAGGGTATACTAAATTTGCCATTACGTTTGTGACGCAAAGAAGGAGGAGGGGTAGATATAGACTCAAGGGTATGGATCGGATCAGAATCGAAAAATTAATCAATTTAGCTATGTATTTTGTCCTTCTCAATAAATAAAGGAGCTAGGATCTTGAAATTTTCGCAAATTTATTTTTTTTTGCAATAGCCGTCATCAATATTTAAATCCAGCCATTTTGGTCCATGGGTTTGAGTAGCTACCATACAACTACTTCTTTTATATGAGTATTCCATTACACAATAATTCCATTACAATAAAGCTGTATGTTTGAAATTTTGCCAAATTGTTTTGAAATTAAACGAATGATATAATGTATATGTTACGGTCATACGGATATACCAGAGTTGACACAGTCTACTCTACTACAGTCTTCCTCGTTTAATTTTCGTAGACATTTTTTCAGCCTTTTAATTTTACTACAAAAAAACATTCTGCTGTTAAATTTAAAAAATTTATTGAAAATAATCAAAAGGCTTACTTCACTCATTTTGATTTTAAAAATTCTCATATTGAAATTTGTTATTCTCATATTGAAATTTACTATTCCACTTTGAAGGTTTCTATTCTCATTTTGTAGTTTATGTACGTACAAAATTATTTTGGTTCTGTTCATTTCCAGACATGTAATGTCACATATGTTGTTGTCATTTGTTCTATTAACAATTCATCATAAAATGTATCTTCTATATTCTAATTAATAATTGTTACCCTTTTTATCAGATAATAAGAAAAACCAATGCTTATGAATAATACGATAATACGCAAATAACGCATTTATTTCTAAGTTAATAATATTTGTTCATACCAATCTACTATACAATTTACAAAGCACTTAAGTTCAACTTTGGATTGGGAATTGTTTTAGTTAATACAATGAAAATTATTTTTAACAAATTCTTACTACATCATCACAATCAATCATTTTGTATTTTGTTTTCTAAAAATTAATGGAAATGATAAATTTTTCATATCAATATTGCTGTTCCTTACATAACATGCCTGCTACGATAATATTACACGTTTCGTATTAAATAAACATTTGCATGCCTTATATATCTACAAATATATGATTTTTAGACTACATTATCATATTAATTAAATTGTACAAAAATTTGTATTGATCTTACAAATTCAACCTGAAAGCAAATGGTAGCTGAGTCGAGTCAATAACTAGCTAAGTGATTAAAGTTTTTTTTCTTTTTACTGGAGTTCAAACTTAAAAATTCAATGAAATATGGAACATGTATTAAATAAGAAAATAGTTCGGCATCAAAATTGAAGCCTAAGGTACCTCGAAAAATATGTAGTAGAAAATATCAAGGCATAAAAATTAAATTCAACTTAAGAAAAAAATCTTTCAATTTTCTATAAACTAGGCAGCGCGTTAAGCATTCATCTGGTAAATTCTGGTAGAGGCTTTGCTTCATATGGTAGACTTGTATATTTTAGGTATCGAGTTAAACCAAAAATCGACTTGGTCAAATAATATTTTTGCTGTAACTAAAGATGTTGCCCAGCTTTTGCATTTCTTGCATCGCTGCAAAACTTACTTCTTCCCTTCTGATCACCTAAATATCTATTAAACCTATATTTGCCAAAAATGGAGTACAATGCACATATTTGAGAAGGCGCTGATCGCAAATCGGCGCTGGTATATCTTGATAGTAGAGCAAAATAGAGCTATTCTTCTTATAAATGATTCCAATGTCACCTTAACTCTCACCGCACTCAGCCATCCACGAAATGGGATTTACACCTGTTCTAAATCAATAAAACAATTAATGCCTCCACTGAAAGTTTTTCAACAAGAAACAAGGATAAATTTCTATTCTCGTAACCAAACTGTACAGATCCATTCCTAATGCTTGGTTCTGTTTTGTTTTTGTGTGTGGTTTTGGTGTATGAAAGTTGCACACTACTATAGTTTTAACAGGTGGCTTTGCCTGGTAATTAATATTTGAAAAATAGTAATAATAACTTCAACAACTTGCATAGTAATAAAACCTCCAACTGCAGTCGGATAGGAAAATGCGATGTCTTATTTAACTACTTAAAAGCATGAACTAGGTAATACGGAGACAGATAGGGAAGGTAGATAGGGAAATGTGTTTTCCATTAGAATGGAATTATGAAATTGTAGTAAGAGTCAAAGGGATATCGTTTTTTTAAACTCACTAAACTAAAAGATTAACTACAATTTTAATAACTAGTCATTAACTACTCATAAATAAATCGAATAAAAAAAAAAGCTTACTTTCATCTATTCCTTACCCATGACTATTACACCTTCAAAGAATTTAAAAAGGATTTTGCTGTTGACAATGTACCTATATCCCAATTCTTTACCTGCCACTTCATTTTACTTTTTCCATTTAAAACGATCACATTACATATAAAAAGTGTAACTAAATAGTATCCATTAGCAACGCATAATTACTCTTATTATGATCTTAATCACTGTTTATATAAAAGTAAACCTCATTTCTATTATTAGTTCTACACATTACACACATTATATAACGGTAAAAATGAAAAACTTTAAATGCAAAATTACTCATTTTTTTTTCCTTTTTACTCTGTATTTTCTAATTGAAATATCAAAGTAAACTAGGAAAATAGGTTCTAGGTACTAAGTACTAGGTACTACTAATAAAATCTATATAATAGAAATCTAAAATCAAAACAATTGAATAAAAAACAATTCTTCCATTTCGTTTTTTTTTTGAGTCGATAATTTTTCAATTTCTTTAGGTTATTTTGTAGCTTATTTCATATCCATTATGTTATAAAATACAGTTAGTTTTTATTTTCTGTTGTAATTTTACAAACAGCATATGTATGATTTCCTTCTACTTAAATGCCCAATATATGCAATCCAATGCCATCCAATGCAATCCAATGAAAAAATAATACATGAAAAATAAATTGAAATCGTAAACATTTTGAACAAAGCAAAAGGGTTCTAATGGAAGGATATTTCTTTCACACATTTTACATAAAATAACAATACCAAACAACAATAACAACAACATTGTAAAGTGAGAAAAAAGGAAACACTACACAAAATAAAACATAAACATAATACAAAAAAAAAAACACACAAAGTTTAACATCAAACATAAACCAGAGAACTTAAACTTAAAAGCAATATTATAAAATATAATGCAATATAGTTCGAGTACTTGAATTGTACAAATGTGTATGTAATGTACAGAACAAATGGAGTCAAAAGTGTTGTTAGATTAACTAACCACAATAGAACAACAACAACAACAATATCAACAATCAACCATTTTGTATGGTAAGTGTGATATATCGTAACATCAAACGAAATAAAGTCGAAGCCATTTAATATTTTAAATAATTGAAACAAAATTGGTACTTAGTATTTTTAAACGTCAAAGCTGCCATTTTGTTTTTCCCATATTTTCTTCAATATTGACATTTTACATTCAGTATGTTTTAATTAATCAAAAATAAAACCACGCGTTGTACTTTCGACTTTTTGTCGTACAAAGCCTCCGTCGTAGGCGAAATACTGATATTTGTAAAAATAAATAATTTTTGTGAAATTAAAAGAAACTACTCGTTTTTTATTTCTTTCAAAGTCCCAAGGTTTAATTTGTCTTTTAATTCATCATTGAAAATTTAATGGCATAATTTTTAGAGAATTAAAGCCCAGGAGTGTAATTTCTCTTTTAACTCAAAGATCGATTTCTTGAGTGTTATTACCCCGGTGTTTAATTTCTTTTTAAAAACGACCCAACGCTTTGGATCAAGATCATCAAACTTTTTTCTTTGGAGTTTTGTTGAAAGATTCGGTTACTCTAGCAACCTGCAAAGACTCAATCTCGCATAAAACTAACATTACTGTGCATGATCTGATAAAGTTGTGAAATAAGTGTGCAGATTTATGGGGTTTGCTTCAACAATAGAATTTTGAAAAAATTCTAATATGGGTTAATAAATTACCAGATTGTATAAAACTATAAACATCATTGTTAAAGAGAGCAAGATGCAGATAGAAAACGATAGAAGATTAAAAGAGGACATCTCAAGCTTTCGAATACATTTTACAAAATTTTCATAAGTATGGTGGAACAGAGTTAAGAGTAAAATTATGAAAACTAAAATAATTTAAAAAACTTAAATTTCAATTAAGCCCTCATATCTTGAAAATTAGGAGAGGTCTACTTTAGCCCCCATACAAAAAATATGCCTACTCATACGTACCTATGCAGTGGTATATAGCAATGCACGTAATTAGAAAACACTCTGAATATATACTTATGGATAAGGTAGAATAGTTACTGCGACATTATTTTTTTTTTTATTTTTTTTTTTTTTTTTTTTTTTTCATTGCTGTTGATAGGTACTAAAGCTGATTCGGCCTAATTTCATTCGGCTTTATTTCACCTACCCTCAACATTAGTGTTATTTTGTAATTTTTCTCCACAAATTATATACAATTTCTCAGAACAGATAAAATTGTTCCAGCTGTTATATTTCTGTTGTATGAATTAAGGTACGGTTCGGTTTTATTTTCATTCCAATACACTGAGTTTAAATTTTTATAGAAAATAAAGTTGTAATAATATAGGTTTAATGTGTATATATATATATTATATATATTAGTAATTTTAGTTTAAATATATGTACACAATTTGATATATATATATATAGATTCTAAATTAGAGACAATAGTATTTGGACATAAATTTAAAACAAAACAAATAAAAAATAATCAAATAAGAATACAAAACGGATCAACAGGGTGATTAATCTGGATTTAATTGACCTAAATACATATATATTTAATAAAAAATTAAAAAAAAATTGTTCTTTATATTCAAAAATCTAATATGTCTGATAAATTTATATTTAAACAAGAGTATTATTCAGTTTTACCTCATTTCATACCATTACCCATCTTAAACAAGGCCATTATTTAGCTTTTACAGCTTTAAAAGTATAAACATTTTTTTTTTTTAATTGGTGTACAATGTGTTAAAAATCATTGTCATTAAAGATATTTGCATCTTAAAATGACTTTTGATTTTGAAAATATATTATTTAAATATTAAGTACATCTATTCAGCATTTCTCGTTGCCGTACAAAATTTCAAACAACTGCATTAATGAAATGTACATTTTAATTTCACTGTTGCATTCAAGCGTCAAACTCAACTTATCTATAAACTTAAAATTTAAGCCCGCTGAACTTGTAAGAGCACCTATATCGTTCAAATATGATTCGTTCAAATTGATTCAGCTGAACCTAGGTTAATTTTTTTTTATATCTCAATTTCTTAGTTGATTAACCTTTGAATTAAGGGATGAATTGGGTCGAAATTTAAGTTATTTACAAAACTCTGCTTAATATTATTAAGATTCTATTTAAATTGGTTAGCATTATCCTCAGGTCAATGATTTTATATTGTAAAAAACTTTTTGTCAAATTTTATATAAATGGTTTAATAGACCACTAGTTATATATTTTTGCTGTATTTGTTGTAGATCTCCATGATCAGCAACAGATCTCCATATAACGGTTAATTAAAAGTGTATATTACAGTTTCATGCTGAACCATTAGTATTCTGCATGATCCCATGAAGTTTAACTTCAATCTCATACACGTAGCGAACATCTAATCGTCTGGTTATTATGTTATGTTCTCAAATACATAATCTCCAACGTCTCATATCTTTGTTTAACTTATTAATTTACAAATTTTCTATTCTTAAAATAATGAAAATATGAAATTGTATTAAAAAGTCAAATTTCATCAAATATTACGATAACGTTTAACAAGTTAACATTTAATTTAATAAACTGTTACTAAATTGTAATACAATTGTTATAGCGACCCTTTTGTAAAATTTTTATGTAACTTAATTAAATAATGTAATAAATATAGAATATTTTGTAAATAAAAGGAAAATATTTCATCCAACTTCACTCTAACATCTTTCCACTAAAATTTTCCACTTCTCGGAAAATTGTTTTATTCCAGTTCCAGGAAAAAATAAATAAAGTATAATTTGTTAGGAAAAAATTGATATAATTTCCAAGAAACAATTCAATAAAAGGTTATCTTTCCAGAAAACAGATGTCATGGATGTAATAATAATTGAAATACTCAAAAAAAAAATTAATTTTTAATAAGGAATTCTGTATAATAATTACACAACAGGAATTCAATTTGTTTACAAGTCAAATGAGGATAAGACAAAATCCTTGGAGTTGGAATCACTTTTGTTTTATAAATATTATAAAAACAAGTAATGAAACAATAATAGGTCTATGCAACCAACTTTGTAATATCCTTTACCTGAAAAATTCAATTAAAATTGAAAATGCAGAAGTTATTCAAACTTCAGGAACGTAAAGAAAAAGGGACAGGATTCCTGTACTAAATTAGCAGGTTCAATCTTCATTGCTTTCGAAGATATGCTTGTTAGAACATGGGAGATGTGTCGGAAATATTCGAACCGCAACTATATATTCATTTTATTTTTAGGAACACAATGTAAATAGTAGGGAACACTCTTGTACCAAATTTTAAGAATCTATCTTCATTGTTTTCAAAATATGTTTGTTTGCTCTTGTTTCTGTCAGAAACTTCCAGAATCAGAACCTATAGTCCATTTTGCTCAATTGAAATATACTTCTATATTGCAACTCAGCTAGATGACGCTGGTCAAGAATATAATACACATACTTCAGGGTATGAAAAAAATTAACAGAACTATCTTCTTCTATATCAGGACGTCATTACCAATTTTCCGTTGAAATTAAGTAATTTCTTTTTTGCAGCTCATTGTTAAACTTAAGAAAACAAATGCTAAGTGACTTAAGTGAACTTTTCAAGGAGTTCTTTAGTGAAGCTTAGTGTATTAAATCCTTTTCCATAAAGATTCTGACACATTTGAGAGTATACAAGAAGCCTCAGAAGGCTCAGTAGTATATATTAGGTAAAAGTTGCATGGCCTATTAACCGGAAGGATATATGATTTCCTTTCACGCACTGGTTACGTATTTATATTAAAAGGGAAATTAATCAAATATGTCCTTGGTAATTTGGTAAGATTTCCCTTTACAAAATCTCCTTGGTAAATATACACTTAACATAAAACATAAAATTATATAATATAAATTTAATAAATAATATTACTTATAAATTAATAGAAGGCTTGAAAATAAGATACCCAACCATGTCACATGGCCTATATGTAAAGATATCATGTATCTCCTTACAAAAAACAACCACAGTAATCTAAATACATTTACAAGTGATTAAGATTTCAGAAAAACTTTCAAATTTAAAATATTATAATTATGATTTAAAATTCAAAGACAATTTTCACTAAATTCAATAGAATTAAATTAGTTAATCATAAAATAAACACCAACATTTTCAAATAAAATTAAAAAATCACTTTTTTTTTATGCCAAACAAACAAATAAACTTTAAATTTTTAAATAATAAATTCATAACTTTATAACCCTTGCAAAAAAAAAACCAAATATACCAATCTAAGAAAAAAAATCAATTTCCGTACACCCACTTTAAATAAATTCCGAAAATCTCACGCTTCTTTACATTTAGTTGCTGTGTTGTTTTTTCTTCGTTTCTTATACACAAACAATCCAACAATCAATGTAAAGTGGAAAATTTTTTACCAGATATCCAGACACGAACTCAATGCACTATATAAATAATAATATTTGTAACATTTGCACCCAGTATTCAAAATACTTAATATCTAAATTATCCCTAGTACCAATGAATCGCATTTTTTTTTTTTTTTTTTTTTTTTTTAAATCAACACAACTTTAAAATAAAAATAAAATGAAAAAACTTATGTAATATAATTCTGAATTAAATTTTGTTACTTTTATATGAGAAGCTATATGAATTCCAACATCAATTCAAATAAAAAAGGACTTTAATAAAAAGGACTTCAATATACAAAAAAAAAGGACAAGTGAATTTTTCTTAACAAAAAAAAAGCAAAATAAAACAGTGGTTAGAAAAAAGAAATTTAAAATCGGAAGTTATTAAATATGCAAATCCATGAAAAAAATACAAAATTTGTTTTTTTTTTTTTTTTTGTTTTTATTTTTCTTGTTTTTTTGTACAAAAAATTACAAATTCATTGAAAATTTATATATTTTTTGTGTGTTTGGTAAAATTTCAAACTTCCTGAAATTATAAAAAAAAACTTACAAACGAACAAAATTGTTTAGCAAAAAAAATTGCATATAACTTGGCGGATTATATTTGGAAAATGCATACATATTAAAAAAAAAAAAAATTTATTAAAATAATTTTATTTATTCAAAATCTAGCATCCAGGACGCGATATTTTATATGCAATTTTGCTATTAAACGGAAATTTACAAAAAAAAAAAATTTATATTATTTAAGAACACGTTTTGGGTTACAAATTGCATACAATTAGGCGCTATTAATATAAATGTTAAAATATTTTTACTAAATAATTAAATAATTTTGATGAATTCAATTCAATTTGGATGAAAACTTTTTTTATCACAAATGACAATTTTTTTTTTTATTTATTACAAAATTGTAAAATTATATAACGAGCGTTTAATGGTTTGCTGAATGACATTGTTTGCTTTGTAATTTGCTTTGTATTATTGTCACTATTAATGATTTTAGATATATAGAAGAATTTGATGTTTTGTATCTATATGTAGGTTACAATATCATGTTTAAATGATTAGAGGCATTTTTTCAATCGCTGATATATATGAAAAGCGTAGATTTGTACTAAGCCTACAATGGAAGTTATACACTATGAGTTGTAATTTATAATCCATTGCTGAAAGGGGTAAATGAATTGATTAATTTTTTTTTTTTTTATTTATGACCCTATTAACATTCACTTAAACTTATAAGTATTATGAAAACGAACTGGTAGATATTTGTAGGTTCCCAAAAAAATTTTTTGATCAAATAAAATCAAATGATTGATGAACCTCTACCCGACGTCACTGCATAAAAAAATATTAAATAAAGTTAAGCTTAATAAAAAGTAATTAAAATGGATCAGAGCCCTTTTATAGTAATAACATATCACTAATCAAATAAATGTTGTTTCACCAAAGTCATTTTCTACTAAAACAAATGACCCTGATTAGTAAAAGGCACTCAAAGAAACACTCAAAAAAAAAGACACTCAAAAACTACTGAAATGGTATGTTAGTTAAAATTTGAGATTTTAAAAATGTTTTTCCATATTATTGTACTTAATGTACCTCCTTCTGGATTTGAACAAGTGCACTCTCAAATAACAGATTATTTTTGTATAAAGATTTTTATATATTGTTTGATTTAAAAGAAATTAACAATTTATCAGGGTTAAATGCTTAGTCTGATCCTACCAAGGAGTCCTACAGACTTAACAGAAGGAAAACAACTTCTAATTTGTGGATGGAACCATAACGTAACATTATTTTAAATAAAGTCTCGGAACTACAGCATCGAAACCTTATATAATAATACAGGCATTTTAGTTTTAAGTTAAATACCCAAAATCAATAAATTAAGTCAAATTAAAATACAATTCGTGAAGAAAGTCGTCTTAAAAGTTAATTGAACGAATTATTTATACAAGAAATTGTCTTGTTGTATACCCAATCATACTACAACCTCGATATCCATTTTAATCCAAGTATTCCATTAAAAAGGTGACATTCAGAATGCCAAACCCACATTCTCTAGTATTTAATTAAAAATTTTGCACTTTTATTATATTTAATTGCAGTTTTTTTAATTAAAATTCCTTTATTTTCGGACACAATTCCTTTCAACCAAAATTCCTCTATTGTTTTTTTTTTTTTTTTTAAATTAAATTCAAGATCAAATTAATTTTTTTTTTAGTACAATAAGACCATATCATATTTTTTTATAGTGTATCCAATGTGTTATTGCACAACCTCACATTTTTGGCTTTCCTTTTGTATGTTATATGGTTTCCATATGCTTGAATTCAACAATTTACACAACGCTTTCAACACAAATCCTTGAAAATTTTTAAAACTTTTACTAAATATATTTATATATATATATATACATATATATATAATTTTAATCATTTCCTTTCATTAAAAAGTGTAAAACTAACACAAGGACGCGTAACCACCGCAAAAAATAAAAAACCTTAAACAAAATACCAAAAAAATCTTAATTACATTTAATAACACAAGGCAACATATTATAATATTTTTTGCACTAGTCATATCCTTCCTTCTCACTAACTTTATCTTTCCCCTTCGGACAACTACATTAATACAATTATATTAAGTAACATTGACAAAATTTTGGATTGGTATAAATATGATAAGTACTCAAAGAAATATGGAAATTTTAAATATCGGATTATTTCATGGGAGTGCATTTTTAAAGAGTTCGAGTAAATATTAATAAGATCTAAGATCTAGTTTGGTTCAATGTATCCGATCCGTCCAGTTCCGTGTAACTGTTATCCTATTTTTAATATTATTTTCAAAATTTTTCATTACTCTTATGCACATCATTAGAATCAAAATATATAACAAACAGCTGTTGGAAGGTGTAGTCCGATTTAAATAAAAAAACGCGATTAATTAATAAGACTATCTTTGTGACTTAGGTACTGATAACCACTGCGTGTGCTAAGTCAATTCTATTTTTTAATACTGCGTTAACTCAGTGCTGGATCCTTAATTTGTTTATTAAATGTGTTACAAACGAATAAAAATTTTTTGAATATATCCATGACTGTTTGTATGATGGGTATAAAACTAAATTAGTATAAATTTTAAAGAAACCTCATAACACGGAACTGTCTTATTGCATACCAAATCACACTTCAGTATTGGTATATTGGTAATTTGTATTTTTATATTGATTCTTTATTTTTTTTTTCTTTAAGATTAAGCGTTTTCTAAACATTTATGACAAAACCTTTAAGCATTCTTCGAGTATTTCCTTCAAAAATCGTTGCATTTTCTCTAGACTGAACGTTTAGGCAAATATTAATATATATAATTGATAATCAATATTATTTTCTTGTTATGGCGATGATTTTAGGAATAAACTCTGAATTTTATTACTTAGAATACAAAGATTCAATAATCGACAGAGTTTATTTTTATGTCCTTATTGCCTCTCTTGGGATCACAGGATATCTACTAAGTATCTCCGTTTGATTCTATTCGGAGCAGCTATTTTTGGTTCTTGCCATGTTTTTCCAGTCGAGGTCAGTCCTTCTAATATCTGTCATCTCTAGGTGTTATTACGGCGGCCTCGTC
The DNA here is from genome assembly GCA_963082915.1 of Dolichopus griseipennis. NCBI lineage: Eukaryota > Metazoa > Arthropoda > Insecta > Diptera > Dolichopodidae > Dolichopus > Dolichopus griseipennis. Next base: position 113,468,439 of record OY720442.1, read on the forward strand.
TTCCGGTTTCTTGTGGGTTCCAGTCTAACACTGCCCTTGCTATGTGTTTGCCCTATCCATCTCTTTTTTCTTTTGATCTCTTGCCCAATCAATTCTACTTTGGTAAGCTTCAATAGGTCATTGTTAATTATTGTATTAGAGCAGTATAATCTGCATATGATTCTTAGACACTTGTTAATGAAAACCTGCAATTTCTGTGTCACTTTAATCGATAAAATAAAATATATTAGGAACAAAGATACTATAAAATTTTGTTGGATTTCGTCTTTTCTAGAATATGACTCATTTTTATTGATTTTAGGATGATATCTAATATAATCGCCCTAGTATATTTACAACACCCTCCATTGCCATTCTTCTTATTTAGTTCTTTCACGTAAATGACTGCTATTATAAATTTTTCGAAATTATAGACAAATGTATTGAATACTTATGCTATAGTGTTCATAAATAGTGCTAAGATAAATAGTCTAAGCTTGTTGTCTTTCCTAGTATTTGACTTTAAATACTGAAAGTTAAACATTTGCCTTTGAATACAAAATTACCCTTTAGTTTATCAGTTGAATAATTAGCAAATAAAAAGTAAGTTCTTTCATAATACATTTTTATCCTACCATACCATCGTCCTCCTGTAAATGAGTTGAAATTTATTTCTGTATCTGTGAGTTATATTATTCAATTAAACTGTTTATTCTTTATTACTAGTAAAATAGCCTGTCGGACGACAGGTATAATTTTAATTTCTCTTTTTATAATATATATTCTTTTTTCCTGCTATAGCGCTACTGAATTAATAAAAGGAAATTCGTTACCTAAAGAACATTAAGTTAACATTATAATAGTTTGTTTTAGTTTTGTAAGTGATAATAAAATAGAAGTATGCATACTAAAGTGTAAACAATTTCTTTATACGTTTTTATTAAAATTTTCTGTATCTACCTGTTAACAGATTTCTCATACGTTTTGAATTTTTTTTTCTGTTCATAATTTACATTTTATCAGTTTCATTTTTTCTTTCTGCTTTGTATGTAAGAATTTGTAATTAGAAGTATGTTACATTACATGTGTCAATAACACTTAACATTAACATAATTAAAGAGCAGCAGCATCTTTTATTATATTTATAAAAAATTTTCTGTATCTACCTGTTAACAGATTTCTCATATGTTTTGATTTTTTTTTTTCTGTTCATAATTTACATTTTATAAGCTTCATTTTTTCTTTCTCTTTTGAATGTAAGTATTTGTAATTAGAAGTATTTTACATGTGTGAATAACACTTAACATAACATAGGGCACGCTGGTCAGCAGCAGTTTGTCTTTTATTATATTTAGATATTATAACATATTATTTATTTATATTTTATCTTATACGATTTAGCACCACATTTTAGGATGGCATTATTATTCTGTACTCTGTTGTCTTCCAAATAAATTTTATATGTGTATGTAGTACGTACCCATTTGTTTTTTTAGACTAACTTCTTACCTTAGGCTGTTTTCTGCAGTTTTCTTATCTGCAGTTTGTTTTCGGTAATTTTCTTTTTTTTTTTTTTTGAAAATTTAATTTTTAGGTCATCTGTTCCATTTAAAAAATAAAAAAACAAAAAAATTCTAAATAAATAAATTGCTATTTTGTTTTTCTAAAAAAGTCTTACGAAAAGTGGGTAAAAAGGGTAACAAGATTTAAGTGCACTTCTTAACACTGATATTTTTTCAACTGTTCTTTCTTTTTTTACATTTTCTCACTTATTCTGAATTATGGTTTTTCTTTTTTTTCTTATCAACAAATTGCACAAATCATTTTCTCACTTTATTCTTACAAAATTTTCATTTTAAAATTTATTTGTTTGTTGTTTTTCATCATCAAATATACATGAATAGCTTTTGTATAGTTTCTTTATACACATACAGACTCCCTATACAAAAAAAAAAAAAAACAGCATATCTATTGTTTTCTTTCAAATCAGTTTATTGATGTAGTAGTGAAATATTTTTTTGTTTTTATAATTTATTTAAAAAAACTTGTTTTCATTAAGTTAGAGAAAGAAAAACATAGAATTAAGTTCTGTAAAACAAAAAGTTGTAAAATTCGAATAAAATAAAAATGAAAAATTCCAGAAAATATTGTAAGAAAATTGAATATTCATGTTTAAAAGAAAATGTTGAAAATGATTTTTTAAATAACACACAAACAAACATACAGAATTTTATTATGTATCTTAAGAATTTTAAAAGAATTGCTCGTGTTTAAAAACCTCGTTTTATCAATTTCTGGTTTTTTAAAATCGCGTTTTAATAAAATATATTTTTTTTTAAATTTTGTTTGTTAAATCGTGTTTTATTAAAATCTTGTTTCCTAAAAAATTTTTTTTTTTAAATCTTGTTTCTTAAAATCTTGTTTTTTCAAAATTCCGTTCTTAAAATCTCCTTTTTAGCACATTTCCAAAAAATTTTGTAAAAATGTGCTTATATAGCTTCACTCTGTCCGTCCGTCTGTTCGTCTGTTCGTCTGTCCGTCTGTCCGTCTGTCCGTCTGTCCGTCTGTCCGTCTGTCCGTCTGTCCGTCTGTCCGTATGTTTACAAAAACTTTTACATCGTTTGAAGTACAGGAAAGAAATTTTAACCACGGGTAGGTATTGCAAAAAAAATACTTTCGTAGAAAAATTTTTTTTCGGTAGCCCCACCCGTGACGGAGCTACAGCCCCCAAAAGTTGGAACAACCCTTATATTTAAATTGTCATAACAAGAGTTCTATTAGGTGTATTTTCAATCTCAAAACGACAAAAGATAGCTGGTTTTATAAACTTCATAAATTTTTAAAACCCAAATGTTTAGGGTTGCCATACGGTACTAATATTTACCATTATTCAAAACTCAATTTTTGCAAAATTTTTGGCCACACATATCTTCTAAACGGTTCAAGCTAGAGTCTAGAAATTTTGGGAGCAGTTAGATCCTGTGAAATAAGTAGGAGCCGGTTAACAAAATTTTTTTGTCAAGCCCCCTGTTTAGGAGCTATAAGGGCTCAAATGTTGAAATTTTGCTGTTTTTAAACACCTGTAACTTGAATACCTATTGAAATTTTGTTTTTGTGGTTTACAAAATTGAAAGCTCTTTAATTATTATTCAACATGTGTTAAAGGTTTTTCTTAATTTTGAAGGGTGACGAAGCTACAGCCCCCGCAAATTCCGAAAAAGCCCTATATTTAAAATGGTATAACAAGAGTTCTGTTAAGTTTATTTTCAATCAAAAAACGGTGAAAGAGAGCTGCTTTTATAAACTTTACAAAAATATGCCGCTAAAATGTATAGGATTACCATACGGTACTAAATTTTACCATTATGCAAAACTCAATTTTTGCAAAATTTTTGGCCACAGATATCTTCTAAACGGTTCAAGCTAGAGTCTTGAAATTTCGGAAGTAGTTAGATCCTGTGAAATAAGTAGGAGCCGGTTAAGAAAATTTTTTTGTCGCGCCCCCTGTTTAGGAGCTATAAAGGCTCAAAAATTAAAATTTTGCTGTTTTTAAACACCTGTAACTTGAATACCTGTTCAAAGTTTTTTTTACAAATATACAAAATTTAAAGCTTCAGTATTATATTTCAACATAATATGTTAAAGGTTTTTCTTTTCTTTTTTTAAGCTTAGTCACCAGTGTATATATTTCCAAAATTAAACTCAGTATGCAATACTATATAATTTTGAAAATGTGCTTTTTTAAAAACCTTGGTTTTTTTCATCACTTGTTTTTATTCTTTTTTTATCATAATTCATTAATTTTTTTAATTTCAAATGTGGTCTGTTTTATTTAAAAAACATATTGATTGTAAAAATTGTAGAAGTTCATGCTAATTTAAGACCCTACACATACAAAATTGTTTATAAGTATTCTACAAAAGATGAAAAACGCATATTTTGAAATAAACTCTAAAATCGCTCGTAATTCGAGTAAAACCTACAGTAAATAAAAAGAGAAAAGCATATAATGGGATTTCCGAAAATTTTTAGAAAATCAGATACGTACTCTAATAAAAGATTTTTTAATTTCAATTTGTTATTTTTTATGAATTTTCTGTAATTTAAAAAAAAAAAACATGATTTTAAAGCATGATATTTTAAAAAACTAGATTTTCAGAAACGAGTTTTAAAAAAAAAACGGTATATTAAAAAAATAAGATTTTGATATAAGAGTTTTTGGTAGTGTTTTGGTAGTACATTGGACGCTTTCTACAATTCTTTTGTAAACTGTTTCTGCATTGGTGTTCCGCGTATAGCTACAGTTGAAGGTTGAAAAGCCGGTTATTTGGAAATATTGGCCATTACATAGTAGTAATATATGTATTCTGTGTGTTTAAAGGTGTTAAAATCGGGATTTATATGGGTTGTTAATGAATGTCACTTTGTTTCTAGTGATACGATTAAGGGTCAGAGATCAATAGATAATATATCAAAAGTAAGGACTTTCTTATTAGATTGCTTGCTATGTATGAGTCAATCACTTCATCATTTTTGGAACTAACCCTGATAGACATAAATTATTGTTTTGAAGGTGCATCAATTTTAATTTTAAATGTTTTTGTAACTTTCTTAACCTCTTAAATTGTTGTAATTGATGTTAATATCATCCATTGACAATTCAGCATTCCAGAAAAGGTTTCAGTTTCCTGTCAGTATTTATTATACACTTTAATTAAATCTGAAATTTAAAAAATTTATGTTGCAAACGAGTCTTATAAGAGTTTGAAGAGTAAATCGAAATATTCTAATTAATTGTTTTACCAGGCACAAACTAATAAGCATATCTTTAATTTTAAATTATTAATCTGACTGATAGGTCATTGACTAGAGTGGCAGCGAAATGTCTCATATTCAAATCCTGGTCAAATCATATCTAATAAAAAAATATAAATTATAATTGATATCGTAATATTTTATTCCATAATATAAAATAAATTTAACTGTCACACCTGAAAAGCAGATTCCATCACTTATCACATTCTATGTGGTAGAGGACTGTACATAAATAAATAAAAATTAAATTCTTTTTGAATTGAATAATTTGAAACTTTTAACAAGTCATTTCGATAAGTAATACATCAGTATGTGATCGCCATTGATAATACTCATCATCTCCCAGTATTCTGTCAGCTTTATTTACATTTCAACTTATTAAATTTATTATTAAATTAAAAATAGATTTAACAATTTCAAGAAAAAAATAAACCATAATACTAAAAAATTCAAAAATTAATTAAATAAAACATTCTAAAAATAATTTAATAAAAATATAACTAAAAAAAAAAAATAAGCAAAAAAATTGAATTAAAACTGTCAATTCAAGCATTACTTAATTGAAATTCATAACTAAAAAAATAAATTAAATATTCGTAATATTTTTCAAAGTTTTGAATGTCACATTTTCGCAACTACATAACTATTATTATTTTTTTTTCTATTTTATGTTTTTTTTTTGCGTTTTGTAAATAAATGAAATTAATTAGATTTTCAATCAAAAAAACACTAGCGTTTTTATATTTTCTTTTTGAAAAGTATTGTTATCGTACAAAATTCATCAATAATTGGAAATTAATAAACTAATTCCTTAAAAGTTTCTAAAAATTACTAATATATACAATATTTTATAGGTATGCCCAATTTCTTAATTTTTCAGTCGAAATAATGGGAACTTCACTTGAACTACCTAAAGTCAAAATAGCATTCTTTCTAATAAGTTCTTAATCACTCCATTTCTCACTCTTTTTAAATATATCAAAATCTTTAGTCGTAAATTCTAATAATATACTAGTATATGACATTTGATGATCGAATTGTTAAGCTGTTTACGGATTTGAGGCGGTTTGTAAGTCCTATGGAACATCTGATTCACCACTTGGAACTTTTGTAAACACAGCGATCTCAACAGAAATATGTCAAAAGGGCCAAAGCACTTCTCTCTTAAAGTGAGCCAAAAATATTCGTAAGACTTTTAAAGTAAGATTTGAATGTAAATATAATTTAGAAGAGTTTTGAGAGTACGTTACGAAATCAGGGTTTCCCCTTTTTGCAGGATATGTACATGCATTTATAAAATAAGTATTCTGAATAAAGGGCGAACTTCGACTTTTTAAATACAAGGCATTTAAATATAATCCGGATAATTTACCCAAAGCGACTTCTACAATCTGACAATTAAATGTTATAAATTTATTTTTTCATATGGACCAAAAACGACTCTAAAGTTATTATTTATTCGGAAAAGTCAAATAGAAAACATTTTCAATTTATTTTATTTTGTACAATTAAGCTTTTATTATATTTTAATTTAAAAATTTTTGCAAAGAAATTGTTGAAATAATATTTTATTTTTTTTTTTATTTTATTAAATTAAATTTTAATTACAATCGTATACAAATAAATAACTACATAAATTTTGTTTTTGTATTTCTTGAGCTCTAATTTTATTTTTAGATTTTGTTTGGTATAAGAGTATTGTAAAATATTTTTGAAAGTAAACTGTTTAGTTAAAAAAACCACTTTCTAGACTTAGGTTTTATTAAAATCCTTAATTGGTATTCTCATATTCGTTTACATATCTTTACCATAATAATGCGGCATACGACGCTATTTTTTAAACTTGTAAGCCTAATAATAAAAGCACATTTTTTGTTTCAATGATTTTCTTACAAATTACAAATATAGTTAGACAGTAAGACTAATTGCTGTAACGGGTCTATGAAAAAACTTCTGAACAAAAAAGTCAAATTCTGAACGAAAAAGTAAAAAATTCCGAAAAAAATAGTTCAACTCTAAAATTAGGTAGGTATATTATATTAAAAAAAAACTCAATTTCGATATTTTTGATTTTCAGGATTTTGTAAAAATCCAGGTTTTTTCCACAAACTTTAAATTCGTGATTATTTTTCGGGATTTTTCGTCCGGAAAATTTTTTTTAGTAAAATATGTCATCTCGAACCATATAATATTAACAAATGTTGATTAACTCCAGTAGCATTCTTTTAAAAGCATTTTTTCTGAAGTAACTTTTGCACTGCATTACTTTATAATAATGGTAGGCCTGGTAAACCTTCGAAAAATTTTTCAGTCTAATCAAATGCACAGACATGGGTTGCAAAATGTTCACCTAAATTCGAATTAAATTCACAATTTATTTGTTAATAACATCAATTCATATTATTTTACTGCAAAACTTTGTTAGTATATCCTATAAAAAGCTTAGACATCTTAAGATTTCCAGTGACATAAGATAATAAAAATCAAACATTGGAATTTAGGCTTTTTACTTACAATAGAGATTATACAACTTTTGTTTAAATTGGTACAAAACTAACAACCAAAAAGGGGGGTGATGGGAAATAACAACAAAACAAAATAACAAACTTCTAAGAAAAAATCCTTTACAAATCCTTTATGATTTATATATTTAATAGATACAAGATAGCGCGTCGAAAGACTAAAAGATGAAGAAGATGGGGCAAAAAGACCTTTTGTTATCCTATTAAATATAAAATAAAATAAACTATACACAATAATAACAATACATTTTGTTTCTTTATAACAATGACCATTTTTTTTGGGCTTTTCTTTTTTTTTGTATTTTCCACCCTTTTTCCGCATTTTTTTTACTCCGAACACTCCAAATGACAAGACCTTTACCAGTATATTGCAATCATAATTTATATAATTTTTTGAGGATTTTATTCCTCCAAAAAGATAAGTAACAAATATCGAAATACAAATTCCCCTTCTTTAGTTCCCGTATATAAGTCTTCATTTACTATCAATTCTTATTACTTGTGTTATTCCCTCATCTTTGTATCTTATCTTTATTTCTAGATTTTTATCTTAGGATTTATCTTAATAGGATTATTACTTTAAGTGCATTTTTATACTTATTATTTTCTTTAACCTTTAACTAAATTTCCATCAAAACTTTAAGGTTTTTTTTATAATCCATTAGAAACAATTCCACCCTTCATAGTGAGATGAAGACCCATTCTCCCCATTGTAATAATTTAAAAAAAAAAAAACAGAGAAAATAAAATGAAGAAAAAACGCCAATGAACGTCTACCAATTTTACCACATTTATGCCAAACATTATTCATAAATAAATTGCATGTTATTGGATTGAAAGTTTTGTGTTGTCTGCCCCATGCTCTTGTGAATTCTATATTCTATACCTATACCCTGGAATGGAATATTTATAAAATTATTCACGTGCAACATATTTAAATGAATAAAAATAACGCGTTTTAAAACACTAACTTGCGCACAAATACTCGTAGACTGATTTGAATACAATGAAAGGAAAATTGCAAGTGAATCGATAAAAACAAAAGGAAAACAAAAATTATAATCCGTGTTATCGTTTTTTACCAACCGCTTATTTGAAATATAATAAGCGGTCGGTATATTGTTTTTGCACCAAAAATTGGACTCTGAGATTTTTGAATATATGCGTTACTGTGGTGTGGTGTGCAGAATACCCATAAAACATGTATTTGTGTATGTGCATATTAAAGTACTTCTGTCTGTGCACACGTCCAACCTAAACAGCTAATCCTAATGTTTTCAAGTTCTGCATTTAAGATTTTGATGTTAATATCTGGAGTTAATACGCTTTTATAGAAAATCTGGTAACCCCCAGGAGAAGGTCTCAAAGGTAATTTTTAGGTTTTTTACAAATATTTCGAAAACCAAAACTAACACACAAAAACTTATCGTATAATAGTTGTTACACAAATAGAACACTGCAACTTTCCCACACAAAAGTTAATCTGACTCTTTAGTGTCCATTAATTAGATCTAAAAAAAATTTGTAGATTTTAAAAATTTTTCTGGATTGTAGGTATTTGAACCTTCAAAAATTTTGTTGGAAATTATTAACACAATAAACAGTTTATCTTTTCTAAATATGTATTTTTTCAAGCAAATACCGTTAGATAAAGCAATGTATGAAAAAAAAAAATTAAAATTATTAAATAATCTTCAAAATATGTTTCACATTATGATATTCCTGTAAGAGTGGTTGGTTCCGTGGTGGACACAGCGTATTTCTTTTTTTACTATTCGTGTTTTATTTTTTTAGACTATGCTTAAAAAAACCTTTGGAGTATAAAAGCGTTTGGGGTTATACCCCCATCCCAAAAATTCATTCGATATTCTATTAGCTAATGTTTCAAAGAAAAAAATCATTTGGATAAAGCAAACTTTTTAGACTTTAAAAATAAAAGCAATTATGTTATATTGTAAAAGCAGTAAATCATACTGCTTGGGTTAATAATGGAATAGTAATGGGTATTAAATCATAATCAAGTAAAATAACATAAACTTTATTATTCATAAGTATAACACACAAAATTTGAATGCACACCAAGTATATAGGAAAAACAAAAGTTATTTTTTAGTCAAAACGCTTAGAAAGAACACAGAAACTTGGCACAGACATTGGAATATATATATGAAATCAACAATAGTAGTGGAGGAATTTAAACGCGTTTGCATACTTCTGCAAGTCAAAACAGATTTCGATGGAAAATATTTTGTGGAAGTAGTTAATAGTTATACTGCATAATTCACGTTTATTAGTTGTATAAAGTTTAATTAAGAAGGGTTGGATTCAGTGTACGATATTTTAACAAATGGTTTCTTAATGTTCGTAATGATTTAACTGATAAAAGGGTCCACCACTGATAAAGCCCATTTATCATAACCCTGTTCTATTGATTGAAATTTCATTTGTTGAAATCCTGATTTATAAAATCGGGTTTTTTTAATCCGGTGTTTTTTAATCCAGTTTTTTTACATCTTGTTTTTCAAATATTTTAATATGAGAAAAAAAATTCATCCTGAATCACAAAGTCTAAAAAATGAAAACCCAAAAGACGTAACCGAAAACTCAAAATTCAAAACCGAACAAAATTTTAAACCCACAAAATCTAGGTGTCACACAATTTTAATTACAATTTCCGGCTCTTTACCATAACTGGGAGTTTTTTTAAGTATGGTAGACGCCTCTCTAAAGAAGTAATTGAAATTCTGATTTTGTAACCAACCTTAAAATCCTTCCTAATATTTTTTCAAACACAATCAATCGGCAACAAAACATTTAAATGGGGTTGTTGACATAACTGCCTTAAGATCATTAAGCTATATGGTAGGTGATAACTATTATTTGTTCATTAGTATTAGACTATTTTGAAATAGATCCCAGAATATACAATGAGAGAGAATTAGAATACTAAAAAATTTTATTTGCAAAAAGAGTATAGTATGATTCGCGTAGTATAACATGTAATGAAGCTGCTATTTACTCAATTTTAAAGTTGAAAGTTGAAAGAACAATTTAGCACTAACTTTCCCATATTCCATCCCTTCCCATATCTAACTTATACTACAATTTGACTCTTTTTTCCAAACTTCAGTTTGCCTTGTCTTTAGTCTCCCTAAAACCAGATTTATTTCCAATTCAAATTCCTTGTCCCAGGTACCACATAGGTACCTTAGTTGTCGATTGTTAACCTTATCTTGTGTTTTGCTCTTCACAATTTAGTTCAAGGTGTCTGGTAATTAGAACATACCTAGGCAACCGCCACCTTTTCAACTAAATGAAAATTAAAATTATAAAACTTTTGCACAGATTATCCAGTAAGAGAATTCAAAAAAAAGGTTAGTCTATTAAAAAACATGAAACATAGACTTTACTTAAAGAATAGTCTATAAAAAGACGTAAAGAACTCTTAGCGATTTTCAAGAGAGCAAACAAACGAAAACTTTAAACTATTTAAAATTCAAATAACTTCCTCTACCGCAATTTAGAATTTTTTAATTTAAATTTTTCAATATTTATGATAAAAACTAATTAATTTGAAATAATTAATTAACATTCTTTACTTTTGACCAAATATCTATTAATTTCTTTAAGGTGTTTAACAAATTACTTTAACTTACTGAATTTAATATTATAAAATATTAAATTTTAAATTAAAATTTGCAAAAAATTCCAGAAAATTCTTATTCAAATAAATTGTATTACCTATATATGCGTATAGATATTAAAATAATTTTTACTTTTCTTTTAATATCTTCCCATTAAAAACTATAAATCAATTGAATCTACTCCATTTTAACCCACCTGCTACTTTAATGAAAATAATAGCCTTCCTGTAACTAAAAACTAATAAATTAAAAACTATAAATTACAAAAATTTTTTTTAAAAACACAAATTTTAAGCAAATTTCAAAACACTTAAAAAATTTCCAAAAAAAATATGAATTTGAGGTCCATTTACTCAAAATTTTAACCATCTATAGATACGTCCTGGTTTAAACACAAATATGACAAAAATTTTCAAGAAAACAACAAAAGAGTTAAAAATTCAAAAAAAAACTAATAAATTTTTCTCCAAGACATTATGTTACATGGAACTGGAATTGTAGTGGATTTAAAAGAGCAATTCAAAATATTTCAGATACAAAATATCTTTAACAAAACTAACTAATAATTGAATCTGATAATGAGCAAAAGCTAACTGGAATGTGTAATTGGACGTGCAGGATCGAAAGGGTTATACATCAGTTCTTGGCAATGAAAATTTTATTCTGAGCTCCAGCTCAATTGCCAATAACAAAATTATTTAAAATAATCAAAGAAAATTTTCTAATTTTGAAGAGATTTCTCTGTTTGATAGATATTTTGTAGGTAATGACACTAGCTCTATTGAACTTAAGTCAATTATGCCCCCTATCAAACAATTCGAACGTAACACCAGAGGAGCAGCAAGTGCTCATTTCTACTCTGTGAAAACTCCAAGATGGTTTAACACTGGCTATGGAAACTCATTTGTTGTGAGAACTGCTAAGATATGGAACATGCTTCCATCCGATGTGCTCCCCTCTATTAATTTTGTGTTCCATACTACAACTTGCAAAAATTCAAAACGAATCTTTTCAGATTCATTTGCAATCTACCCCCAAATTCCCCCATAATTCCCTTTTTTCCTCCCCCTTTCCAAGTAAAAGTACACATTTTGTATAAAGAAATCCGCTCCTAGTGTTTAGTTAGCGTGTAAACAAAAAAAAAAATTATAAAAAATAAATTATGAATACTGGCCTAAAATACGCCAACCACTTATCACTAATCAAATAATCATTTCTGGATAAATGAGGATTTTTTACTAATCAAACTTTATTGGTACGTTGTCAAATGTGGTTTTGGTGCAACAAAAGTTTGCCAGAAAAATAATTATTAGAATATTTTATTAAGCTAAGACTTATCAAAAAAAAACGTTTATTTAATTACATGATTATTGGAGCTGCGATAAGTGATAAGAGCGTCGATAAGAGCATATCGTAGAAAATTTTAATTGTTTATCGATGATCAAAGCGTTGCTCCAATATAAACACGTCTATGTAAATCATGTATATAGTTTTCTCAGCTTTGCTCTTATCGACATTCTTATCACTTATGGCAGTTCCAATATAAACGCACTTCTAGGCACAATATCCTATACTAGTAAAAAATCCTGTCGGACGACAGGTATAATTTTAATTTCTCTTTTTATACATATTCTTTTTTATCGTACTATTGCGCTACAGTATTAATAAAAGGAAATTCGTTACCTAAAGAACATTAAGTTAACATTATAATAGTTAGTTATTAGTTCTGTAAGTGATATTAAAATAAAAGTATACATACTAAAATGTAAAAAATAGCTTTATACGTTTTTATTATAATTTTCTGTATCAACCTTTTAACAGATTTCTTATACTTTTTGATATAAATTTCTTTCTGTTCATAGTTTACATTTTATCAGTTTCATTTATTCTTTCACCTTTGTATGTAAGTATTTGTAATTAGAAGTATGTTACATGTGTGAATAACAATTAACATAACATAGGGCATGCTAATCAGCAGCAGTAGTATAGGATCCTAATAAAAGTTAGCGTTCAATGACGAAATTTTTAAGTAAATAATCCCCATATAACTGGCCTCTTTATGATTTTACTTAAAATCCGTTAAAAAGATTAACTTCTAGTTTCTAGAATACTAGCTGTGTACACAAGCAGCTGAAGCTGTAAGATTTTGTTAAAAAATCCACTTAGAAGCACCAACACATTTGCTGCTAAACAAAAAGTTGTTTTGCTTTAAATAATTTACAAAACATAATGTATCTGATACAAAAATTTATTACTTATAAATAATTTTTAAAAATTAAACTTAGGTTTAGATATTCCCATCTAATTTTTTATTGATCTACCTATATTGCTTTACTAAGTGAAAAGTAATACTTCTAAACTTTAAGTATATGTAATTTTAAAACTTTAAAACTTTAAATTTAAACTAAAAATTTTTTATTCAATTGTAAAATTTTACAAGATCGTAAGATAGTACTTTGAAATACTTTAAAAAATTTCTATTTTTTTTTTTTTTCAAAATCAAGGAGTTCATAAAAACCACAAAAGATATTTTTTTTTACCTTTAAAAAAAACAATTTCAGATTCTATTCAATATTTTCTTATATTATTATACATGTGTACACGTTTCAATATATAATGTAGGTACTAAAATAAAATGTATATAAGAATATACATAATAAATACATATATAATATATGTGCATAATGTAACTACCATTCATTTGAATTTCTCAATTTTATCCCTTTTAGATCTCTTTTTGATTAATAGTTCACTACTTATCATTCGTATATAATATAAAAATGGGGTAGTTTTTTTTTTTTTTTCTTTTTTTTTTTTCAAATTCCATCAATGAAAATGAATATATGTACATAATATATAGATATATGAAATTGTAACAATATATATATATAAAAAATAAATATATATGCTTTTCAAAATTCTTATAATTCAACCATAAAAATGTACATGACCACCTTAACACATTCTCAGTATATATACGAGTACCTACATGTATACGAGTATATGTAAAATTGTACTCACAATGAATGGTTTATTAGAAGGTATGGAATCATTGGAATTGAATAAAGGAATTTATAAATTTTTTTTTTTTTTTTTTATATATGTATATTCAGAAATTGTAACTGTGATTGCACACACGATATTCATTACCAGTTAACAAACCATAAATACTTCTGCTGTTTTCACCCTTTTTTCTTTACGATTACTTTTATTTTGTATTCTGTTGTTTTTTTTTTATGTAATTTGCTCTGTGAGTGTTTGCTAAGTTATTGAAGGATATATTTTTAATTCAGTGGTAGTAATTAATATTTGTATTAATGTGTACGTTTAATAGCTGTGTGTGTGTATGTGTATGTACTATAGAACGCAATTAAATAATTAGAAAAAAATAAAAAATAAAAGTATCCACGATATAGTCTATTGATAAATAATTAGTAATCACTTATACTTTGTATAATTAAATTTTGGATAAAGTTTCCTTTTATAATCGGTTTGTAATCAAAGTAATTGGAGTCTGAAATAATCGATTTTATTATCGATTAGTTATAAAAATAAAGATTGAATTTTTGGTAGTAAATTATTAAAATTAATAAAATTAATTTATTACTTATATATATATTTGAGGTACTCTTGATCTTTAGAAACTTGTTTATAACGAGTACAAGATATGGGTCTTAAGCACTTATGACAGTAAATTTTGACAGTAAAATTAAGAAATATGTCAAAATTAAAAAAAAATTAAAAAAATAGTCAAAGCTTGTTGAAATTGAACTCTACTGTAATTTACGAATCATATTATTTTTTTTAACAATATGATTTGACAGTTAAATAAAATGTCATTAGTGTTCATAAGTCATTAAAAAATGTTGACACAAACTTTTCTGGAGTAATTAGCGCGATAGTGAAAAAGTTCATTGTATTTGCATACTCCGACATTTTTGGAAATAAATGGTGAACAAGCTTTCACTTTACTTAGTAGGAGAAATTTCGACAGATTTGGACAGACTTACTGAGACTTAAATTAATGAAATTGATACCCACAAGTGATGATCAGGTCTTTCTGAACGTTACGGCTATATAACCTGTCAAAAAAGTGTCACTCTTATGAAACTTTCCCTGTCTTTAATTTAAAATAAATGTTGGGATTTTCCACGTTCTATCTATTGGAGCCTAACTTAAAATTTGATTTGGAAAGATATAATTGACACAGGACTGATTATCAGATCCTGACTGCTATTTTAAGCCATAAGAACAATATATAGAATATCCACCTTAATTTGTTCTTTAAAAAAAAAAGTCAAAACCAATTAGCAAACATAATTAAAAGAATTACTCACTCAAAAATCTCAATTAATGTATAATTGATTGAATCGATTGAAAATTGAAAATTATTCAACTTATCATCACTGCTTTACAATTTTGTATGTACATACAACCCCTTGTATAATAACATTGTATTAGTTAGAATATGTCACTTTTGAAAACTTAATGTTTACATAACTAGTGAATTATTGAATAATGGGATAGAATAATGTAAAATTTTTTTATTTCTATTTTTTATTGAACACCTTCACATATTTGAATTCTAAGACTATATAATACTTATACACCTATCTATTAATTCAACTACGAAGCGAACATATTCAAATATATATTAAAAAATCTTATACGTTATAAGAGAAATTCCGACATTTTTCTTTATAAATTGGACATGAAAATAATATATGAAAAAAAAATTTTCTATTTTTTCTTTTTGCTTTTTTTTTTTTCTTTTTTTTTTTACCTTGACAGCTGTATCCATTTTTATTCAATTCATATCCTTCGTAGCAATCACATTCATACATGCCATCATGAATTTCATAGCATAGTTGATCGCATGGACTACCATGACCGCATCGACCTGCAGAAAAAAAATAAATGTTGTTTTTTTTTTTTGTTTTTTTTTTTTTTGCGAAAAAATCAAACCATGAGAAAAAAAAATTTGTGAATAATAAATGAAAAGTTTTTCAATAAAAAAAAAAAAGGGGGGTAACAAAAAAAACACAAAGGGAAAAATCTAAGAAAAATTTAATTTTTTTTTTCAAATAATAAATTTTAAAATGTAATGTAACTAAAAAAAAGGAGTTGATCGTGTCTATAATAAGGTATATATATATTTTTTTTTTATTTTACAAAAAAGTAAAAGAAAAAAAATGATAGAGATGAATAAAGGATTTTAAATTAAAATTTAAAACCGATAACCTGAAATGAATTTAAAAATTTTTTGCAACATTTTTTTTGACAGAGAATTTAAAAAATTTTAAAACTAAATTGCACTTTAGTATTACTGTAATCCAAGATAATAAAGAGTTCGAATAAAGATTAAGAATTTAATAATCTGGTGTAAAATTATATCAAAATTAGTCTCTAATAATTACTTTTTTTTTAACCTTAAATAAAAATGTCAATTTTGACATTTACTTGTCACTTCAACTCAAACCAGTTTTATTATGTTGAAAAATATATTTTATGTAGGAATAAGTGACATAGAATGGACATTCAATTTTGTTTTTCCACTGCTCAGACATATTATTATGATTCAAATGTCAAATGATATTTAAACGTCAAATGAATTTACGATTTAAAAGTCAAATGATATGTCGCAGTGCAAAAACGATATATTTTGAAGTCTAATAAAACATTTTTCGATTTTCGTGATACGATGATATTTAAACACCAGCTGCACTCAAAATGTATTTTGTCGACGACAATGTCAAGTCGTATAAATTAATTTTAGGCTTAAATTTATCTGAAGTTGGTATAGATCACAACATTCTAAATTGAAACACAATATTGAATGTAATTTATTTCATTTATATCATAGATAATCGACAATGTATTAACTTCTGATAAATTTCTTTTAAAGTTGATACATAATCCTTTCAAACAAATTCAAACTTTAAAATCATAGAACAGAAGAGTTTTGGAAATTAAGCAAAAAATCCATTACACACAAAATAAAATTCTAAGATAAACAAAAGATTAAAATAAATTTTTCAATCAAATTGTATTTTATATTCTTTTATATTCGATGGTTGTCACTCTTGATTTAAAAATTTTAAGGGTAGCAAAACACTGTTTTTAAAAATCAAAATTTAAAAAAAGAAAAAAAATTAAAAAGAAATTGCTAATTACCCTATACATAGGGTAAACATAAGAAAACTGTAAAATTCGAATTAAGAAAAGCACAGATTTTTAAAGAAAAAATCATAGTATACATTAGTTTTAAAATTAAAATTTTATAAAACATTCTAAAATTAAAAATTAGTTTGTGATAACAATGTGACTGACAGAGCTCTAATTGTTATAAATAAGACATTTTTTCTCCTATAGCTTATATTAAGATTTTAAGGTTGATTCCCACTAAACGGACTCACTGCTGTTAATAAATTTTTACGGACATGATTGGTCAGTAGTGGGTTTACAAAACAAGGGTATCGGTGCGTCAGTGATTCGGATATCTTCACCATATAGTATAAATAGAAAATTACGGTGTCAGTACTGCACTGCGTCGTCACTGTGCCGGTGTACTGTGAATCGAACATAAAATAATTTACAACCAGTCTCTAACACGCTTGACTCTTATTCAATCTTCAAGGAGGATCAAATTACAATCATTGCATCATTGTTGTCTTATAATTTCCCTTGTATTAACGTAGACAATGACCAAATGGTACAAAATATATTGGAAAAAAATAAAGAATTAAAGTTCAAACTTAAAGAAAAGCAAATCTTTCTTATCTTTAAATTGAACAAATAATGTGTCTAACACAAGTGTATAATATTATATAAGGTAAATGCACTTAACATTATGTACCATGTTAAAAGTCTATTCTATTGTGCTCAGTTCTAAAAAAAAAAACCAAAGAACCAAACCTAAGAAAAACTTTTAAAAGTTCGGAATTTGTTTTTTTTTGTTATTACAACTAAGGTTGGGGGATTTTTTTATCAACTTTTATTATTTACAAAAGAAATCAGGAATTGAATGCAGATTAAAAAAAAATTGTCCTTTATTGAAATATTTTCACACTATTTTTACTACACATTCCCCTCAATCTTCTCCTTCCTCTCTCTATCTTGGATCAATAAATAAAAATGAAAAATTTTTTATTATATTTTAAACCATTGAATGAAAAACCAAAGCGCATAGTTTTGTTTGAATTTAAAGTATTTTTATCGAGTATTTTTATGAGTATACTAAATTTGCCATTACGTTTGTGACGCAGAAAAATAGAGAGGGCAGACTTAGACTCAATGGTATGAATCGGATCAGAATGGAAAAGTCAATCGATCTAGCTATGTATGTTCAAGCTATGAGCTAGTAGCTTAAACCAGCCTGGGTCTCTGAAATTTGGCTTTCCTTTAAAAGACTAAAATAGTTTAGATTTAATGGTGAAAGTTTGTGCAAAATTTAGTTGGGGTAGTGCACTGGGTTCGAGTAGTTGCTATGATAAAGGCCAACTTGTAGTGGAAGGGGTTCGAAGAGCTGCATTTCAGCTTAAATTTTCTTTTTCACCTGAAAGCTTAAGCTATGCATTTAAAATTTTGTCAAAAGTAATTAACGGGATAATATTACGGTCATACGGGTATCCCAGAGTTGACAATGTCTACTCTATTACACTCTTCCTCGTTAAATACTAATTTTCATTTTTTAAACGGATATTTAAAAAAAAAATTATTTTTTTATTTGGAGGCTGATATTTTAATAATAAAATAATAAAAACTATAAAATGGTTTCACATTCTTTAATATAAGTAAAATATTTTTATCATAAATTTTATAAATTGCATTAAATGTGTATATTATTCTAGTATATGTGTTTAAAATAGAACAGTTAGTAATTCATTTAAAATTTAGAAAATTCCAGAGAATAAAATATTTTGTTTTTAAAAGAAATTCCAATTCAAAAAATTTGAATACAAAAAATTTTAAAAAACAATTAAATTGAAAAACTATTTTTTAATTAAATTTAAATGCAGAATTATGGAATAAGTTTCGTAAAATACTAATTCTGTTCTTTAATATGCTATTAGATTATAATTTGATTTCTAGTTTTTTTAATTGCATATATATATGTATATATTATTATTTCTTAATAAACAGCTCTATAATCATTTATAAAATATAGTAACGCTGTGTCCAGCAAGTCTAATGGAACATTTTGAAAAAACTTTCAGATTACAAAATAATAAAAAAAGATTTGTAAATTATTAATTTAGTAAATTTTTCTGGATACAAGAGTTCAGAAATAGCAACTCCATTTTTAAAGAATCCCGAATAATCTCAACATTGTTTAAAACGTTTAACTTAAGAAAAGTTAAAAATTAAACAACTGTACGTAGGTACATGTCCTTATCTGATTAAGGATAAAAATCACATAATCCCACAAATCCCAGAGGTGGACAAATATAGACACAAGTGTATTGATCACAACAGAATTGAAAAGTAAATCGATCTAGCTAAGTGTCTGTTTGTCTGTCGATGTGTCCGAATAATAACTCAAAAACTAAAGCAGCTAGTATTCTGAAATTTTCGTCGCAAATTTAGGAGTCTTCTTTGTTATTCAAAGGCGACTTTATTCAACGGGTCCTAGTATAGCTGCCGCACAATTTTATTTTTTATAAAAACATAACCCTAAATATAATAAAAATGGATATTTCAAAATGTTGGCAAAAGTTATTAACCGGATGATATAATGTTAATATTATAATCGTACGGATATCCTAGCATTCTATATTTTAGAAAATTTTCAAAAAATTTTAGAAAAATCTGCCTATATAGTTTCATTCTGAACGTTCGTGCGTCTTTTTGAATGTTTACAAAACTTCTACACCGTTTTATATAAAGATATGAAATTTTAGCTACAGATAGATATGGCAAAAAAAAAAATTTGAGCTTTTTTCCATAGCCCCACACGTTCCGAAGCTACATCCCCCCAAAAAAACAGCCTTATTTTAAACTGTCACAGCAAGAGTTTTAAAAGTTACATTTCCAATTTAAAAAACTGTAAAAAACAGCTGATTTATTATATTTAACACAAATGTAAAGAGTTGCCATACAGTACTTAAATTTACCATTATGTGAAACTCAATATTTGCAATATTTTAGACTCCTCATATCTTACGAACGGCTTAAGCTAGAAACTTGGAATTTTTCGAAAAGTTACCCTAGAAATTTGTATGAGTGATTTATGAAAAAATCGTAACAAACGGTCAAAAATTGAAACTTAGCTACATTTGAACAACTGTAATTTGAACACCAATCAAAATGTTTTTCTAGTAATACACAAACCTTAAAGATTTAATATTAGGTTTTACTATGTGTTAAAGATTTTTCTTGTTTACAAATGATTTCTTGGACTTAATTATTAATTAATACCGTATATTAATGAAATTCTAAGAAAACATCCAAATTTTGGCGCAAGTCACAATTTAATTCCTGGGGGAGGAGGAGAGGAGGAGGTGGGGATGGGGTTATGTACTTGAGAATCAGCATAAGTTTGCAAAAATAACATGTAGGAGCCTTTCCGATTCAAAGGCAATTAGGACTTAAAAATTTCTTATTTTCTCCTAAAAGTCAATATGAACACAGTATAGTTTTGGAAATGGGCTTTTTTAAAAACCCTTGGATTTTTTCATTACTTGTTTTTAATAACTACAAATACAATAATTTACAATGTAAATTAAATTTGAAATAATTAATTTAAATATTATAAAAAATTAAATCAATTAAATTAAATATATAACTTAATTCTAAAATATTTATTGTTCATTGAACTGTATATTATTTATCTAGTGACTAATATAAAAATTATATATATAAATAAATATATATAAAATTATATATATATTTTAAAATTTAAAATTTAATTGCAGGTAAATAGAGCATAATGAACCAATCAATAATTTCTTAGATAATATTTATTAATATTACGTATATATTTTAAATTTTAGATATAAATATTTGTAAAAATAGAATTTAATTTTCAAAACTAATTAATTAATTAGAATTTATTTATATTCTCTGAATACTTTTAAATAATAATTTAGTTTGAATTAAAAAAAAAAAACATTTTTTTTAAATATTTCAAATTACTTTTGTTGATATTTAACTAATAAATTTATAATCAAAAGGTTAGCCACATTTAATCCGATTAAACTTATAGATAATATAAAGGTTAATTTAGATTTTACCAAATTTTTATTGGTCATTATTAAAAATAATAATTAGTTAAATATACTATTTTATTTTGAATTGCAAATTATTTATTTTATTGCTTTAAGGTTTCTTAACAAATTTATTAATATCATAAGACTAGAATCGAATCGCAGTCTACGTAAATGAAAGTGTGGCAGTTGCGATTTTATTTAAGAATATGGTATTGATATACATTATTATGCAATATATGTGTAATTTGTATGTATATAATGAAATTAGAAATAGTTCTTAAGAAGAAAAGAGAAAGAGTGTAGTAGAGTAGACTGTGTCAACTCTGGGATACCCGTATGACCGTAACATATACATTATATCGTCAGATTAATTACTTTTGGCAAAATTTAAACATTCAGCTCTATAAGGTGAAGAGTAATGCTCATATAAAAGAAGGAGTTGTGTGGCAGCTACTCGAACCCTCTGCAGTAGACCAACCAAATTTTGAGGTAACTTTGGCCATTATACTAAACTATTTTTGGCAAAATTTCAGACACACAGTTTCCATAGGTATAGAGAAATGCTCATATAAAATTAGAAGTTGTCTGGCAGGTACTCGAACCCGTGAACCAAAATGGCTGGATATTAAAATGGAATCTTAATTAAGAGCTCTGTTTTTGTGTGACAGGTGTGGTTACCAAATTAAGATTAGTTGATTTTTTTTTAAAAAAGTATATATGTGGTATTGGTTTTATTTTCATTTAAATTGCAACGGCTAAGTGACAGTAAGAGTGCCTACTTCTTTTTCGATGAGCTCGGGCTGGAATATGAATAAAATCGAATAGAACCTTTAACTCGGAAAACCCTCCTAACTGTTTGTCATACTTGATATGTCAGTATCAAAACATTTAACTTGAGAACTGTTTCCTTTCTGTTGGGGACTATTATAAAAAGTGTATTTAGGGGACCTTCTGCATATGGAAAAAGTCCACAAAACTGTTCTATACGTTCAATACATAAGACCAAGCTCTATTTTATATAGTATTTGTATCTGAAATTAATTAAGATCAATCAGTCTATAAACATACAATTTACAAATAAGATAAGTGCTAAGTCTTATAAAATGTAGAAACGCCTTAGATTTTAAATACATACATTTCCATTGTACAACAATATTGAAATAATTTTATATTTGAAATATAAGGTATTTCCGTATTTGCGAGTTATATTATTCAATTAAATCAATTTTTTAAAATTTTGTATTTGTTTATATTTTTATATATTAATGTATCTTTTATTAATAATAATATAGCATAATTATTAAATCAGACCTTCATTTTAAGCCAAATGGCGAATGGTTCCTTAGTTGAGTCAAAAACGTTGGTGTGGTAAGTAAAAGCCTAATTTGGTTTCATTCTTAAAAAAAACTTATTTATAATTTATAAGTTATGGAATATTTTTAATAATTTGAATTATGAAACAATATTTCCATTAATGCATCTGCTCTTTATTTCAAAATATTTTTCAAGGTCCTTTCTTTAATACTTGGAATTTAATAATCTCACATAATGGAAATTTCCATACACACCTTTAAAATAAAAAATAAAATGCAATAAAATATAATTTTCAGGTTAAATATAATATTATAAGTGATTTAGTTTCTTTTCAAATTTTCTTTTATTGTTTTCTGCCATAAAATATTTCCCAAAAAAAAAAAAAAACCAAATTAAGGAATAAAAAAATCCTTGAAAATAACAGTAATATTTTCATTTTCAATTGTTTGTTATTTAATTGCTTCTGTATAAGAAAACGAAAACGAGAAAATTCTAAGGAAAAACTGAAATTAATTTAGATAATTTTTGAAAAATTTTCTTTCAAACCTTGCAATTTGTTTTTTTTTCACTTTTTTTTTAACAAAACAACAACCAAAGTTGGTATACAGTTACATACATATGTGTATATATATATATATATATATATTACAACTACTCTTCCTCAAATTTTCACTTCCATTTTTCATTATATTCAATTCAAGTATGTTTTTCATTTAATTCACATTACTTTAAGTCTCTCCTGTAATATATAAAAATACACATATATTAAATACTACACTATATTATTATGTATATATATATAAGGAAATTGAGCCTTTACCACACCTGCAAAAGTAATTAAAACGTAAATAATTAAGGAATCAAGAAAATAATAAAAAAAAACAAGTAGTTAAAGAATAAAAAATTACTTAAATAACAACCAGAATAGAAAGAAAATGGTATAGAAAAATATAAGAAAATTATACGTAGATATTGAAGCAATGGTTGCAATAAGGACCTAAAGTGTTTTAAATTCATTTTATGGATTATTCAATTAAACGAAAGTAATTACATCTCTAAACTTACTGCTAAAATTTTATTTCAATTGGATTATGCTGTGCGTAGTTAGAGAAGCTTAAGCGGAAAACGTTTCTATTTAAGTATGTATGCACAAATTATAAAACAACAAGATCTTTCAATTGATGTAAAAAAATTTTGGAGGTTTCTATGCCAAATTTTGAGATATTTGATTTTTAGACTTTAAGGTTAAACCAATTTTCTTTTTTTTTTCTTATTTTCAACTTTTAACTACAGTATCCTCAAAACAGCGGGACTTCTTGTCCTCAGGTAAACGTTAAATATTGTTTAGACTATTACCTTTGTTATTAGAAGAATATTTGGTTTGGAGAAGAAGGCTTACTTTAGCTTAACTGAATAATATTTATAAATCTATCAGATCGCCAGATATAACGGTTTATATACAAAAAGACCAAAGCAACAAGTATACTTTGAAATATTCTTTTCGTCCTTGAAGGATAATATGATCATAACAAAATCATTTATCTTTTAGATATAGTCATTTTGGTAAAACAAACGCTTCAGAATTCCAAATTTTTGCAATTTGATGATTTTGTGTACGTTATGAAAATTTGCATAAGAGCATTCCATTTCACATTTTCATTTAACCTTATCAAATTTTGGAATCAAATCCCCAATAAATTCTATAAGTATCCCTAGTTCTAATAGTCTAGTCATCATTTTCTATTCAATTATACAAACTTTGATTAAGTTTAATTTAAAATTTTAAACTACATTTCCCCAAAGAAGCCAATGTTTTTTAGATACACCTATTTTACACTGAATATCGTAATTGTTATATTTCGAAAATTATAAAAATGAAAATGAACATGTTCTGATAAACAGTAAATAACACATAAGAATAATATTTCTTTAGAAAATAATATAAAATTGAAAAATATACGTTTGAAAAAAAAAAAACAAAAAGAAACAGAAGTAATAATGATTGAAAAAGTTTAATTTTTCGTTACCATAATAACAATATAATTAATTACTTTTTTTAAGAAGCACCTATAAGTATGCAATAAATTTTGAAAAACACATAAATTCGAATTTTAATTGGGTAAAAAGTCGTTTTTCAATTTATAACTGTAATAAATTTTAAATGGAATACAAGCAAAAAAAAGGAATTAAATAATAAAATTATTGCAAAAATTAATAATATTTTAAATAACTAAATTATAGTTAGATTTTGAAGTGAAAACATTATAAATTTAAGTTAGTCCTCAATATAATATATATTCAGTCAGTCCCTTAAACCTGAATCATTAGGTTGGCGTCTAAATCAAGCCGGAAACAATAAATAATTTTGAGAACTTGTATACACAATATAAAAGAAATTAATTAACTGGAATTACCTAAGTTCTAAGACATTTAATCCAAACATTTTGTCACACATTGTAATAACTTAATAATATAGTATAATTAAATTGGATATTAATTAGATTATCCTTAACAGTTAATACAAATTAATACGTTCAGAAAGCTGAGGCAGTAAGTTTAAAAAGCTGGCGTAGCAGGCTTAAAAATCTGAAGTAATAGGGTAACTCAAAAAACTTTCCAAAATATTAGAAGCTAATTAACAGTCTGTTTAAAAAGATAAATAAAAATGAATACTTAATTAATATTTTTATCAACAAATTTTATGTGGTGTATAGGACATACAATGTGACGAGCGAATGTATGTTTAAAATGAAACAAGTGCAATAAAAAATAGTTGTTCTAAATAAACGAATTAACAAATTTAAGAGTCTTATAGATTGTTATATAAAAGTAGTTACTTTATATATTAAACTTCTTAAATCACAAAAAAATCATCAAAAGTCTGAATTTCAAAATTTTCTACGGTGAAGAATTAGTTGTAGCAGTTGCTACAACATATCAATATTCTGCAATTAATTTTGAGTTCAGATTTCATTCGGAATAGATTAAAAACGTACTAGGTACATTAAACCATAATTTTGTTTTTTTAACTTTTAATTATGATTCAGTTTTAATATTATTCTTAAATTAAGGGGGAGTCCCTTATTTTCTAAATTTTTTGACTAGGTATTCAAATAATATATCTGACCAATGGCGTAGGGGTGAAGACGCTGCCTTTCATGTGAAAAGTCTCGGGTTCAAACCGCGGTCAAATCATATCCAATTAAAAAAATATCGTAAATTGTATAATTATATCGTAATAGTTAATATCATCATAAAAGATAAAATTTAATACAAATATATAAATAAATCTTGTGGAGGATAATAGATGGCGCGCATAGTTATTATTTGAGTATTCATAATCTAAAGCCGAAGACAAGACTATGGGTCAGATCAGTCATGAACCAAAAACACTAAAACTCTATAACCAACTAAATAATTATATTGCTTTAAGTCCAGCTTATATAAAATTTCTTTAAATTGATACACAACTTATTTACTCAACAAATTTTTAATTATTTTTAAATTTAACTTTAAAAATATAATACAAATCAATAAAAAGTTTTCATTTAATTTTCAAAAATTTGGAAATTTGTTTGTAATTAAAAAAATTGTCATCTTCTTATTTTGAATTTTTTTTTTTCAATCAAAATTAAATTTCATCCATTGAAAACTTAATTTAATTCTTTAAAGAGGACGATTCATTCAGAATACACATATAATATTGCAGCACAGGCATGCATTGATGCGTCCGTAAACCCATGTATGTTGATAACATGTTTGTAGCAACCACCCATTTAGGTATTTGAATCTCGTCAATTGCAGCCATTTTGTTAAATTCCATACGATATTAATTTCTACGGTTATTTCTTTATCTATTTCCGCACATTTCAACCATAGGCTTTGTATCATTATTTTTAATTTTGTAATTAACGGTGATAAAAAATTTCGCAGACCATAAATTTTAGAAAAGTCCGCTAGAAACTAGGGCTTTGTAAATTTTTTAATTAGTCCTCAACTTACTAAGTATTTAACATTTGAACTTATCTGATATTAAAAAACCAATTAAACGCTGGTCCTTTATTTGTTTTTATTCAAGTCAAAACTGAGTACGTCACTTACTTCTCTATCTTCTTCTCGAATTTCTAAAGGGGGTTAATTTTTAGTGATGGTTAAATAAACTACAACAGAAATTTTGGTTTTTGTACTTTATACACTTTATAAACCATTTGAGGAATTGACTTTAAAAACTTTTCTGCTGATTATTACTGGTGAAGAGACTATCTAGCAACTCGAGGAGTTGTTCTGCTGATTATTCCTGCTGAGGAGATTATCTGACAACCGGATGGCAGAGTAGTTACGATGAAAATATTTTAATTGAAAATGTCTTTGTTTGAATTTAAGTGAAAATTGAATTAAAATTAATGGCATATTCAATAATCATTAGTTAAATCAATAAAAACCAAATAATATGATAATGTTAAAAACTAATTTAATTGAATAATATAACTCACAGAAATAGAAATACTAACAATTTATCAATATATAAACAAATAGAATTGTATATCTATTGGAATCTTAATTGTTGAAGGTGACGTATATTTATTAAGACGAATTTCTAGGTTTCGTGGATTAAAGCCCTG
Organism: Dolichopus griseipennis; assembly: GCA_963082915.1. Lineage (NCBI taxonomy): Eukaryota > Metazoa > Arthropoda > Insecta > Diptera > Dolichopodidae > Dolichopus > Dolichopus griseipennis. The sequence goes on from OY720442.1 coordinate 113,495,543, forward strand.
CGAAATAAAGCCCCCGGGGTATTATTTCCCGGTTAATGAGAAACAACGCCCAGGGATTTCACTTCTCATAATAGTTGAAAAATAAAGCCCATCTATTTCTGTCTTGAGTTGAACTACGATTTCTTTGAGAAATAAAGCCCCGGAGTGTTGTTTCTCTTTCAACTAATTTCAGGGAAATAAAATCCTGGGCTTTATTATATTATTTAAAACCCCAGGGCATTATTTGTAATTAAATAGGGAATAACACCCGGGGGCTTATGGAATAATTGTATATGCAAATCATTAAGAAACTTCTGATCATGAACGTATTACAAAAATATAACATGTAGTGTACCTTTCCCTCTGTTCCAGAAAGTACCTATGGTACAAATAGGCTTCCTAGCCTTACAGTTTGATAGTTAGCTTACGATAGCTTTAGGAACAATCACTATTCTCAATCATGTTCATTTTATCTTTCTTCTAATTTACTGACCTGAAACTTCTACATTCAACACCATGTAAATAGAAGGTGAAATCAGGTAAATCGAAGTATAGAGTCAACAACAGAAACTTTCATAAGACTATTTTTTTTTTTTAAACTTTTTCTGTCCTAAATTTAAACACAATTAAATTTTCTTTATTAAATTTATACTTTGTATTTAATTTAAAAACAATTTGTTACAAAAATACACAATAATACAATATTACAAATATATAGTTAAAACTTAAAATACAATCACATTTCACAGGAAATAACAATTTTTAAAAGAAAGAAAAAATAAATAATATTCCTGAAAGGATTTTTTTTTGTTTTATCCTGAAACAGGATATAAAAATTTTCCTACATTGAAAAACTACTGTAACAAAACTTTAAAATAAAAAAAAAAATACACAAATACAAATACAAAAACAATTAAAAACAAAACAAAAACATGTTGATTGAAATTTAAATTGGGTCCAGGTATTTAAACAATAACAATATAAAACTTTTTTTATGAAAAACTATGGAAAATTTTTTTTTTTTTTTTTATAATTTTCTTTCCAGTGAAAATTAAAATTTAATAATAATTAAAGTTTTAAAAAGTTTTTATTGTTTGTTTGTGTGTGTTTTTTTTTTTGTAAAAACAAAATCAGAAAATAAAAAATTAAAAAAATTTATTTTATTAAAGTATTTTTAATATTTAAAATGACGCCTCAAACTATTTTTTTAAATTAATTTTTTATAAATAAAAAAAAAAAAATGAAAAAAATTGAGGATATAAAATTAACACTTGTACAAATTGTTGGTTTACCTATATTTTGTGTTGGTATGGTCGAGTGTTATGTATGTATAGGTATAATTCAAATGTATTAGTATGTGTTTGCCTTAATTGAGTGAAGTTTGAATAGATTCTGTGATATTCTAGGACCCTTCTAGGAGTTCACCTTCTAGAGTGAGAAGAGTCATTCAAATTGGGAAGGGGCAATGCTGAAAACCCTCAAAAGAATTCTGGAAAAACCCCTGGCATTGTTGTGTGGGAAGTTCTTTTATGACATCTCTTCAAAAACAAATATATTTACCTTTATAGACAAAAAAAATGAGAAAAGGTCTTCTAAGTTTTGCTTTTAATACTTAAGGAAGGTGAAAATCTCCAATGGCTTCTGGAAAATTAAACTCGCTGGTAATGGGTTCTGAGAGAGTCGTTTTTTAAAAGTGAGACTTCTATTCACAAAAAACTTCTCTTCTCTTACATGAAATAAATGAATGTAAGAGTAAAATATGTACTGGTTTCGGAGAATAGTTGTCAAGAATTAAGATTGGGAAGAGGCTGGCAAGGTGCACATTATCTTCATTTAAAGTTGAATGTGAAATTATAGAATATTGTTTCTATAAGTACAGTACAATACAATAAAACACATATATGTTCTACAATTTAGAGGTGCAATTTTTAAAAGAGCTTCTATATTTAAGGGTTCTAATTTTAAAAAATTCTACGGTATTTCATTCAGATTGAGCTGCTAAGCGAGTATTATGATGGAAAGCTTTCGCAGAACTTCGGCATAATATTTTTAATTTCTTCTGAAGAGTTACTTAGTCATAATCAAAGTACAAAATCTTTGCTGCAATGAGACTGCCCAAACTGTTGTTGAACTACCCAAATTAATCGAAAGACTATCCAAGTCACTTCACCACAATTCAATATTGAAAATTAACATTGTAAATAAATTTTCTTAAAATAACAATGTAAAATACGTTGTAATACAAGAAGTGATTGTTATTTACTTAGATAGAAACTACAACATTTGAAAAATTAATTTTGAAAATATCGTTTTCAATAATGTAAATTCAACCCTAATTTAAGGTTTTTTTGGTTTGTGGGTTGCTGTAAATAGATCCGAAGAAATATAAATATATTTTCTATTGTTAATCCTTCCAAGAAGTTTCAACAAAATAAATATAAGAAATCCTGAAATTAACATAATTAAAAAATAATTAAAATTGATTATTTTAAAGATAAAATTTAGATACAGAATAAAAATTTGTTAAGACAAAACCTAAACATTGTTTACATTTAAAAATTTGTATTATTAATAAATTATTAAGATAAAATGATAAATTAAAGTGTTGTGTGAAAAATAAACATGACATTATTATTTTTCTATTTAAAATCCTTATCAAAATATTTTCATTTTGAAAACTGGGATATGAGTATTAAATTTCTAATTATAAAGTCTGGGATTGTTCAAAATAAAATAGAATTTAAATATTGATATTTTAAATTTTTGAATTTTCATCCCTTTTTTTTTGTGCATAAGTTTTAAAGAGAAACTACCAAAAAGAAGTGCTCCTTAGAGTTAAGAAAATACCAGAAGTGACTGCTATTTAGTGTTTGGAAAATACTTAAAGTGACTTGATGATGACTTCACATGATGGCATGTCAGTTTTTCATAATTTAAGTAATATTTAGGACGTAAAGTAAATGCGTGACCTCAATCCCCACTAGCACAAGTGTCACATTATAGTCCACAAATAATAAAGTACAAACGAGCATTTACATTAAAAAAAATTAAAAAAATTGTTTAGAGTTTTTGAACATGAAAAAACGAATGTAGCAGATGCTTAACAATCTTAGCATTTTTCATATACAATTGAATAATAAAATTTTTTTTATTTCGCAGGCATCTTGTTTATAGAAGCATATACCATCCAACCCCAGGTTTATGTTCTGCAATTCATGTATGTACAATTAAATGAAGTTTTAGAAAAAAACAGCGCCGACTCAAGAGAGCGCCTTATGACACATTTACATTTTTATACTTTTATATCTCTTTATTCCAATATATTTGAAGAAGTGTAGCTGCATACTTTAATATGATTTCTTATTTTTTTTTTTTTTTGAGTAATGTATCGCCACTAAATCATCCTGCCCTATGAATGTTATACTTGTGCATCGCCCCAAATCCGGCCTTGTTCACACATAAAACTCTTTGTCTTCTTTAACTTCGTTCAAATCAGGCTCATTCAGATCGTTATTCCATAGGCTTTATCCCTATCTCTAAAATCAAACAATATATACGATTCTTCAAAAAACTAATTCTAAAGTTTAACCCCAAAACATGGTTGTCCGTTTTATACACGTCCATACTAATAAGGCCAACAGGTATATCAAAATTACTTCTATGTTTGTACCGGATCGATCTACATATGCTAGGTATAGGTGTAAAAGGACTGTATCGGATCGGCATCGAAAAGTGAAACGGTTCCGCAAAGTTTGTCTGTCCATCTATCCGTCCGTCCGTCCGCCCGTCCGTGTGTCAGTACGATAATAAAAACTAAAATTTCTAGAGTTTTGTAATTCAAACAAACTACTTTGTAGACAATTTATAGGTTCCGTATAGACTACGCGATCAAGATCTCGAAGAGCTGCCATAAGATTTTATTGAGCGAAAATAAATTTCTTCAGTATCCAAGGATACCGCGCACAGACTAATTACATAGGATTCCTTTGGAGACAGTGTTAAACTTTTAACAATCAAAACCACCCTAATTTAAAACCAAATCCTAAAATTTAAGCTTTTTATTGAAACAGTTTGATTTGGAGGAAAGGAATAGTATGAAAAACGAGGTAAGAAATGATAAAAAGGAAAAAAGGAGACGCACCTCTAAAAAATAAAATTTTATTTTAATTATGAATTAATTAAAAAAAAAAAATAATATCAAATTTGACTGAAAACAATATTTATTTTTTCCACTTCCATAATTTTTATATTAATTTAAATTGTATAATTTTGTTATTATATTTTAATTTTTTTAAAAACCATTTATTAAAAAAATTGAAAAATTAAAAAAAAAACATTAAATATAAAATATATGTAAATATGTACATCATAGAATTCATTGAAATTCCATTAAATTGAATTATTATTCATATGGTAAAAATATTTAATAAATTATTATTATTATTATTATTATTATTATTAAAATAAAAACCAAAGATATAAAAAACATTTTCCAAATTACATAAATTTTATTTTATTTGACTTTTGTTGTTTTTGTTGTTGTTATTGTTATTATTTTTTTTAATATTGAATTCACTCATAATCTATTATTTTTATCTTCAGTCTTCTTTTTTATTTTATTAAAATCTGTTTCTCTGTTTTTTTAACCATTTTCACTTTATGTCACCTCCCATCCCCTCCACTCGAAGCAATTCAACAGATTAGAAAATCTATTTTGGTGTTAAATGGAAGAGATAAATAATAAAAAAGTGGTACCTACGACACACTCTTTTTAAAATCTAAAAAAAAATTTACTTTTTGATTTTTTAATGGTTTAAATATCCGTTTATATGTGTGGATGCAAAAAACTTTGAATTATTTGTTTTTTTTTTTATTGTTTTTTATTTTTATAAAATTTATGTGAAAAATATTTAAAACGAATATCCTGTCATTTATACAAGAATTTTTTTTTTTGTTTTGTTTTTTTTTTTAATATTAAAATTATAAAAAAATTTTCATTGTTTGAATAACAAAGTAATACCAGTGTTCTAACTTATAACTATAGAACAGAGGATGTATATATATTTATAAAGAAATGTGTGTGTGTGTTTGAATTCTCTGTAAATAAATCCCATTCAGACACTTTTAAAAATAAAAAAAAATAAAAAAAACTTTGCTATATGAGTACTTCTAATTCTATTTTACTATTCTCTCATACTTATATTTTTTTAGCTTTAGTTAACTTCTGTCAGAACAGAAGTCAGAACACAGATTTAATAGAGATATACAGCAGTTATATTATAAAACATATATATATATATATATATAAACTGACATCTATATATCGTTATGTATATTAAAAATTTACGATTTACGAGTTTTATAGAATTTTATATTAAATAATATAAAGTAATAAATATCAAAATCATTTATACATATGTACATATACATATTATATTCATATACTCTATTCACTTCAACTTGATCTTTTTTCACATAAAATTTAGCTATTTTTAAATGAATTTGGTGTTTTTTCATATACATAATAATCTGAAATTTTCAAATTAAATTGGTCTTATGTTGATCAGCTCCGCATCTTGGGATCCAACAGTCGATATTAGAAAAAGCGTACTTACAGATTTTAAAGTAGAACCTAAATACGACAAAAAAATAAAAAATGTAAGACCCTTAAGTACGCTCTAAAAAATAGCCCTTAAAAATTTTGGTGCCACTTTTTGGAACTTTTCAAAATTTTTCTACAGTTACTTGTCTACTACAGAAACGGGAACTAGGTTTTTTAAAAGGAAGTTAGCTCGACTTCTGAGTCCCAAGACAGAGCATAAATCCGACAGATATTTGAAGAAAAAGGACCAAATTGATTGGAAAATAGATCAATTTCATTTGAAAATTTGTGATGAATTTAATTGATCTTTATTAAAGGTCAAGTTATTTTGAAAATTTTCATATTTCATGTGAAAGAGGAACTAGTTCATGTGAAAAGAGTGTATACACATATTATGCACATAATATACGTACATATTATGTTAGAAAAGTCAAATTTGAAATATTTATGTATGCATGTATAAAATTGAAATGTTGGTTGTCCTATACGAGTTGCCGCTGTAAAATTGTTTCCTACTTAATAATTGTGAAAGCTCAAAATAAGACAAAAACCCCATGATAACGGACTTAAGAAGTTGAATCGATGTCATTTAATAAACTTTCCATTCTGTAAAAAAAACTTAAAAGCAAAAGAGGTACAAAAAATTTAAAAACGGCCACGTCTTTTTTAGTGAACATTTTTATCGAGCGGACGTAGAAGTTTAACTTTAACCTACCACAAAATCTGTTAGTACCATTTTTATATCATGTTGTTCCGACTTTTCTATCCCAAAATGCGGGACTTACCTGGAATTATTCAATATATACATGAAAATCTGAAATTATTATAGAAATACCTAAATTTGTAGAGTGTCAACCTATATACACGAATTTATTTATTAAATATCTTAATTGGAGCAGTTAATGTAAAAGTTTTTAAGGTAACTTCTTATTTTCACTTTAAAATTAATCTAAAAGAATATTATTTTCAACTTAATTGCTTTAATCTGTTTCTTAACAAAATGGTCTGAGATAAATTGAAACACTCTATCCAATTGCATATTATTTAAAATAAAAACAAACTAAACAAAAGAATGACATAACAAAGAGAAACAACAAAAAGAGTGAGAACGAAAATATAAAATGAAAAGTGTCAAAGTTTAAAATATGTTTAATTTTACAAAAACAAATACCTAACAAATTTGTACCACAATGCAATGACATTTCACTTTTTATGTGTCAAAAACAAAGAAATTACACAAAGAGGGGAAATAAAAGTTGTTTGTCGTCACGTTAATATTTTTTGAAATTTAATTTGAATTTAATGACATTTTGTTATAAAAATGAAAGAGTCCCCTTTATTATTTTGTATTTAGTATAGTTTACATTTTAATAAAAATAAAAAAATATAAATAAAAAAAATTAAAAAAAAACACACTTTATTACTCTTTTTTATAATTTAATTTAGGAAAAAATTTATTATTTTTTGTTTAATATAATAATTACATAATTTTAAATTGAAATATTAAAAATAAGTTTAATGACATCAAATTTTTATGTTCAGTATTAAATTAAAAGTTGCAAAATATTGAAATCAATATTTTAGCAGTTAAATAATTTTTTTTAAGGAGTAAAATTAAATTAAACAATCTGGTACCATTTTGACAGAATTTTTTTATAAAGTCTTACAATGGATTTAGGTTTTTCGCTGTATTTAATTTAAAAAGTGATTCTAACTAATAAACAAGCGTGATAACTTGAAGTTCATGAGACTAAAACTTATAACATTGCAAAATTCGTGGTGGTAAATATATAAATAGTGGTTTTGAATTCTAGTCTATCAACGCGCAGTAATAAATTATATAAAATACTAACGTATGACAATTACAATTGCTGTTTCAGACTCTTTAATTCATTTTTTTTTTCACGACTACAGCGGACTTCAACATAAATATTTACCGGAAAATCTTACTGACCGTTCAAAATGTATCAACTTTAAAAAATGTTAAATTAATAATTTCATTAAAAGAGAATAACTGTTACTACATATTTTTTTTTAAAATACAACTCTGAATTAAAATTAAAGCTTTGGGTTTGTTTGCTATCCAAATATTTTACTGGTGTATTTTCAGTAAAATACTGACCATTTAAATTGGAGTGCTGATAAATAATAACAAAATTAATTTTCTAATAATTCAATATAACATTATTAACCTAAGACCTAAATAAAGTGATTAAATACAAAATGAACTCTATTATTATTTCCATTCAATGCCATAAACTGATTTTCAATTTCAATGAACCACAATGCCATAAAAAATTATTCACTTATTATTTTAATTTTTCCGGTAAAAATATACAAGTAATAGAAAAAAATCAAGTTATTTTCAAATATTGATAATTAAACAATGTTTCATAGTAAGCTTTTGGGTTTGTTTATTTGAAAATAGTTAAAAATTTTTTAATAAATCTTTTCTTGAAGAATTATTACATGTAATAAAAATTCTATAAAATCAATAGCCATTTCCTTCAATTTTAAAAATCGCAAAACACTTTCTTCAAGACAAATTCAAGTTAGAAAATTTTAAAAATTGCAAATTTTCACTTTTTGATCTTTTAAAGCTTTTAGATGTAGGCCCAAACAAAATTATTTGCGTAAATGACTCACACTTACTTTTTTAAATTTTACAATTCGCTCGCAATTTCTAATTTCTAGCTCAGCTTGTTTGGAAAATGTAAAATATCAATAATTTTCTTAAAATTGGATTTCGCATAACGGTAAATTGAAATACCATATGGCAACCCATTTTGTGATAAAAATTTTGGTGTGCTGCAGCTCCATTAGGGATGGGGCTACATAAAAACGTCCTTCCATGTAAATAATTTATTTTTGCAATACCTACATATCCATATTTTAAATTTCTTTTCATTATTTCAAACGCTATAAGCAATTTGTAAATAACAGAACAGTCGAGCAGCCGGACAGAGTTAAACTATATATAGGCACAGTTTTTTCAAAATTTCCTTGAAAATATTCTAAAAAATTAAATTAGTAATTTTACGAAGGAAAATGGTTACAAAATTTAAAAATAGAAATTATCAAATAGAAATTTTAATGCGCTGTTATATAATTTTTTAATTTAAAAATATTTTTTAACAGGGTGTTCTGAAAATTATTGACATAATTATCAGGAAGTAAGAATTAAGACACAATTTCTCAAGAGATATTATCAAAATGGAATTTAGGATTAGTTGAATTGTAAAAGCAAAAATATATGAATATAAAAAAACTCTCCCCAACATTTCAGAGATGAAAAAAATAGACCATCTATTACAAAATTATTATACCCGTATAACTATAGGTCAAAATTGTATACTAAATTTGCCTTTACGTTTGTGATAATGTGGTACATATAGATTCAAAGGCATGGATCGGATCAAAATCAAAAAGTAAAGTGATTTAACTATGTATGTCCGTCCGTCCGTCCGTCCGTCCGTCCGTCCGTCCTCAAAACTTAAAGGAGCTAGGATTTTGAAATTTTAAAAAATTCGTTTTTATGCAATAGCCATAATCACCATACAAGTACCTGCCATACAACTTTTTTTTTATATGAGCATTACTCTATACCTAATAAACCTGTGTGTTTGAAATTTCGACAAAAGTAATTAACCAGAAGTTATAATGTCAATATTACTATCATACGCGTATCTCAGAGTTGACACAGTTTACTCTACCACACTCTTCCTTGGTTTTCATTAGTTTTAACCTCCTAAATTACCTCCTCAAGTTATCAGCACCTTATTCCCTGGACACCCTATATAACTTATAATATATTTTTCCTCTTCATTTCAATCAAATTAAGTGGAAGTTTTAAACAAATTTGTAACATAAAAATAAAAGAAAATAAATGAATTCTAAAGTCGTCCATCATAATTAAGGTACCGCGCGTATTCTATTATTATTGTATTTTTTCTAAAAAAAAAAAATTTTTGATAAAATCAAAAATTAAAATAACCTTAAAAAATTGTTTTCTTCCTTTTCTCATTTCCACCAAACCAACCCTCTTTCAATTTTCCTTAGTAATTTATCGATCCAACTATAAGTTACTCTTACTCCATAGTATTAGATTCTTATTATTTAACATAATATATTTAATTTACTTATAAATTCTTTGTAAGATGTTAAAAATTTCCTGGGTAAAAATGTAAAAAAAAAAAATAAACCAAAAAAAAAAAAAGGTCGATAGCAATTTTACTTAAATTATACCTATTAGATCCCAGACCTTCTTAGTCAAAAGATATTTGTATATTTTTTTTGTCATTCATTCCACGTCAATTCTCCAAAATCCTGAACACATATATCAACTCAGGTATATCAAATTAAAATAACATTTAAGAAGTTCGCCCACACCATTAGTGTTTCATTTTTTCACTGGATATAGAAAACTTCAAGTCAACTTGAGAATTTGTTTATAAGAGGGTGGGGGCGACGCAGATAAAGCAAAGAACGAATACAAAACCACTATTGAGTTGTTGAAAAATATTTGTTGTTCTTTTCAATATTAAAACTACATCATTAACATCTAAAAAAAATACAACAACAACAACAACATTCATCCACCCCCATTTAAAGAAAAACAAAAACAGAAAAATATGAAAAAAAAATCTAAATGTCTTTAAAATACCAAACGAACAACGACCAACGACCGATCCATTTTCTGCCATTATATTTTAAAGTTAATGATGAATGAATATTTATGTATTCAACGGAAATGAGCGGTTGTTAAAAACGCAAAAACCAAAGTATAAAAAAAAAAGTGTTTTTATATATTATAATTATTTGGATTTTTTTCATATAAATAGTCGCATTCGTAATTGCTTAAAAGCGACAGGGCGTTTTAAAGAACAATATTGTATATAATACAAAATATAATAGTTGAGACTGTTAATATAGGGAAAATAATTATGGTCTAATGGGATTTTTTAAAGTTTGTATATTAAAATTAAATTAATAAAATGTATTAATTTTCGAAATAATGAAATATGTAGAATAGGAATTTTGTTATACAAAATGTATATTGATTTAATGGGACCCATCAATGTTGAAGTCTGACGAGAGTAGTTAAGAATTTAATGTAATAATAATATAGTAATCAAATTATGGTGTAGTAAATGCATTACAAATTGCTAAAGAATTTTTCTCCGTAGTTACTAAAAGCCTTCAAAAATTTAAAAAAATGTCGAAGTTAGGAAGTATTATGTGATAAATATGAACGGAGACTCTTAATATGTAAGAATAAATAATATTAATTTATCGTGTATATATATCAGTAGTTGCGAAAGGTATAAGATTCATCATGTTTAATTAAATTAAACTAGTGTCGCGGAACGCTCAAAATTTGAGCGAAAGTGCGAAACATTAAAATATTATTTATTAAATAATAACTGTGCTTTGAGCCCCAATTTTGCAATCGAACCTGATTACTATACATGCAATCTCTTGTACAAATCAAGTGACACCCCCATCTTATTAATTAAAATTCCCTATGCAATATAAGTAAATATTTAATAAAATCTTAAAAACAGATAAAATATGAACGACTTTAACAATTTTAACATCATATTAAACCACTAAGCCACTCAATATCCCAAAAAAATACATTTAATTAAGAAAAATTAAATTGCATACTTTTAGGCTTTATATTAATTTTCTTAATTAAAATTTAGAAAATCGTATTTGTACCGCTATATTATAACTTTATAACAGTTATAAAATGTTATAAACGATAAAATATGTCATTACTATGCAAAAAAAAATCCAAAACAAAATGTTTATTAAACATCAATATTTAAAGAAGTCTCAGTCTCTTGGTTCAAGAGGATGATTATTCATAAACCACAGAATAAAAAAAAAACAACAAAATCATTCAGGAAATAAATCTACATTAAAATAAAGTACAAAGTTACTGAAAAAAAAATAAAATAAAAAGAGGACATCAAATAAAGGACAAAAAACAAAAGAAAAGGACATAACAAAAAAAAAAAACAAAAAAAAAATATTAATAACAATCAAGAAGAGGTAATCAAAATCTCTTTTAAACCGTGTGAACAATGAAAAAATTATCATCACATTAAAATAAAAAAAAAAAAAAAACAAAAGAATATTATTAAAATAAAAAAGACAAAATACTTTGACATCTCTATCTCTCTTACTCTCTCTGGATTATTTTTTTATTATATTCACTGGTTCTTTTATTTTTTATATTATTTTTATTACTATTATTATTTTGGTTTAATAAAAATGGATTTTGATTAAATTAATCGCCTGTAAGATACTACAGAAAAGTGTTCATTTACATTATTTAACTTTTATATTGGTTGACATTTTGTACGTACATTTTTTTTTTTTTGGGTTAATAAAAAAGTTCCATTCATTCCGTATCATTCAATTTTAAATTTCATTTTTATACCATTCCTACTATTTCATATTTCCTATTCATATTATTAATCACGAATTTTTGAAAATATTGTTATTAGATTTTATTAAATGTGAAATACGAATGACGTTACTCAGAAATGAAATTATCCAGCATGCGGATTGAGTACTTCGAATTCTAGAATCTTATTTTGGGGATTCTAAGGTTTAACTAGTATCCGCGTAGGACCAAATGACTATATATAAAAGATAGCTGGTGTTGCCAGCTTTAAAAAAATATATAGCTTTAATGGCGCATATTATCCTTTAAGGACGAAAAGGACATTTAAAAGTACCCTTGTTATTTTAGTCTATTTTACAAAAACCGTTATAACTAGCGATCTGTTGAACATATATGTATTCAGTTTAAGCTAATAATTAAGATGACGGTCTGGAGAATATTTTACTGTTTATTTGATGACGATAGGTGCTGCCGTTTTGGAGATATTGTAGTTCAAAGTTGAAAATTTTTGCAAAAAAAAAAATTTTTAACATCCATTCTCTAAAACTCATATTTTTCAAAATTTTGTAAGGAAACCCTCTAAATATTTTTACATCGTTGGAAAGCTCTTATTTTTTGCTATAATTTGGGCATACATAAGGTATGTCTATATTAAGCGTTTAGAAGATATAAGCATTTATGAAATAAAAAATTTTTTGTTTTGTAATTTTTTCTGTATAAAAAAATGTTGATATGTTTTACAATTTTTTCAGCTGTTGATATGTATTACAATTTTTTCAGCCGTACTTTTTAAATGAATTAAATAATTTTATTTTTGAAAAAAAAAATTTTAATATGTTATAAATATGTTTCCAGGTATAAAAAAATTCCAAAAAAAACAAACAATTCCAAAAAAAATAATTCCAAAAAAAAAATTCCAAAAATCAAAATTTAATGACAAATTATTTTTTAAAAACAGTAATTTAATAATATAATATTTCAACAAATAAAAATTAAAAAATAGTGGGGGCTGCCGCCCCCAAATCCCCGCTAAACAAATTATTGAAACCCTGATTTTGAATCCAACTCTAAAATCCCTCCTAATTCAGAATCTCACGTACACAATATATAAATATTCTGGAAAAAGCGTATAATCCTGTAATTGTAGCCAACTATAAAATCTCTCCTAATTATTTTTTACATGCATATTTCAACAAATAAAAATTTAAATATAGTGGGGGCTGCCTCCCCCAAACCCCCGCTAAACAAATTATTGAAACCCTGATTTTGAATCCAACTCTAAAATCCTTCCTAATTCAGAATCTCACGTACACAAATATATAAATATTCTGGAAAAAGCGTATAATCCTGTAATTGTAGCCAACTATAAAATCTCTCCTAATTATTTTTTACATGCATATTTCAACAAATAAAAATTTTAAAATTGTGGGGGCTGCCGCCCCCAAACCCCCGCTAAACAAATTATTGAAACCCTGATTTTGAATCCAACTCTAAAATCCTTCCTAATTCAGAATCTCACGTACACAAATATATAAATATTCTGGAAAAAGCGTATAATCCTGTAATTGTAGCCAACTATAAAATCTCTCCTAATTATTTTTTACATGCATATTTCAACAAATAAAAATTTTAAAATTGTGGGGGCTGCCGCCCCCAAATCCCCGCTAAACAAATTATTGAAACCCTGATTTTGAATCCAACTCTAAAATCCCTCCTAATTCAGAATCTCACGTACACAATATATAAATATTCTGGAAAAAGCGTATAATCCTGTAATTGTAGCCAACTATAAAATCTTTCCTAATTATTTTTTACATGCATATTTCAACAAATAAAAATTTAAAAATAATGGGGGCTGCCGCCCCCAAACCCCCGCTAAACAAATTATTGAAACCCTGATTTTTAATCCAACTTTAAAATCTCTCCTAATTCAGAATCTCATGTATACATATGTATAAACATTCTGGAAAAAGCGTATAATCCTGATTTTGTAACAAACTCTAAAATTCTTGCTCGCTAAAGCCATGGAAATATTTTTTGGCAAAATAAATTTATGAGAAATAAAGTATGAAAATGTATTTTTTAATAAAATTGTTGTGTCAGTTTTTCATTCATGTTCTCTGGTGGGCTATTTGTCAACATATACCATACTTATTATATACCGTTTGAAAGAGTGTCAAAAGACCTTTCTAACAGTATAATAAAAAATACAGGGTGCTTTTGAAAATTTCATAGTTATAGTGGTTTTTTTGAAAGTTCAAAATTTTTTTTTTTTTTTGTTTTAAATTTCCACTTGAAATTGCAATATCTCCAAAACGGCAACACCTATCGTCATCAAATAAACGTTTAAATATTCTCCAGACCATCATCTTAATTAATAGCTTTGTTTGAATATATATATACTGAACAGATCGCTATATATACCGTTTTTTGTAAAATAGACTAAAATAACAAGGATACTTTTAAATGTCCTTTTCGTCCTTAAAGGATAAAATGCGCCATTCAAGCTATATATTTTTTGAAAGCTGGCAATACCAGCTATCTTTTATATATAGTCATTTGGTCCTACGCGGATACTAGTTAAACCGTAGAATAGCCCTTATTTTTTAATTTAAAACATCGAGAGCCTATTTAGAACTCCTATCTAAAATTTTTAGTAAGCAATCTTAAAATTACATTTTACTAAAGAAGGAACACAATTAAATTCGAAAAAGACATCAGGGATAAGGCGTCAAAGCACACATCGTATAGAGCACAACTGCTTAAGAAAGGCACTAGAAATTAAATTAGTAAGATTTACGCAATATAAATATTTTTGAGCTGCCTCAATGTTAAAATTTTTTCGAAATATCAAGTAAATAAAAGACTAATTTCATAAATAAAAAATTATTAAAAATGTCATAGAACATTTTAAATGATAAAGGGATGTACCAAAATAGATATTATTCTTAAATTTAATCATTTCATTCACTATTATCAAAAGTTAAATAAATGACCAAAATGCGTGGGTAACTCACAAACTATTCCTCCATGTCAATTTATTATTTATGGTTAAGGTGCAAAATAAAAATAAAATAAAAAAATTTTCGAAAGAAAGACAGAATAAAAAAATTTTGTTTATTTCATTCTCTCTTAAACACTTTATTTTTAAAATTTTATAATTTACTAAATTTTTACGACCTTTTTATGAAATGAACTACAAATTTGCCTTAGAAAATGTTTTAATTTGACGAACTTAAGTGTACTTTAATTAAATTTAAAAAAAATTTGTGGAATTTTTCTAAGTCTAAATTTAATATGTACATATTTCTACATTATTTGCATGTATAAAATTTTTTAGATTTGCTCTGATGATGACGCATTTTTGATAACGCATTAAAAATTTCTCAAAGTTCAGAGCTAGCGATTTGTTTTTTTTTTTTTTTTTTTTAAATCAAAGGGAGCTCACAGCGTGCTCATTTCAATTGCGTACAGCTGAGCAAATTCATATTCAACGAGGAAGAGTGTAGTAGAGTAGACTGTGTCAACTCTGGGATACCCGTATGACCGTAACATATACATTATATCATCCGGTTAATTACTTTTGGCAAAATTTCAAACATTCAGCTTTATTAGGTGTAGAGTAATGCTCATATAAAAGAAGGAGTTGTATGGCAGCTACTCGAACTCTTTGCAGTAGACCAACCAAATTTTGCAGTAACTTTGGCCATTACACTAAACTACTTTTGGCAAAATTTCAGACACCCAGCTTCATTTGGTGTAGTGTAATCCTCATATAAAAGAAGGAGTTGTATGGCAGCTACTCGAACCCTCAGCAGTAGACCAACTAAATTTTGCAGTAACTTTGGCCATTACACTAAACAATTTTTTGCAAAATTTCAGACACCCAACTTCATCAGGTGTAGTGTAAAGCTCATATAAAAGAAGGAGTTGTATGGCAGCTACTCGAACCCTCTGCAGTAGACCAACCAAATTTTGCAGTAACTTTGGCCATTATACTAAACTACTTTTGGCAAAATTTCAGACACGCAGCTTCCATAGGTATAGAGTAATGCTCATATAAAATTAGAAGTTGTATGGCAGGTACTCGAACCCGTGGACCAAAATGGCTGAATTTAAAACTCGATTCCGTTTTTTGCATAAAAACGAATTTGTGAAAATTTCATAATCCTAGCTCCTTTACTTTTTGAGTTATCGTGATGACGGACGGACTGACGGACACACGGACGGACACACGGACGGACGGACGGACGGACGGACACACGGACGGACACACGGACGGACGGACGGACACACGGACGGGCGGACGGACGGACGGACGGACGGACGGACGGGCGGACGGACGGACGGACGGACGGACGGACGGACGGACATACATAGCTAAATCGATTTATTTTTCGATTCTGATCCGATCCATACACTTGAGTCTATATCTACCCCCCCTCCTTCTCTGCGTCACAAACGTAATGGCAAATTTATTATACCCTTGGACTATATAGTCATACGGGTATAAAGATATGTTGACGTTTGTTTAAGGTTATACTTGTAAAATAAAAGTCAAGATGTTTTGCTAATTTTAAGTTATCCATTTTTAATTTAATTTAAGTTTTCAAACTAATATTAAATCGTGTTCTTTATATTTCCATTTTAGAAAGATCGATGGTGGTGTTAAATATAAGAGTAAAGTTAAAATAAAATCTGCTGGGATTTAGGCCTAGAATATCGTAGTTTTCATCTAACAATTACCAAATTATTAAATAGTGAGATTTCAAGGACATTTTGAGGAAGAGTCTTCACAAACATACACTAGTCAGAGCTATTATTTTAAAATTCAAATATTGTAAATGATTTAATTTCGTTTTTTTCGAACTAATTTATTTTGGCTCAATACTCCAAGCTGTTATCCTTATTTAAAGCAGCTGACGCTCAATTTTTGCTAAACGAACTTTAGCTTGATGATAATATATAAATAAAAATATGTCAGAATTCATGTCTACAAAGATTCATTTCGTGTTGTCAAAAAAATATCATATAAATATATTTATATTTATTATATTTAAAAAATTCCAATATCTGAAATATTCAATATGATTATACGAGCATAATATACATGAACAATCTTATACATAATATCGTATGTACCTATATATATTTATGCATTTATAGAGTAGTACTTGAACAAGTTTATTATTTTATACACCTATATATGTATTTTGTATTATTGCCCATTAAAAAATTATACTATAAAATTTTCAAAAACTTTTTTTAAGATAGTTTTAAAACCTGGCATATTGCATGCACATTTTCTAACTAAAAATTTTATGCAATGTGGTCAAATATTGCATATGTATTATGGTTTGTTTTTTTTTTGTTTTTTTTTTTATTCTTTTGGTTACCATTATTATACTGGTTGCATGAACTGTTTTTATTTATATATTACATAGAATATACCACAATATATAGTTAGGTAACCATAGTTAAATGCAATAATTTTAAATTATTATCAAGAACAAACTTTGTGTATAAGTTCGTTTTATATACAATGAATATAAATTATAAAGTTTATATTGTATATTTTTATGAATAATTTTTAAATATAAATTATCCTACCACTTAAATTAGAAAAAAAATAGGAAAAAACAAACAAAAGATTTGTTGCAATATTAACAATGTTGCACAACAACAACAACAAAAAAAGGCAATAAGTAAATAAATAAAATGTTTATGAACTTGAAGAAAACCTAAATAAAACGATTAATATTGTTCAATTGTACATTATATGAACATATAACCACTACATAACAAATTGATATAATAAATTTTCAAAATAAAATTTTAAATATATAAAGTTTTAGATTAGATTTTGGTAAAAGGATGTTAAATTTTTCAAATGATTATAAAATGGGAGCGTATCAAAATTTCTCGAATCAAATTTAGAAAAACAGGAAGGATTTTAGAGTTGGTTTCAAAATCAGGGTTTTAATAATTTGTTTAGCGGAGGCTTCGGGGCGACAGCCCCCGCTATTTTAAAAATTTTGTAGTTGAAATAGTCGATTTTAAAGTTGGTTTCAAAGTTAACCCTAATATTTTCTTTAATGGGGATTTGAAGGCGGCAGCTCCCACTATCAAAATGTTTTTTTAATGTTTTAATATTCAAATATGTATGCAAAAACGCGAGCTTTTGTACCCAATTCATATAAAATATATTTAATATAGTATTATTATTAAATTTTAAAGCTTAAATTCATCAATACTAATTTTACATAGAATACGCTTATTTTTTAGAATACGAATATTTACTACCATTTATTTGGCAAAGATATCAATTGATTTAGAAAGCATCTACTGAATACCAATGAAAACTATTTTTGCAGATTGATGAATTTCAAACTTAAGGTAACATTATCTTATGTATTTTAAAAGCAACAGTATTGACAGCTAAATTGTATAGATACTAAAACTTTTCATGAATTTTCATATATTTTTTCTGGAATATTTTGACAATTAATTTATTGTCTTTTTGTTAACCACTTTCGGTACAAGAAGTTTTTTGGTTAAATTGTATTATTGTATACCATTAAAAGTTTTAGTTATTCATCTTAAATTTTATACATTTACGACTCTTTAACATTGAACTTGCTTGTAAAAATTTGGAATTAATTAACCCTTTTGGGGGTTAACTACATAAACATTAACGACTTTTGGAAATTATGTTATTTGTAATTCTATATTTTTTTGATATCGTTTACAGAGTACTCCTTAAATCATTTCATAAATTTAGTTCTTAAGTGAAGTTAACTTGAATAATATACGAGGAATTGGTCAATCCGTTTGTTTTCGTTGGCTCAAAATTGAATAGATAATTCTGTTGTAAATTATGTACGCGTAATTTTACCCTGGACTGATTTGAATTAAAATATTAATAATTAAAACATCAGTTGCATCTATTTATAAATTTTTAAAAGCCGTTTTACATATTGCCAAATTATAAACATATATTAGAACTTCAACAATATATACTTTGCATGAATTCATATGTCCCTTATATATATTGACAACCCTTTAGTTTTTCAATTTCTTATCCCCTTTTGATGCAAGAATTTTTGTTACTCTCTAAACTATTTTAGAAATTAATTTATTGACTTTAAAGGATTTGACTTTATTAACTTCAAATTTAGCATATGTGTAGCACTGACAGTGCACTTCCCATAAGACAAGTTTTGAAATTAATTAACCCCTTTGAACGCGACGTTTCGAAATGACTTTTAGTAATATCACAATTTTTTAAGCCTTTACATAATACTCCCTGAATCATTTTGTAATTGGTGTTGATTGAAATATAGACTTAAAATTAGTTAACCAGGCTCCGCCAGGCTAATACCATAAATCCAGTCTTGTTGATTCATTTAAAAACACTTCCAAACTAATATAAAACACATCTTATATCTTATTTCAAAATTGTGCAGAGTTGATTTTACCTAGATAATAGATATATAACTGGATAACATATCTATAGATATACATATATAAATTGTATTTAAAATTATTTAGAAGATAAAATATGCCTTAAATGAATTACTATTATAATATAATCTTAAATAAATTTCAACATTGGTATTTCATATTAATGATTATTTTCAAATTAATTCAAGTGAAATATGTGGTTAAAGACTTGATGCTTTCCTAAACAATTAAAACCACAAAAATTAAAAAAAAATCTAAGATCAAATCAAAACTATGTAAAACCATATTATATTTGATTAAGATATGAACTAAGTTATTTAATATTTTATTTTAGCTACGTAAATTTTATTTTAAATGTTAATATATTTTCTACATGGTTTAAATACCGATTTTAATAAATTAGTGGTAATAAGACATAACCGCTAAAACCGTTGTTATTGAAAGATGCAGCAACCATTTTAAAAGTATAATGAAATATAAATTGAATTATGTGTGTTGGTACTTTTATTTTAATGTTCATTTTTAATAAAATATAATTTTGAAAAGAGCCCCATTAGGTGATGAAGTATTAATAAATTTATAATAATATGTATAATGTAAAGTTTCCTAAGTACAACTTATTTGGATCTTAAAAACGACGAAAGTAAAAACGATCAAAGTGTCTAAAGCTTGGGTTAAAAGCTTTTCCAAGTTTTGGACCTTTGTTCGTTCTCACTTAATGAGAAACCACCGAAATTATCTTAAGCGCTTATTTAAAACTGAGTCCGAAGTTTTCAAAAATGTAATGCCTTATAACCACAGAATTTTTTTTTAATTCATTTATGATTTTACTTATCATTTAATGATTATTTAAATTTATATTTAATTCCTTAGAAATGAAATGATTATAAGTGTTAAATTACATAAATATTTTTGACACACATAAACCATATTTCATTTTATGTAATGTCATCGTATAAATATTCTGTTAAAATTAAAACACTTTTTGGGGTTTGAGGTATCTAAAAATCAAACTAGATTAGTGGTTATTTATACATTCAAAATTAAAAATAAATACTCGAAATTGTTAGAATTGTTAGAATTATCTTGTAGCAGCTACTCGAAATTGTTTTACCAAACCAATTAAATTTTATAGCATAATTTTCTCTTAACTTTAATGATGTTTAATGACATTTTAAAGTTCTTGGTTGATACTAAGAATATGAACTTGGTATACTGAGAAAAAGTTCAACTTAGATTAATCAGATTTGTCAGAAGAAATTGTATGACATGTATTTGAACTTATTGCAGTATTTTTTGAAGAAGTTGGTCATAAAATTGTAATACATTTGACTAAGTTTCAGTAGACAACTTTATTAGACCGTAACTAAAGCATGAAAATTAACCTACACATATGTGTTTTTATATCGACGACGAAGATCCATACTCTTGAGTCTACATCTATCTCGCCTCCTTTTAAGTCTCACGAATTTTTACAATATCGTTTGTACGGGTACATTTTTAGAATATCCCATAAAGCATAGGGCATCAACTTAAGTCTTTCATCTATTTTGTTTTATGGCCTGAAATGTTGTACTAATTTTATTTATCATTATTTCTTCATAATTTTTCTAAGCATTTTTCCATTTTCCAAATAATTTTCCAACCATTTTTGGGTTAATGAATTACCTGTTTTGTCATTATATGAGTTTCCTATTCTCTCTACTTTATGAATATCAGCACATTCTTTCAAGTTGGCCATTAGAGTATATCTGGCCGTTTTTTTGGGATCTATTTTGTTAAGAAGATCCATATGTTTTTAGTAAATTTTAACCTAAGGTAGTTCGACCAAGTTTTTTACCAAATTCCTAAAAGAACTGATAAAATGCTTTCATTAAAAACCCTACGCTTTGTGTTTCTTAAATATGAAACTACCTCCATATATTTCTTAGTCAAATATTTATGCTTTGATTAATCCGCTCTTCATGTCCTTTATGGTTAGTCACCTTTATGGTTAGTCAAACTCTGCCTATCTATCTTTCTCTATCTATCTATCTATCTCTAACTATAATAGTCTATCATGCTTCTTAGATATTTGAAACTTTGAAAACTTTTAACTACAGTTACAACCAGACATACGGCTTCTTCGGTTTTTTGAACTTCATCTTATCCTTCTCGAAAAAAAAACAGCAAAAGCCCTGAATTCCCTCTTTTCGTAGGACATTATTTCCGAACACCTTAACATTTAATGGGTTCTTATTTATTTATCACTTTAATTTTTCTTTCCTTTCATTTTTATTATTTCAAATTATATTTAATCCTTTTATTTTTTTTTTATTGTTTTATTCGTTTTTTTTTTTTTGTATTTTTGTACCAACAACCTTTATAAATTTATTTAATATCAAAATATAATCTTTTTCCCAAAAAAAAAATAACAAAAAAAAATTTTCCAAAAAACCAAAAACAAAAAAAAAAAACAAAAAACTGAAAAAATAAATCACGAACAATTTTTTACCCTTCTCTATCTATCTTTCATCAAAAACAAACCTTAAAAAAATCCTTAAAAAAACAACAAAAGCAAAATAAAATTTAAAAAACAACTGAACACAAAGTCCCAAAGTTCAAAAAACAAACCACACTGAAAAAAAAAAAATTGTGTTTGCAAAAAAACAAGAAATAAAAAATAAAAAAACAGCCCCAAAAGATCTAAACCCATTTTATTTATCTTAATTGGAAAAATTTTCATTTTAATTGGAAATATATACGTATATATATGTGTACAAAATACTTATATAAACATTCTTACATACACATTAAAATATATATAAAAATTACTAAAAAAATTCGGAGTCATATATAGTATAAGATATAACAGCCATGACTGTAATTCCACGTCACTGTTCACAACCACCATTTTAATAAACGCGTTCGCTTAAAAAACAACAACAATAATAACAACAACAATAATAACAACAACAACAATAACAACAACAACAATAACAACAAGAAAAAATGTTATAAATATTTCATAAGACTATTTTTAATGACCAATTAATTTTGTAATCATCTAACGTCATTTTTTTTTGTTTGTTTCATTTTTATTCATTCCTCTGTGTTTTGTTTCACTCTTTCATTTATTCACCCACTCATTGTTTTTAATTTAAAAAAAAAAAAAAAAATAAAAAACAATATAAAAAATCCCAAGTGATTTTTTATTATTTCACTCCACTTGATATGATGCCTATAATATTTTTTAGTTAAAAAAATTTATATTATTTTGATGTATATATGTATTAGTAGCAAAACATGCGGTCACGTTTTGCTAACAACAACAACAACGGTTAAATGAAAAAGAAAAGTCAAAACAAAAAAAAAAAAAAATAACAAAACGTCAACACTTTTCTATTATTTAACAAAAGATTAAAACTTTATATTCTTTGTTATTTATTTTATAAATTTTTTGAAAATTTTTTTTTTGCAAAAACAATTTTTTTATGACTTTAATTTCGCGCATCTCATAATTTTATCCATTATAAAAAAAAACAAAAACAAAAAAAATAAATAAAAAAAATAAATTTTTTCCCTGATTAGGTTTGAAACATATTGTATATTGCTCTTAAAAAGCAATATGGATTACATTATAATGAACGTTCATACGCATAGTTACGTACTAAATATGTGGAATAATTGGTAGAAGAAATGATAATCTTTTTTTCTCTTTTATTTAATTAATGAAGTGGAAAGAGTCCGAAGATTTGTGATCATTTTTTGACGCTAGGTGGAAAGCTATGAAAGACGGAATGAGTTGAACCGAATGAGAACAATTCTTTTGCAAAATTTTGGGATTCAACACTATTGCATACTACTTCTTTTTTTTATAAAATAGTTAATTTAGTTAACAAGAATAAGTTTGAGAATCTTTAGAACTAACTATCCTTTGTTTCGTATCAATCAAAAAAATCTATCCAAGGTTTGTTGGAAAATGGTGAAGAAAAGAAGTTAACATTATTCTTAAACCTCTACAAGCTATAATTATGTTCATTGCCATATTTCGAGAAGAAATTCATATTCAACAACTGTATTTTTGCATCCATAGATTTGATTTTCCTAAGCCTAAACACTACACTTTTTCTTTTGCCAAACAATTTCGAAGGAAATTTAATTTCAATTCAAAGATTTTGTGCTGGGCTCTTCTGTAATAATTGCTGTCTCTTGATGACTCTTGATGCATTTGAAGTTTGTGCTCTTAAAACTATGTTTAAAATCTAAAGCCTCAAAATATTTACTTTAAATTACCTACAATCAACAACACGTAGATATTAGATTGATTAACAATTATATTGATGTAACATTAACTTAAATCAATATGAAATAGTTTGGAACAATGGTACAGCTTCATGTTTTAATTAGACTGTGTAAAAAAATCTGTGTGTTTTTCCTTTGCCAAAACTTTCTAAATAAAATGACAAATTGTTAGAAGTTCAATATACCAAGATAACCGATTTTAAGACACATGTAATAGTATTAAAAAAACGTAGAAATAAATAGAAGATGGATTGTATAAGCTGTTCTTCTTACAACATGAAGTTTGCATTGTAAAACTTAATTTTATCTAATTTGGCCTACCTGTGAAGTCGTACTTTATTTTGCCAAAAAAAAGCATTCAAAAAAAGCATTCACACCAAATTTCATTAAAATCGGTTGAGATTTTGAAATTTCCTAAACTTCTGGAAGCCTTAGACCCCATTATGTAAGAATCAATTTATAAAAGCTACTCTTCCTGGGTGATTCTTAATAGTTTATAACATCTGACCGAGAGCTCGGATTCAAACTCTATATCATATAGTGAATTAAAATTAAATGCCAAAAAGGCAAAGGATTATTATTATCAGACAATATTTACTTATTGCGTGATACTACAAATAAAAAAATAAATAAATAGTTTATAACGAAGTATTAAAATATATTATTACTTTTGTGTAAAATAATAGATGGTTTATAACGAAGTATTAAAATATATTATTACTCTTGTGTAAAATAATAGATGGTGTACAAAGTAATAACATTTGAGTATTCATAATTTTGTCCAATAACTATAATAACTATAACCAAACGAATAATCAACGACTTAATAAATATAACGATTAAATAAATTGAAGCCTAGTTAAAATTAACCAAATTGTTGAATTCCCTACACTTCTTAAAGTGTGAAAAATTAATAAAAAAAAAAAAACAAAAACCATTATTAAATTATGCAACAATTCCTTTAACTTACACTTTAATTAAAAAATAATTAACACACATATGACTTGTTTTTAAAAAAGCCTTTATCTGTCATTTCTAAAAATCGAGTCAATTAAAAATTCTACTCAAAAAAAGTGTGCACAATAATAATCATAAATAATTTACATATGCCTTTATTTTATTTTCTACTCCATGTTGTTTAAGGTAAAACAAAATTTCAAAATCAAATTTTCAAAAAAACAAACAAAATACTTCTCAAAAAATGCATACAAAATTTTGTCTCGACAATAATCAACATTCAAAAAATAAAATGTTGTCTTCAATAGTTTTTATCTAGATATCCGTACATCATATAAAAATACAATTCAGGAAAAGTCTTATACCTACACTAACACATACCAAAAAAAATTACGAAAATTAACAAAACAAATACAAGTTCTATGCATTGTATAAGACATTAAAAGTGACATAAAATTTCTACAATTCGGAAAAGGTTTTGTTTTGTTATTCTTTATAATTTCCTCATTTTTTTAAGTCCTATATTATCTTCCTATATATGAAATGGAAATCATATTTTGAATATTTAAGAACAAATGATACTGGAGCAACATAATATATATCACATCTGTTCAAATGGTAATAAAATCATAAGAGATAAAATTTCAAAAGAACACAAACACACAAAACACAAAAACAAAAAAAAAACAAAACATATTTTGCATGTTTAACCCTAAACCTCTTAACATAGCCTCTCAGGCTATAAATTTTTTATATATTTCAAAAAATCATCCGAAAACTTATAAAAACCTAAAAAAATCTTTATTTAATCTATTTTTGAAATAAAGGCTGTCAAAAAAACATAAGAAAACGTTATTTTTGTTTTTTTCTACTATTATTAAAAACATTTTAAATTTCTAACATAAAATCTCCTTAACATAGCCTAGTAGGCTATGTATGTACTTTTTTGTTTTAATCATTCAAAATATTTGCATTTTCGTGTAGTTATTAAAACTATTTTCTAAAGTGAAGTTTATTGGTATTATTTCATAACATATTTACGTATTAGATAAATTTATTGTTTGTAAAGTGCTTGCAATATGACAAAACGTAAATTATTTGAATCAGAAATTGCCGCTTTATTGAATTCAAACGAAGATGAGGATGTGAATTTCTTTGATGAAGAATTACATCAAAATTTTAGTGATTCTGAGGAGGAGCATATATTTGATGCTTCAGAACTGGAAGATGAAATATCCACGGATACGGAAATTGAGATACAAAATGACACTCACTTGAGTGACTTAATTTCGAAAGATGGAAGTAAATGGGCCAGGATGCCATTTAATCA
This sequence comes from Dolichopus griseipennis, assembly GCA_963082915.1. Classification (NCBI taxonomy): domain Eukaryota; kingdom Metazoa; phylum Arthropoda; class Insecta; order Diptera; family Dolichopodidae; genus Dolichopus; species Dolichopus griseipennis. The sequence goes on from OY720442.1 coordinate 113,521,574, forward strand.
ATTTAGGACTGGACGTCAAAATATAATAAAAGGTGCTACAAATAAAGTTATTCTTCCACCAGGATATGTAGTAAATGATCCAATCGATTGCTTCAAATTATATGTTACAGATGAAATTTGCAATGATATAATAAAATTTACCAATTCTGAAGCTTTGCGAGTATATGACAGTAAGCGAAATTGGAAAAATATAGATTTAGTTGAACTACATGCATTTTTTGGTTTGCTAATATCTGCCGGACATATGAAGTCTAATAATTCATGTTATAGGAGTTTCTGGGATCCTTTATACGGATCATCAATTTTCAAAGCTACTATGGGACTCACACGTTTTGAGGAAATTTTACGCTTTATAAGGTTTGATGAAAAAAGTACCAGAAGTGAACGTCGTCGAAAAGACAAATTAGCACCAATACGTAATATATGGGAAAGAATCAACAAAAATTTTCAAAAATATTACTTACCATCAGAAAATTTAACCGTGGATGAGCAACTTATGCCATGCCGCTGCCGCTGTCCATTCATTCAATATATGCCTAGTAAACCGGATAAGTATGGTATCAAAATATGGTGGCTTTGTGATTCGAAAACCGCTTATCCGCTAAATGGAATACCATATTTAGGAAAAGAAGGGAATACAAGAGCAGTGGGTTTAGGACAAAAAGTAGTAGAAACTTTATGTGAACCATATTTTGGAAGTTCTCGAAATATAACAATGGATAATTATTTTACAAGTCTAAATTTAGCACAAAATTTGCTTTGTAAGGGATTAACACTAGTGGGTACTCTAAGAAAAAATAAAGCGTGTATTCCAAATGAATTCCTTCCAAATAAATTGAGAAAATCAGGCACAACTTTATTTGGATTCCAAAAGAAAATTACTATTGCATCACATGTCCCAAAAGAACGTAAAGCAGTAATTTTTATGTCTACTATGCACTTTTCTGATAATATATTGATTGAAGATGATGGGAACCCAACTTCAGAAATTAATAAATATTATAATGAAACGAAAGGAGGAGTTGATACTATGGACCAGATGGTTCATGAATATATGATTAAAAGAAAAACTAACCGATGGCCATTATCTTTTTTTATGAATATATTGGATGTAGCAAATATAGCTGCATATGTTATTTGGTACAAAAATTTTCCTTTTTGGAATGAAAAAAAGAGTAATAAGAGAAACCTTTTTCTTAGAGCTCTGGGAGAAAATTTAGTTCATCCGCAAATACAGAAACGCTTGGAAGTATCTAAACTCCACGCAACTTCAAAATTAGTTTCCTCAAATGTGTTGGAACTTATAACAGTACGAAATACCCAACCTGAACCTACCGGCCGAAGGAAACCATCTCCAAAACGGCAGAAATGCTATTTATGCAAAATAAATAGAATGCAAAAACAAACATGCGATTCATGCCATAAAAGTGTATGTAATGAACATTCATCATCCACTCGCATTTGTGAGGAATGTAAAAGAGAATATTAGATATTTATCTTGAATTATTTTATTTTTAACAGATTTTCATAATTTATAATAAAACAATTATAATTTTCATAGCAAGTAACAATTTATAATAATTTTTTATTTTTATTTTTGTCTTATTTATATTTTATTTTTGTTTTTGAATATTTAATATTTTTTTGTAAATGTATACATGTTAAATTTTTTTATTTAGAATGACAAATGAAATAAAATGTTTTAATTTTTTTTAAATATTTCTGTTATTTTCTTATATTTTTTAACACTTTAAAAAAAAATTATTAATTAATCTATTAAACTAAAATTAAAAAACAAATATATATTAACAAATTATTTTCGATTTATAAGATTAATGAAAATATTAAATTTAAAAAACTATAAATTCCTTTCAAATTTAATATGTAGCCTGGAAGTCTATGTTAAGAAGTTACGAGAAAAAATATGTTAAGAGATTTAGGGTTAAATTATGACTTGCTTTGGAAATAAAATTAAGATAGGTATATATCAAATCAGCGTGCATAATTCTCTCATGAACAAACTTTATCATATTAATATGATTAAATGTATATGTATGTATGTATATATGTCTAAAAATTCTATTAAAAAAAAAAACAACAATTCATATTTAAGTTTTACTTTATGATCTTGACACAATGTGTATATATGTAAAAAGTAATCAGTTTTGTACGTATATATATTGTATGTTTAAGAAAGTGTCAGAGAACACTGTGTTTTATCCTTTTTGTGTCATCCTGTGCTTATGCTATTTTTTTTTCTTTTTTGTGTTTTATCATATTGCATACTTAAAGGCATACTTTTTTTTTTTGTGTACTTAAAACGATCATATGATAAAAATATTTTGACATAAATGCTTCATTTCCAGTCACATATACATATATATATACAATATTCTTAAAAAATAATTTTCTGAAATATATTGTTATGTGTGTATGAATGTGTTAGTATATATTATAATTGTAATATAATAATCCTTGAACTTTGTATAGAAAAGATGATTTTTGGTTTTTTTTTTTACTTAATTTAATTTTTGGAAATCTTTTTTTTGCATAAATTGGAAATGCACGTGTCTTTATATTTTAAATATGTTTAAAAAAGGCATTGTTTTTGAATATCAAATAGTCTTGATAATTTTTCTTTTATATTACATTATTTATTTTAATTAAATAAAAAATATATACATATATATATACACAAACATTTTGATTTTATATTGAATTAATATAAATTTGAAGAGCATTTAGAAATTTAACAGTTACAGCAATATGGATGTGTTAAGTTATAAAAATTTCTTATAGAATTTTTAAATAAGCTGCACAAGTTTAAAATTTTCTTTAAATATACCGAGATTTCTTCTTATATACAAAGGAACAGAGGTGGCTATTTTGAAGTACCAGTACAAGTCTCGTACCTATCAGTCCTGATACTGTAGAAAATACTGAGTAAAATTTATGTATTGTTCGTAGTATACTGGAAAAAGTACAAGAATCGGTAAAAATACTGTAAGTTATAGTAGCTTATTAATTTACCATTACTTATCAGTACTATTAGTGATTACCAGTACAACTAGTACTTAACAGTACAAATCATTACATTACTAGTACTTACCAGTACTACTATATATATAAGAATACTACAAGGTACAACAGTATCAACCAGGATTAATACTTTGGTAGTACTGATAAATGCTGGTAGTACTCGTTAAGTACTTTTTATACATTGGTAGTACTGGTAAATACTAGGTAGAACTAGTAAATACTGATTATACTGGTAATGTACTTGTAAATACTGGTAAAGTAATGGTAACTCCCATTATCAGTATTTTCACTTTTACTTGTACTTTTTTACAGTACTTGCTTCTTGTATATTTTCCAGTACTTGTTTCTTGTAATTTTTCCAACACCATAACAATACTTAAATTTTACTAAATATTTTTTCAGTAATAATGATGTTACTGGATGCTTTAATTAATTATTAGAGGACTGAAATTTCGTCATCTGTAAATACGCACATATATTTTTATTAAATGAAAATACTTGTTAATGTGACTTGATTGACAAATTAGATAAATCGACTTGGACACTTTATTATATCAACAAATTTGATAGTAATTTTTAATTTTAAAATATTTAAGCATAATTTTTAATATTGCAGAGATATTCAATTCCGAATTCCCTAAAATGAGTCTTTTAAGTTATATAAGACATATTAACAAATTTTAAAACGAAAGTATGTTGTCATTAACTCTAAATTTCAAAGCTATAGTTTAATTAGATAAGATAAAACATACTGGTAAATAAGGCTCCAAAGAGTTCAAAAAACTAAAAAATTTTTGAAATTAGGTACTTAGAACATCTCAGAACAGTATAAAATTAAATTGTATTTACAGTTACTACATGATAATCCATCTATAAAATATCCTTAATTTCGAACACTTAAATCTGTAAATCTATGAGATAAATAACCGAATTTTCTAATGGACACAATGCTCAATTAGCTGAGTTTATTAACCTTTGGAGTTATATACTGACTAAGGCCTCCAAATAAAGCACTTATGACAGTAAATTAATCGAGCTTAAATCGATTACATCCTTAAACTAAGCGTAATGTTTTTTCCAACGCTAGGTATCAATAGCTGCATTTACAAGTATTGTAGACTTAAGTTCTTAAATCTTCAAATTTCTTTCCTCTTAATACAAAACCATTTTTTTTTAAATGAACTGATGTTAAATGCAGTAATTCAAATAATTTAATGCAATACAAAAATCAGAATTTTTATTTCTCCAAAATCCTTACTAATACTTTCAATTTACCTTTGAACATCAACTAATTTCAAGGTATCAAAAACTGTAAGTTGATTACATGTTAAAATAAAACCCAAAAAAAAAAATAACATAAAAAAATCAAAAAAATTTTATTTAAGCACCTTATTAGATCATTAAAGACTTATACTTAAATATTGAAGTATTAAAAAAGTATAAAGAATATAAGAATTGAATCCATTTATATTTTTAAATTCATTTTCATATCGAATTTTACTTTATTTTTTTTGTAAAAGAATTCTTATGAAATTATAATGAGATCAGTTGCATATTCGCTTTATATTGTTATTATCTTTATTAAAAAAAAAAAATAAAACGAAATTTTGAAATAAAAATGAACTTGAAGTCTGTACTGAACTTTTAAATCCTCCGTTTTTATACCCGTATGACTATATAGTCAAAGGGTATAATAAATTCTCCATTACGTTTGTGACGCAGAGAAGGAAGGGGGTAGATATAGACTCAAGTGTATGGATCGGATCAGAATCGAAAGATAAATCGATTTTGCTATGTATGTCCGTCCGTCCGTCTGTAATCACGATAACTCAAAAAATAAAGGAGCTAGGATTATGAAATTTTCACAAATTCGTTTTTATTCAAAAACCGAAAACGCTATTTAAATCCAGACATTTTGGTCCACGGGTTCGAGTACCTGCCATACAACTCCTAATTTTATATGAGCATTATACCTATGGAAGCTGCGTGTCTGAAATTTTGCAAAAAATAGTTTAGTGTAATGGCCAAAGTTACTGCAAAATTTGGTTGGTCTACTGCTGAGGGTACGAGTAGCTGCCATACAACTCCTTCTTTTATATGAGGATTACACTACACCAAATGAAGGTGGGTCTCTGTAATTTTGTCAAAAATAGTTTAGTGTAATGACCAAAGTTACTGCAAAATTTTGTTGGTCTACTGCAAAGGGTTCGAGTAGCTGCCATACAACTCCTTATTTTATATGAGCATTACTTTACACCTAATAAAACTGAATGTTTGAAATTTTTCCAAAAGTAATTAACCGGATGATATAATGTATATGTTACGGTCATGCGGGTATCCCAGAGTTGACACAGTCTACTCTACTACACTCTACCCTGTTTTTTTTTTTTTTGGTTTTTTAGATTCAAATTCAAAGGAAAATCATTAAATGAATTGAAAATGAAAATTTTGAATAAGATAATTTCAAATAATATTCCCACTTGAGGGACCAAATTAAAATTTTTGTTTTTTTTTTTAAAGAAATTTCAAACTGTTGATGTAAGAAATGTTGAATACCCGTTATTGGCAATTACTGAAATTTTTTTTTTTTTTTGTATTTGATCACTTGAAAGTTTTGATTGAATAATAAATATTTTTTTTTAATTAATTTCATATTTATAAGAAATTTAAATTAATGAATCAAAAAATTTCATTAAGTATACCTGATTATTAAAAATACTTTGCAAACTTTTAGATAACCGTGCATACACACCACTGATGTATAAAACAATTCCTTATATAAAACAACAAATTCTATCTACCTACTTTGGTTTGCAATTGAACTGTTTGACAGAACCACTAACCCATCGAATTTTAGAGAAAATAATTTTTTTTGAAAATTATTGTACGTAGTAACTATGGTTACAATTGTAGTGTTTTGAAAAATTTTTTTTTTGTTTATAGAATACAATTAGGGATTTGAAGATATTTTTAACAGTCATACGTAATTAATTCCACAAACATTGACTAATAATAGGCTCAGTTAAAAACCTACTTAATTTCATCTATTTAATGTACAAATGAGCATATTAAAGCGATTAGTATGCTGAATGATTTTTTTCAAATGCTTTAGCAAATTGTTTTATAATTTTGCAGCATAAAAAATATGCCTTACTAAATAGCAGCATTTATTTCACATTTTTTTTTTATTATGAACCCAACTCTAAAATTGCATCTAATATACAATCTGATATAAATTCTGTAAAAGAAAGATTTCTAACACAATATGTTTTATACCAATAAAACCGTTTTTATACCAATGTTTTATACCAATAATATGTAAAAGTAAGATTAATTGAATCAATACTTTGCTGCGCCTAACATTATGCAACAATGTCAAAATAAGTATACGAGAGATTATAATAATATATACTCTTTTCACGAACTTGATCCTTAAAATATGACTATTTTAAATGAATTTGGTCTTTTTTCAAATACAAATAGTTTGAAATTTTCAAAATTAATTAGTAATTTTTTGAAGCGGCAGGGTTTCTTGGGATCCAGCATTTGTATTAATATATTGGAAAAAAAGTAGGTGCTCAAAGATTTTATAGTAGAAGCCAAATACAACAAGAAAAATTGAAAGTTAGTTCCTTAAGTGCGCCCTCTTGAGTGACAACTAAATACTTTTTGGGACTTTTTAAAGTTTTTTCGCCTTTTCAGTGTCTACTATCGAATCAGGGACTAGGATTTTTAAATCAAGTCGGTCCGACTTGTGGGTCCTAAGCTACGGGGGTATTTTAAAAAACTGTACTAAATTGATTTGAAAACAATTCAATTGAAATTGAAAATTTATGATCAATTTGATTTGGAAATACACATATTTAACTTGAAAAAAGACCATATTCATGTGAAAAGAGTTTAAACTTTTCTGGTGGGTTCTGCGGTGTAGAAGTGACAATTTAACCGGAGGAATGTGGCTTCGATTCCTAATTTATTTAAAGAAAAATTAATGCTGATCTTATGTTATTGAAATATCATTTACTACTTATAATTTATTGTATATAAATTTATAAATAATTAAAATTTTCTGTATCCCACTAAATTGTCTTTGTTAACTTTATTATTAACATTGTTTTAAAATTTTATGTAATTTTTAAAATTACAATTTTACATTAAAATAATATATAAAGTAGTATAAAGTATAAAAATATCATTTAAGCTATTAAATTTTTTTAATTATAATTCATAAAATTTTTTACATGATTTTTTTAATGGATATTTTACAAAAAAAAAACATATTCATAATCATATTTTACATATTCTTCCTAACATTGAGTTTTTTTTTATGTACAACCGACTCTGCACAAGTTTTTATGAATATATGTGCATATGTTAATTATCAAGTGCAAAAATTCCATATGGAAAAATTATTCATAAAAAGTTAATAAAAAAATTCAGATTTAAAAAGAAATGTCAAATTCTCTTGACAGTTGTTAAAAAGCAAAAACAAATTATAAAAAAAAAAAATAAACTTTTTTGTTTAAAATATTTTTGAATATATGACCTTTAACCTCGAATTTTGACTATGTACTATAATAACCTTTTATATTAATATTATTCTTTTATGTTTTTAAATGCAATTTTCATTAAATGGAATGAATTGAAATTAAGTTCAATGTAAATTATATTTCAAAAAAATATTAAATTACTTAACGTATATTGTACTAGTATTAAATATTAAATAAAGATTTGTTTTTAATAATTTACGGGACCTTACAGCTTCGGAGTAGGTCTGAGTGATTAAGTATAGAGCTCACGAAAAGAGCAAGTTCGAATTTGAGTCTTTTAAAGCTCCGAGTTGACCAAATTTATTATAAAATTTTAACAAAATAAATGATTTTACTAACTAATTAAAAAAGGCTTCGGTTACTATGGTGATCTTATTCATATAATCTCTTAATTAATAATTAATAATTAAATTAAATGTATATATAATGGGTTTTTCTATATTGTTGGTAAAATCAAAATACCCTTCTATGGTTAAGACACTTACTATAATTGAAAACTTCAGGACTCTGCTACAATCCTAATAATCCTAAATTTTATTAAGATTCAAAACTGTTTTTGTGGCAATTAGCTGTAAAAAGTTTTCAGTTCCACATTTCTTTAAATAGGGAGAAAACATTGCGCCTTCCTTTTTTAAGGCATTTGGAACTCAAGTTTTCTAAATAGAAAGTCTAGAAAATCTTTATATCTTTTATACAATAGGATATGATTCACTTTAATAATAATTATAATAATTTTTAAATGCATTATAAAATTCAGCACTAAAAATAGTCGAGATTCAAGAAACGTGTCACTATATTTTAATACAATTAGATTTTAATTATTTTTATAAAAGATATTTTATTAAACCTTAGTATGTTAATTAGAAAATCAAGAGCCATGTCTTAAAGACCAACTGTTTTCCATTAAAAATAGCAGTTAAAATATCATTTCATTAATAATTAAATATGATTTAAAATTTTATTTTGAAAAAATTTTCAACATTATTATTTTTTAAAATGTAATTCTAAAGAAACGCTTATATAGATACAAGGATAAGTACAATTCAATGGTTCAGATGGATAAAAGATTTCCAAATAAAAAAAAAGCATTTAAATTGTTTCTTACTTAAAACAAAAAAGAGTAGGCGCTTACATTAAAAAAAAATACAAAAAACACTTTTACTCTTTATTGAATTTTCCCCCATTATATTTCTTTTTCTAATTTTTTCCAATTATTATTCATTTTATATTTTAACTCGTTCACTAATTCCTTTTTAAAAACAAATACAAAAACCGTTATGAAAAAAAAAAAAAAAAAAAAATATGCAAAATCTTTTCCCATTTTTAATCATAAACTTTTGACAGCTCAATTTACCAAAAATAGAAAAATTTTCTTTTCAAGCGTCTAAACCATTCTCGATCCATTTTAATTTTTGTTTTGTTTTTTTTTTGTTTTTGTTTCTTTTTCTTCTGTTCCATCTAATGTCATTTTAATTAGAACCTCTTAATACTTAAACGGGATCCTAAAATATAAAATACAAAAAAAAAAACAAAAGAAAAATAAAAAAAACATAGAAAGGATTTACTAAAAAAAAATTTCATGCCGATTCCCGAAAAATAAAACGCACAAAATTTTTAAAATTCTTCTTTACTTTTTAAATAGCAATTTTTTGTAATATTTTTTTTTTTTTTTGTTTTTTTATTTTTTTAAGTACTAATTCTGGCATTTGACAAAGGACACTTTAAATCCAAACTTTTATATACAAATAAACATTCATATATATATATTGTATTTATACATTTATTATTTTTCGAAGATTAATATCCTTTAAAAATATTATTTACATTCATATAGAGTTGCCAGATTATTCAAAAAAATTTAATATTTGGAATTTGACTTATTTAAAACTTATTTTTAGAACTTTATGTCTGTTTGAATTCAAATAAGGGAATTTAGACCAGTTTTGAACTAGATTAATCCAATAGGTATATCATCTTTTTAAAAGTTATTTTACCATCTTTCTAAAAAAAAGTAAGCTGGAGATTTGTAGTCCAGTTCAATTATATGAATAGGAATAGCGGTTCAGGTACCTCTCACATACCTCACAAGACCTAAAAAGCATGTGTTTAAAATGAAAAAGATAGAAACTTGAAGTTTGTTACAAGGGTGTTGTGGACTGTTGTTATTATATCCTTAAAATTGGCCATTATAGAAAGATTCGGGTACCTCGTGCATGCTTCTCCCAAGATTTAACAAACAAATATTCAATATCGAAATTGATAGAAACTGATGATAGAAACCTGAAATTTGCTAAAAGTTAAGTGCTGTTTCAATGGAGGCATGGTGGTTTGTCTAATTGGCACGAGTCTCTTAAAAACTAACCACAGATATGTCATAAACTAAACAAAAATGTGCCATAAAGCTAAAAACAAACTTTTATCCTTTTATTTTATACATAAATTCTTAACTAAAATTTTACTTATAGATTTGAAATTTAAATCAAATTTTGATTATTAATTAGACGGGTCGATTAAACTTACTGATTTTAATATTATTTGTTAAGGAGTAAAATAATATAAAAATCCTCTGTCTGAAAAAATTATAAAATTTTAATTATCTTGAATTTTAAAAAATGTATTCTGTAAAAGAAGAAGGTGACCATAAAACCTTAATTATGGATTATCTTTAATAATCATTATGATAACCAAACCTGCTGAATACAAGATATGAGATATGTCAGGATCTTGCAGAATAGTTTAAAACTAGAAAGAACCTTATAATAAGATTAAAAAATTAGATCTCATAATAAAGTTAAACTTCGAATCTTATATAAGATCTATGCACAAATTGGATAAAAACTCTGCAAGATATGGGAAGTAAGTAGATATGGCAACATTAATCTAAAAACACTTTTTGATTTCCCTCACTTAGTGATCTCTTCATTGTATTGTAAAGTGATAATCAAGTCTTTTACCACAGATTTACCAAATTACATTTTAATTCGAATTCTAAAAAAACTAAAAACTTCTTCTCAAAAACAACAGACTGGCAACCTTTATTACATTTTATAGATTTACATTTAATAGTACTTCTTTTATATTTTTTTTATTTTCAATGTATTTTTTCCCCCCTTTTCTATTCAAAAATGATTTGGGATTTGAAAATAACAAAAACGAAAGTATCTATATAAAATAATATAAGAAAGAATACATTCGTTGCCATTGAGAGTAATAAATTTAAATTTAGGAGACTGAAATTGCAAAAAAAAATAAAAATAAAAGCAAATAATAATAATAACGTTAAAAAAAAGAGAAAGAAAATATTTTTCGCACTCCTTTGAAAAAATTATTTTTTTTTTTTTGCAAAAAGCAACGAAAAAAACAAAAGACTAAAAAGGATCTTTAAGTTGATTGTTTATGTATAGGTTTAGCTATTAAATTTGATATCTATTAGGAAATTTTTTTTTTTTTTTAGACATGTCAGAATAAGTTCTCTTTTGTTATTTTGATATTTTTAAAAATAATAAAAAAACAAAAAGATTAAAAAAATTAAAAATGTATCTGTAAGATACATCTTTATTAAAGAGGGATATTTTATAAAATAATTTTTGTTTTCTTGCTTTTATTTTTTTTTTCAATATTTTTATCTTATGAAATTTTAATTAAAAAGTACAAAAAGTTATGGAAGATTGAAAAGTTCCTGAAAACAAAATATTGATGTCACATGATAATCAAAATATTGAGAAAAGATACTGAGATAAGATATTTTGATAAAATTTTGTCAATATATTTTGAAATAAATTCAATACATAATGTTAAATAATAAATTTATTAAATCGCAGATGAAAGTATGATATTTCATTTAAGTATTAGAACAAATCAAAAAATTAAAAAAGAAATTCAATACTGACAATTTTTTAATAAAGATGTTTTATTATTTTATTTTTCTAGGTTAAGTTTAATTTTTGACATATTATTATAAAATTTTTTTCTTTTCAGGAGTGGCATATTATATTATTTTGTTTATATCATATATTTTATATTTTACTATATATATTTTGTCACCATGGGGATTTGAAAATAAACATATTTTTCAGTAATTTTTTTTTTAATTTAAAATTCATGACCCGTATCATGAAACCAGTACCCCATCGGTCAGTAAGACAAATTTTTGACTTACTAACCCAGCGAGGCCCCCTAAAACTAAAATAAAAAAACATAGTTTTTTAAATCAATGGAGCCTAAATTTGAGTTGTAGAGGCAATACTTATTTTGAATTCAACCATAATAATATTCTTAACCGGAGATTTACTCGCGAGTAATCCTAATAAAAAGTTAAACTCAACGCCTTTTTAATGTCAAAATTACTTTCTACGTATATGTGGTTTTTATTCAATTTGAAGTTTAGTTTAGTTGAATATACAAAACACCTTATAGGAACAGTAGAATTCGGTTGCCCTTATGCCTCTACTAAAAGAAGATGATTTCAATAACTCTTTAGTGGTGGTGTGAGGGCAGCATCTCCAAAGTTTTAAATTTGATGCTGAATAAAATAATTGTGAAAAATGTTACTTTTGGTTTCTAAATCAGGACAAAAACTTTTGTAGCAGGAACGCTAGGGAGTAGCAGTCTTTAAAATCGATATTAAGCCTTTCTAATTCATAATCTTACAAATACGTAAATATAAAAATCCTAGAAAAGAAGACAATGTTTACTTTGAAATAGACTCTCCTAAATTTTTTAAATCCAGTATTACAGATTTTGAATTGTGATTTAACCTACTAGTATCTGCCTGTACCTCGAAATTCAATTAGCAAAGATTGCTAAATAATCGGAATGCTTTTATTTTTACTTTACCGAAAATAAAAATTGGAAAATTATAAATGAAAATTAGAAAACTTCAGAAAAATATTTAGAATTGCGTGCATTCATATTAAATGTCTATCAAATAAAAAAAAAAAATAAAAATCTGTTAGCCCTGGTAATATATACTCAATGTTTCAACATAAAAATAGATCTAACGTAAATTTTTGCCAATTCAGCGTTAATTTCTCAATTATATTTGAATTTGATCTATTTTTAGGAAACATGGTGATATCAAATGAGGGAACGGAAGTTGATGTTGAAAGCAGAATAAATAAACCTAGATTTGCTTTCGGAACACTCTCAAATATATGGCAGTCAAATAATGTCGACCTGCGTACAAAGCTAAAGATTTTTAAAACAAACGTCAAATCAGACATTTTAATCACTTCTATGCGGCTGTGAAACATTATGCGGCTGTGAAACAAAATCGTTAAAACTAAAATTAATTGCTAAGGATCTTGAAATCTGTAGAGGATTTGTAGACGCTCTATGCTGGGGTTCAAGGATCTAGTAAGCAAGTAAGTAAAGCCTTAATACCATAAGATTTATTATAAATAATTAGAAATGGCGACATCTGATCTCTTGAATTATTATTGAAATTTTTCTACTTTTTAATTAATTATTTTAATCCATGAAATTATTTATTTCATTTATTATTTTTTTTTTTTTAATTATTATTTAATTTAAATAAATATTAGTTCGTCTATTAACCTTGTAAAAAATTTTTGAAGGGAAAAGGTTTTGTTTTTTTTTTGTTTATCTTTTTACGAAATCAAAATATTGGTAATGTAGACATGTAAAATAAATAAAAGTCTATAAAATAAATTAAATTTTTATTTTAATTTTGTTAAAACCACAGCGAAAAAATAAACATGGTTTTTTGTTAATTTTTTTTTGTTTATATTTAAATTCCAAGGTTGAATTTTATGTTTTAATATTTTACGAAAAATTGGAAAATAAATAATTTTCCACAATAATTCTCCTTTAGAAATTTATTTTGACTAAATTTCAAATTTTATTCATTTTAAAGCAGTTAGTTGTATCTCATCTAATATAAAAGAAATTTTTTTTTTAAATTTTTTGAATCAATTTTAATTAATAAAAGACCACATGATCATCTACTAATTAATTTAATTAAAGATATACGTTTTAGTATTTTAAAAATGGATTTCATTAAAATAACACCAAAACAATACAATCAAAATGGAAGATATATTTGTTTGTATAATATATAGTATGTAGGGTATAGATCAATTAATCAAAATCTCACTTTACAAAAGTACCTTTATTATACATTTTATATTTAAATATAGTATATACACTTGATTTCAATACTTTTATTTTTGTTGATTTCTTGGATCTGGAACCGATCTCCTTCTTTTATATGAACTTCATATTTTTTTTTACGCGACTTTTTTACGCGATTTTTTTTGGGCGGCTTTTTTTGGAACGTATCTGTCGCGTCAAAAGATAATTAGATGTATACTCAAATTTTGGAAACCCTGAATTTAGAATTGTTAAAAACTCAAATTTCGACTCAACTCTTCATTTAACTCAAATTCTAAATCCGTTGATATCTGGAGCAATGTACATGTCCATGGGCTCATAGGTTAATCCGAAGTAATTAATTTTCTTAGTAAACAATAATATTAAATGGCGAAACTGTTCATCAAATATCTGAAAGTTTTTAATAAAGTGATCAGCTAAGCTCGGCTTGAGCCAACTACTCAAACTCCAACTCAATCCAACACTCACCACTAAAACCAATCTAAATTCAGATTTTCAAAGAAGCCCAAATTTTGGAGTCACAAATCAGAATGGGATTTAAGTTTGCTTAACATTAGTGAAGACTGTCGATCGAAATTTGACTCCGTTTAACTTTAAGTTCGATCAAATAGTGAGTGCATTGGCATCACTCAAGGCGTTAACTGATTTATTCAAAATTTGAATTGAGTGATGACTGATAAGTTAATTTTGTCAAATGAATTCGCTCCTACATGACTTTTTACATACATAAATTGTGTTTGCATTCTTTTAGGTCATCTACATTTTGTTTTTCACTGGTTTTCACTCCTTGCATGTTGATGCATGCATAAAATTAAATTAATGAATTTTTATCAAAAGTTAAAAAAAAAAATTTAATTATCACATGAACAAAAAAACAAAACAAAAAAAAATACAAAATACTTTGATTCATTTTCTTTTCTGTCAGTTTTCTTTCAATTAATATCAGTTTTAGAATCACTATTCAATTTAAAAGAATCTTTTGGACATTTTATTAAAAGAAGAAAAAATCGAATCCCATTATCAATTTAAAAGAATTTTCATTGAATTTCTACATAACTGAATACAAATTCCCAAACCATATAACGTACATTAATATTGAACATTTGTACATGTGTATGTAATTTATTTTAAAATCATATCATATTTGTTTGTTTTCTGATTCATCATCTAGATTCATATATTGCTTTTTTAAAACTTTCATCCATCTATTTTAGTACAAAAAAATTTGAAAAAAATAATGTAATTTACAGTTTTATTCAGTCCGCCCGCGTGGCTTTCAAAAGGTATGAATAATTTGTACACAGTTTAAAATAAAAAAAATTAAATTTTAAACAACGGATACTTAGGTATTTCAAAAAATTTGTTTCATTGAAGAGTCTTTTTCTGTAGCTCCATACTTTTCGAGACTACTGTACTCAAAGACTGCAAAACTTGTTATTTAAATTTTCATAACATCAGTTGAAGAAGGTTTTTTAATCGGGAAAAACTAAAATAGGCTGTTTTTATAACCTTTAAAAATATAATATATAACATTCCATCGTCATCTACAAAGTTTGAAAAATGAAATGTATAGGGTTGCCATACGATACTTAAATTACAAAAAAAAAAGTCTGAGAAACTAAGTTTTTACAAAATTTTTGGCCTGTTATGTCTTCTTAAATGGTTTAGGGAAGGAAATTGAAATTTTGAGAGAAGTAAGATCTTAAATATGAGAATATGAGTCTTTTAAGAAAACGTTTTAGTATGGCGCTTCCATTTAAGCGCTCTAACGGTTCAAAAAATGAAAATTCGCAATTTTTAAACCCATGTCACTTGCATTCCTGTCCAGATTTTTTTAAATTCATATATAAATATGAAATCTTTATTATAAACTATTTTTCAGGAAGGTCTTTACACAATTGTAATTTATTAGGTATGAAAAATTTGTTTAATTTTGAAAATGTGCTTTTTAAAAACCCTGTGTTTTCTTCCATCACTTGTTTTTTTTCTTATATCATTCATTTGATTTAATAAAAACCCAATTAATACATTTTGTGAATATATATTCATTTTCAACCAATCAATATTTTATACTGCTACATATTATATACTATGCAGAAGATATTATTATTAACTGGTTCTATAGCATATGGCGAAACGGGGTTATGTACAATTTGAATTTCAACCCATTTATTTTTCTTTTTCTCATGAAAAATGACAGCATCAACAACTAAAATAATAAAAAAATTTTTTTTTTAATTCTCTGCTGACATTTTTTTTAATTCTGTCTTTTTTAGTTCCGAATTAAAAAAATAATATATGTATATGTATATATAAAAGGAAATATTGAATTCTTCTGGGAAAACTACAGTCAAAGAGCAGCAGAATAACAAATGGGGAAAATAAAATAAAAACTGAAAGTGTTAATAATTAAAAAAAAATGTTACTTAAACGGAAAGTATATATATATATATATTTTTTTTTTTTTTTTTTTTTTTTTTTTTTTTTAAGCGCTAACTGTTCAACTGTTAGGCTAATAAGCCTGTCTATACCATAGGTACATGTTGGAACAGGGGTTCATATTATATTCGTGTTATTAGAATTGGTCTTATTGAATTCCACATACAATTTAAACATGAGATAGTACTAGGCCTTATAACATGTAGAAACGTCTTAGATTTTCAATATTTACAATTCTATTTTTTGTTTATATTGTAATATTTTATATTTTACTTATATGGTATTCTATATCTGCGAGTTATATTATTTAATTAAATTATTTGTTTATATTTTGCATTTATTTATATTTTTATATTAAAGTATTTTTTATTAAAGATTTATAACTATTAATTATTGATTATGCCATTAATTTGAACCCAATGGCGAATGGTAGCTGAGTCGAGTCGAAAACCAGAAAAGTTTTTTTCACTTTTACTAGAATTCGAACCCGGGCCCTTCCGCATGAAAGGTCGGCACTCAACCACTGTGCCACCCAGCTGTAAATATATATATATATATATATATTTACATATATTAATTATGGTAATATGGCCAATTTTAGGAATATTATTTCAATTTATACAATATGTTCCGCAATAGTATTGAAAATCACTTACAAATTTCTTCAAAAGCCCTTTTATATGCAATCTTAAAGTGAATATCTTTAAAAAAAATTAATTGAAGCGAATTTAAACCCTTATTGAACAGTTAATTTTTAACAGTAGCTTCTAATGAAACAGGGTCAAATCAATAATTAAAACTTTAGCTATTTACAAAAACAAGTTCATTGATTTTGTAACACGGATTTCGAGGTCAGTTCTGAATTTATTATCCTTATTGCATAAGTGAATTAAAAGAGACATTTCCACGTTTGTAAGCCGATGGTAGAAATGTGGGGTTGACAATACATAAACCTAAACGAAAGATTTCGTAAAAATCAAATCACATATTCTAAAAGCAAACCTGAATTATCAGTTTGTTACTGTTAAACAATGCAAGTATCATAGAGATGTATGTAGTAAGCACGGAGACAACCCTGTCACAATACGTAAAAAAATTCATGGCGTAAACTTAAAAATGCCGTCTCTTGTCGAGAAATACGAAGCTTAAATTATATAAGTTTAAAAGAAGACCAGCCCAAACAATTGTCCAAAAAGCGCTAAAATGGACCCCTTAAGGAAAACGAAATGTCGAGAGGCCCACATAACATAGCGCAGAATGGTAGAAAAAGAAATACAAATAAAGCAGATGGCTAATAAAAGGGTAAGATTGAGAGTATATCTATAGTAAGATTTAAAATAAGCACAAAGGTAGGACACATATTCAGAATACCGAAATATAGTATAACATACATAAAGAATTTCTATGGCAAATATAAATTACTAAAGTAGAGGGTGTCCAAAAAAAAGATGGCTAGTAACTGTTGCAGTTGTTCTAAAAGTAAGAAATTACAAGAGAGTTATGTACAAAATCAAAATACATGAATAAGAATTATAGCAGGTTGATGCTTTTAGCTTAGCTAAAAAATAACTGTTGTAAAAGTAAAAAAGTAAAAGGTCAATTGAAGGTAGTTTGTGAACCAACTTAAAATAAAAAGTATAATTTCTTAAATATTAATATTAAAAATCAAAAATTGAAATATAAAATACCATTTATTTGGTACAAAAGAGTATCCAAAGTAACATA
Source organism: Dolichopus griseipennis (assembly GCA_963082915.1). Classification (NCBI taxonomy): domain Eukaryota; kingdom Metazoa; phylum Arthropoda; class Insecta; order Diptera; family Dolichopodidae; genus Dolichopus; species Dolichopus griseipennis. The sequence continues at coordinate 113,539,459 of OY720442.1, forward strand.
CTATACGCGATACTTTAATTCGCGAATATTACATTTCAGAGCACAAAATTACAAACAATTTACAACAATTTTAATCTTAAAATTTACGTATGGTACAAAACAACTTATCAATACATATACCCATACATAATATAAACACACTCACACATCCAAATATATAAAAAAAAATCTATGCTTGAAATTGTAAATTTAAATATTCTTTGTATGTATGACAGGTATTAAAAAGCTTTTCGTTAATTAAACTAATGAACCGAATCGTATACTATTTGCGTTATAAATATTCTAGGAATTTCTAACACAAGACGATTAAATAAACGTACACATAGAGACGAATGAAAATAACGGGAAAAACGAATAAAACAGTAAAAAAAAATCGCGTATTGGAAAAAGAAATTGAAAAAAAAAAAACAAATAAGGATTCAAATTCGAATAGAAAATAAAGATTAGAATAACATATACTATGAACGTACATACAAAATACAAATATACTATAAACGCAAAGCCTTGAAAAGAAAGATAGAAAAAGATAACAAATGCAAATGAAATAAAAAAAATGGAAAAAAAAAACAAATATACCGTTAAATTGAAACAAACTGAAAAAAATGTATTTAGTTACACAAATTACAATGAAGATATCAATCTTCTAATTAACAGATTTTAAAGATATATTATATATACATACATACTTTTTTTAAATAAATACCTATTGAGGTTGACATAAACAAAAATTGCATAAAATTTAAAATTTGTTATAACGGTTAATAAAACATTTAGTGTTAATCCGTTGTAAATACAAAAATAGGTTTTGTGATAATTCAAATTAAGAATCATCTTCAAGTTTAAAGAAAATATTCAAGTTTTATCAATATTTTCATATTAACCTGAAACTAGTCTTACAGACTAAAATCACCCTGTATTTTTCTTGTTAATTTAATCTTCTTTAAAAGTATCATATACAGTTAAATTAAAACCACCAAGCTATAATTGGTTTCCATTGACCATCAATTTGAATGGAACCTACTTCAGGCATCCACAACTTGCAGGTATAAAACCCTTTAGCAATTTGTTGACAGGACTAGCATTTTCTGAGCACAATTAAATCAATTATTAAAACAACTTTTTACAATGATGCTTTAAGAGGAGCTAAATGAATAATCGAGTTATTAAAATTTATGGGAAAGACAACTTCTGCTACCTTAGCAGAACCTAGAAGCTGTAATCTTCCGATTATAAATAAAAAACATGCCAATGTATTGCAGTGGAATATGACTAACTTCCAACATTATAAAAGGAAGGCTACATACATATTATTCTAAGCCTAAGAAGTAAATATGATTCCAACTCTAAGAAGTAAGTGCACATGATTCAATATCTAAGAAGTAAATGCCTTAGAATCATATGTAGGATATTCGGGAGAATAATGTAGCTATCCTCCGAAATAAACTATGGAACATAGTTATATTCCGGAGATCAATCAAGATCAAAAAGTAAGGAAAGCAACTAATGAGGCATCAAAGAAGAAAATGAAAATGTAATTAAATTGCGTTGACACTGTGTTAACATCAAAAAATTATAGCCAGAGTAAAGTTTTAGAGTGGAATCCCCAATAAAATTTCAAAAGTTGTTGTCGTAAAAGAAGCACCTCCCGCAAAAAACTTTTAATTGAGTTTGCAAAGTACAAGTTACGAATTTTGAAAGAATTATCTCGGACTGGTAATAAATATAAATTTGTCATCATCTGTACATCGCCTTATATCCAATGTCTCTATAGTGTACT